>CM039512.1:40803000-41270500 GCA_022432975.1 Begonia masoniana
AAAGACGGTTCTCTTAGAATGTGCATAGATTACAGAGAACTGAATAAGTTGACAATTAAGAACAAGTACCCCTTGCCCCGGATTGATGACCTATTTGACCAATTACAAGGAGATAAAGTATTTTCAAAGATTGACTTACGTTCAGGCTATTACCAATTGAAGGTTAAGGAGAGGGATATACCTAAGACAGCCTTCAGGACCCGTTTTGGACATTATGAATTCCTTGTTATGTCGTTTGGGTTAACCAATGCACCTGCAGCCTTTATGGACCTGATGAATCCAGTGTTTCGTGATTACTTGGACAAGTTTGTAATTGTGTTCATAGATGATATCTTAATTTACTCACAGACTAAAGCTGACCACGAGGAACACTTAAGAGTAGTTTTGACAACATTAAAACAGCAGCAACTCTATGCCAAGCTGTCTAAGTGTGAGTTCTGGTTGGATAAGGTCAACTTCTTAGGCCATGTCATCTCTGCTGAAGGTATATCAGTAGATCCAACCAAAATTCAAGCAGTTAAGGATTGGCCACAGCCAAGGAATGCCAGTGAAGTCCGCAGTTTCCTTGGTTTGGCAGGTTATTATAGGAAGTTTATTAAGGGATTTTCTATGATAGCTAAACCTTTAACAAGTTTGACTAAGAAGGACACCAAGTACTCTTGGACTGCAGCCTGTGAGAATGGCTTCTAGATACTAAAACACAAATTAACAACGGCCCCTCTTTTGACACTCCCAACTGAAGGAGGAAGATTCAGTATCTATTGTGATGCATCCAAAATTGGATTGGGGTGTGTCTTAATGCAAGAAGGCAAGGTTGTGGCGTATGCTTCTAGACAACTGAAAGGTTATGAGCAGAATTACCCCACCCACGATTTGGAATTAGCCGCTGTTGTTTTTGCACTAAAAATTTGGAGGCACTACTTGTACTGACAACAGTGTGAAGTGTTTTCAGACCATAAAAGTTTGAAATACCTATTTACTCAAAAGGAATTAAACATGAGACAGAGACGTTGGTTGGAATTTGTAAAAGATTATGACTTCAAAATTAAATATCACCCGGGTAAGGCCAATGCTGTGGCTGATGCATTAAGAAAAATGTCAAAGACAATACAGCCCGCATTATCAACCATGTCTATACAATTATGGAAGGAAGTTCAGAAGTTCAAGTTGGAAATAGTTTCTGAGTTGTCAACCTTACTTGCTAATTTAACCATTCGACCAACTATTTTGAATAAGATCAAAGAGGCACAACAGAAGGATTCAAAGGAGAACAATATTATGATGAGTAAGTTAAAAGATGCCTCCTCTGAATTCAGTCTCTCCAATGATGGTATTCTGAAGTTTAGGAATCGATGGTACATTCCAAGTGATAAGGAGTTGCGTGAGTTGATCTTAGCTGAGGCACACTCATCTCCTTTCTCTGTACATCCTGGTAACATCAATATGTATCGGGATTTAAGGTTACATTAATGGTGGCCAAATATGAAGAGGGATATTGCCAAGTATGTGGAGTCATGTTTGGTTTGCCAACAGGTTAAGGCAGAGCATCAACGCCCAGGAGGTACCCTTAAACCACTACCGATCCCCGAATGGAAGTGGGAAGACATTGCCATGGATTTTGTGGTAGGATTACCTAAGACAACTGAAGGACATGATAGCATTTGGGTTATAATTGACAGAATGACGAAATCGGCTCACTTCATGCCTGTAAAAACAACTTACACAATGGACCAGCTTGCTAGTCTGTATGTTCAGGAAATTATCAGATTGCATGGGATTCCGATATCTATAGTCTCTGATCGTGACCCTAGGTTCACCTCAAGGTTTTGGCAAAGTCTTCAAGGCACGCTTGGTACTAAGTTATCCTTCAGCACTGCATTCCACCCTAAGACAGATGGCCAATATGAGAGAACAATTCAGACACTCGAAGACATGTTAAGAGCGTGTGTGCTAGACTTTCAGACATCTTGGAGTCGACACCTGCCCTTAGTGGAATTCTCCTACAACAATAGTTACCAGTTCACTATTGGTATGGCAACCTACGAGGCATTGTATGGTAGGAAATGTAGATCACCCTTATACTGGGATGAGGTTGGCGAAGCAAAACTCCTAGGCTCCAAAATTTTGTAGCAGATGTCAGACAAGATCGCCATTATTAGGAAAAGGATGACGACTGAACAAAGCCGACAGAAGAGTTATGCAGACAAAAGAAGGAGAGACCTTGAGTTTGCTGTCGGAGACGAAGTTTTCTTAAAGATTTCACCATTTAAGGGAGTTTTAAGATTTGGCAAGAAGGGAAAACTTAATCCGCGATTTATTGGACCATTCCCTGTCTTGGCAAGGATTTGTAGTACAGCTTACAAACTGCAATTGCCTCCATCACTGGAAAAGGTACATAATGTCTTTCATGTGTCAATGTTAAGGAAATGAATACGTGATCCGACACATGTTGTTGAGCAAACTGAAATCGAAATCGAGCCGACAGTGATGTGTATGAAAAGAAGCCTGTAAGGATTATAGAATCTGCAGTTAAGACTCTAAGGAATAAGGAAATTCAACTAGTAAAAGTCTTATGGATTAATCATGGTATTGAAGAAGCTACATGGGAACGACAACAAGACATGCTAGACAAATATCTGGAGCTCTTTGTTTAAACAATTTTCGAGGACGAAAATTTTGTTTAAGAAGCGGTGGATGTAACACCTGACAATTTCGGTCAGGTGATTTCTCAACTGATTTAACTGTCACCATTATTATTGGACCTCTTGATTTAAATTTAATACCAAGATTTGCTCCAAATTGTGTGAAACTAGGTTGAGTGGCAAAATTATAATAAGGGTGGGTTTTGATCGTTATATAAAGGAAATAAAAAAATTTTAAACTTCACCAACGCCACTGTAGCCGACACTTTCTCCTTTCAGCGATTTTCTTTCCCGAGCTCTCGCTCTTTGCCTGCCAGTAATCCTTCCTTCGACGACCAGTTCCCTCGCTATTTCTCGGATACTCTACGCTCGAGGTATGGGTTAGACAATGTAGTTGTCAGTTAGTTGTTAAGCTCTGTTTTTCAGCTTAGTGTTGGAGTTTGGTTTCTCCAATGGCCGAGTAACAATAGTAACATTTATAATCTGGATTTAGTAATGTCATTTCCGAATCGATTCTGGACATTTAATAAAACCGACCCTGATTAATCGTTAGTTTAACCTAGCTGTTTCGGTTTTTGGATTTCAAACTGCACACAGAGAACTCGACTAAGGGATTCGGAAATGACTATAACTACTAGATCCTAGGATGACTTGTGATTAGGACTTTTAGGATTTTGTTTTAACTACTGCGATGTAAATATTTTAGGTGAATAAGTCTGAAGAAAAGGAGCACGAATTTGCTAAGGAAGCCAGGTAAGTGAATGTATTAAGATTTCCGTCCATTAGGGCCCTACATCTTAAGGGTACTAAATTAGTTATGTGTTTGATTTTAGGTTAGTAGATGGTTGTACTTGGATGATTTACGATGTTTAAGAACTATGTTATATGGTGTTCTGATAGAGTCATGAAGTCAACTGTCTAGTATGATATTTTCCATAGTTTTTATGATTTAAGAACAGTCATGTCATGCATCATGATTTACTTTTCAAGCATATGAAAATGATTTTGAGCATGTTTTTTCCCCCATGAACAAGATATAGAATGAATGTTTAAGAAGCGGTGGATGTAACACCTGACAATTTCTGGTCAGGTGATTTCTCAACTGATTTAACTGTCACCATTATTATTGGACCTCTTGATTTAAATTTAATACCAAGATTTGCTCCAAATTGTGTGAAACTAGGTTGAGTGGCAAAATTATAATAAGGGTGGGTTTTGATCGTTATATAAAGGAAATAAAAAAATTTTAAACTTCACCAACGCCACTGTAGCCGACACTTTCTCCTTTCAGCGATTTTCTTTCCCGAGCTCTCGCTCTTTGCCTGCCAGTAATCCTTCCTTCGACGACCAGTTCCCTCGCTATTCTCGGATACTCTTTTTCTCGGATACTCTAGCTCGAGGTATGGGTTAGACAATGTAGTTGTCAGTTAGTTGTTAAGCTCTGTTTTTCAGCTTAGTGTTGGAGTTTGGTTTCTCCAATGGCCGAGTAACAATAGTAACATTTATAATCTGGATTTAGTAATGTCATTTCCGAATCGATTCTGGACATTTAATAAAACCGACCCTGATTAATCGTTAGTTTAACCTAGCTGTTTCGGTTTTTGGATTTCAAACTGCACACAGAGAACTCGACTAAGGGATTCGGAAATGACTATAACTACTAGATCCTAGGATGACTTGTGATTAGGACTTTTAGGATTTTGTTTTAACTACTGCGATGTAAATATTTTAGGTGAATAAGTCTGAAGAAAAGGAGCACGAATTTGCTAAGGAAGCCAGGTAAGTGAATGTATTAAGATTTCCGTCCATTAGGGCCCTACATCTTAAGGGTACTAAATTAGTTATGTGTTTGATGTTTGTTTTAAGTTAGTAAGATGGTTGTACTTGGATGATTTAAGAACTATGTTATATGGTGTTCTGATAGAGTCTATGAAGTCAACTGTCTAGTATGATATTTTCCATAGTTTTATGATTTAAGAACATTCATGTCATGCATCATGATTTACTTTTCAAGCATATGAAAATGATTTATGAGCATGTTTTTCCCCCATGAACAAGATATGAGAATGAATATGAAACTTATGCAACCGGATTAAGATAGAGTTGGGGGCAGTTTGGCGTATGTCACTATCCAAAGAGAAGGACCATGAATACGGCCCAAAAGGGACTATGTACACTTGCATTGTCATCCCCCTTTTACGGCACAAATCTTCCCTTAATCCATATGAACAAAGTGATGAACAAGAACACGAATAAGAACAAGACAAGAACATGAAACGAACTGGATTACGATTTTCTTGCAACTATGCATTCACGTATACATGTTAGTATTGCATTCCTTACTAAGCATTAGGCTTATAGTTTAAACCTTATGATGTAGGTGATGAGATATCAGGTGAGGATTCCAAATTTAATGAAGATGTCTAAGTTTGGTTGCTAGAAGGTGTTCAGGGAGAAATTATGTAGCTGGATGGCGATTATGACCCGTGGTTATGCTCATTTTATGTCAGTAAGATTCATGAGAAAACTGATGTCTAAGTAGGATAAGATCATGTTTTTAATTTGGACTTGAAATTGTCTGGTTCAACTTCTGAGTTTGAGGATTATTATAAGAACCTAAGACATCCTGTTTTATATGAGTCTTCTGCTTACGTATCCTGAACTAGTCTATGGTTTTTATTCGTTTAAGGTTTATGTCCATCAAGTTGAAATGTGTGTGAGTCGAGGTATTTCCTGTTGATTGAAGTTGCTTGATGATTATTGTGTTTTACTGCTGAATGATAGAAGCTGGATGTAGACATCTGTGAAGGTCAGGTTACCTCTCTGTCGGTATGAGTTGTTTAAAGATTTCCAGGTTTCATTGCTGTGTGATAGAAGTTGGGTGAACGTATCATCCGGCTGACGTCATCGGCAGGAGCTGTGTGATAGAAGCTGGATGAATGAATCATCCAGCTGACGTCACCGGTGGATGGTGAACGTTTGTTGTTCACCGGATGATGTCTCTTATCGGATGGGGTAAGTGAGTCACGTGTTTTGCACATGCCTACCGGAAGATGCCTCTGACGGATGAGGACATCATCCGGCTGACATCATCGGTGGATGGCGAACGATTGTTGTTCACCGGATGATGTCTCTTACTGGCGATGTTAAGTAGTCACGTGAGATGCACATGATAACCGGATGATGTAGATTTTCACTACCTGTAGAAGCGAGCCCTGTGCTTGTCATTTAGCGATCGACATAAGTGAGTTTTATGTTTTGTCGTTTAGTGATCGGTAGAGGTCGAGTGTTTTATGCATCGGATGATGTGAGTAGAGCTGCTTGTTGTCTAGCAACCGGCAGATGCCTGCGATTTCGAGCAACTCAAGAATAATGAGGTTGAGTGTTCTAAGGGCATTTTCTATTGCCCGATTATGTTACAAAACCAATGTCTGGGTTAGTCGTTCGATTCTGTTGATGATGAATACGCAAAATTTAAGACGAATGCAAGTTTTGAAAGGATCGAGCTTTGTTAGTCATAGCGTTTTCCTGAGTTCTGTCAAAAAAAGAAATAATAAGGGATATATATATATATATATATATATAAAGTTGTACAGATAGAAGGATTAATATTTATGATTTAAGAAAGTTTATTAATTATGCCTTGACCCTACTGGGGTCGTTACAAGTAATGCCTAAGAATTTTGATGAAGTCAAATTTGAAAAGAATTTAGAGTTAAAGAAAATTGGATTATGGCCATGCAAGAAGAATTTAATCAATTTGAAAAGAACAAAATTTGAGAACTTGTTCAAAGACCAGACCACTCCCTTATTGGAACAAAATGTGTGTTCAAGAATAAGTTAGATGAAAATATAGTTGTTTTTAGGAACAAGGCAAGATTAGTTGCAAAATGTTACAATCAAGAAGAAGGTAGTGACTTTGAAGAAACATTTGAATCAGTTGCTAGATTATAGTCTAATTGTATGCTTCTAGTCTTTGCTTGTTTTGAGAGCTTCACTTTCTACCAAATGGATGTTAAGAGTACATTTCTAAATGGTTTTATCATGGAAGAAGTTTATGTTAAGCAATTTTCAGGGTTTGAAGCTCATGATAAGCTATCATGTCTACAAGATAAACAAGACTCTCTATGGTCTTAAGTAACCTCTTAGAGCATGGTATGAAAGATTAAGAAATTTTTTTCTAGAACGAGACTTTAAGATGTAAAAAAAATATTTCGCCTTGTGACCAAACATAAGCATAACGACATGCTTATAGTTCAAATCTATGTTGATGATATCATTTTTGGTGCAGCAAATTACTCAATTGGTAACGATTTTGCCTCAGTAATGTAAAACAAGTTTGACATGAGTATGATGGGAGAGTTAAGATTTTTCCTTGAACAAATCAAATAATCTCAAGATGGAATTCTCCTAAGTCGAGCAAAATATGCGAAAGAGCTTCTAAAAGGGTTTGGTATGGAAAAATTTGGATCTTCCCGTACACCCATGAGCACCTCCACTAAGTAAGATAAAGATGAAAAAGGTAAAAGTTTGAAATTTGTTATATATTACAAAAAGTAGATTTGATATTCTCTTTAGTGTGTGCGCTTATGTACTATATTTGAAGCATCCATTAAGCAATCTCACTTAAATGTAGGGAAAAAGATTTTCAAATACTGAAGTGGAACTATTGATGTAACACCTGGCATTTTTGCCTATGTAATTATTCCCCGGATCATTTAAGCAGAATTAATTTGATATTAATACAATGAATGTTTTGTTGGAAAACAAATTGACGGAGCTTGTATTGGATTGCATAATGGAAGAAAAAACCAAACTAATGTGTAACTAAACTAAATAAAACCATTAAATAAAGATGCATGAAGGGGCAAATTAGGAAGGAATTAAGGTTGGTGGAAAGAAAATCAATGGATGATTGACACTTGGCAAACTTGTTGAAGAAGCTACTGCCTTTTTCTCTTCCTTTCTTCCTCCCTTCTCTTCACTCCTACGTGAAACACTTCCCTGTTTTCTCTCTTCCAGACGACCAGCGACGATTCTAAACTCTCTCCTTTTCCTGTTTTCTCCAGCCTTCTTCAATAAAGGTAACCCTTTTTCATTAGTTAACAAGTGTAGGTTAGTTATTCTTTAGTTTTAATGAAGTTTAGGGTTAACATCCGATTATACAAAAATATAGGTTCGAGAATCACCAAGGACTTATGTGCGAGACTTGCAACTCACGGATAGCAGGTAAGTTCATGCGTATAAGTTGGCCCTTAAGGCCCTACAGCATGGAGATACTAGGTTTTGGTTCGGGTAGTTAGGTCATAGGTTATGTTTTAAGTTAAACGTGTTCTGTTTCACATCTTGCTTTTATTCTATCGCCTGTATATGTTAAGTTTAAGCACCGTATCTGTTTATGAATACACGTTTTCTATGAAAGTCATGCAAATGTTTTCAGCACCAGATTTGAAGTTATGAAAGTTAAAAATGTGAATGTAATGTATGGTTAAGTGTGGACGAGAACTGGCATCCTGTCATGTACTCCTGTTATGTCCTGTTGTGGCATGTACTCTTGTTGCGCCAGCTCTTCCTCCCACTTATACCTTCCTGTCCAGTGAAACGTAATGTAATGTAACGTATGTTCATGTGTTTGAAAATGTTCATGTACAGCATATGCATCACTGTATTTCATGTTCTTACTGAGCTCTAGGCTCATAGTTGAACTCCCTGCTGTAGGTATGGATCCTCCAGAAGAGAACCTTGTGCTTCAAGCTGATGAATTGATGTAGTTGGCGGTTCGAGCTCATGGGGATTGATCACTATAGTTAGACAAATGTTATTCCTGTGAGGATGTAGTTTCTATAGTTATGTCAAGTTCTGTACAACTTCTGAAATTTTAAAACGATGTATAAACTTTCTGTTGGTGTTTTAAAAAGAAAACCAATGTTTGACAGTTGATTGTATATTTGAAATATTCTGGAACTGTTTGGAATCTCTTCCTTTCAGGTTGTCCATGGATTGTCTCGAGTTTTAGAGCTATCCATGCAGTTTGTTTTCTTGAATCTCTGTCATGTTGTTAAGTGTGTTTTAAAACTGTGTTTTGAATCGGGTTTGAGAAGTTTAAAGTTTTCTGTGTCAAAAGAAGTAAGTCGTCAAACATAGAGGTAGCCAATCATTCGCCTGGGTAACCGATCGATCGGCGGAGTATATGTTCAAGTCCTTCAAGTCTTCAAGTTTTCTCTGTAAAACAGTCGTCTACACCCTCTGTAAAACATTCGTCCACGCCTTCTGTAAAACAGTTGTCCATCATGCCCATATATTAAGTCGTCCATTCTGCCTTTCAGTTTCTGTCTTTCGAGTTTCCAAGTATTCGGCTAAGTGTTAGTCATCCATTCTGCCTTTCAAATCCCGTCGTCCATTTTGCCTTCAGACTCAATTGTCCATACTACCTTTAAATTTTAAACGTCCACAGTCACTGTTCTGTCTTTTATTTCAAACATCCACAACTTCTGTTTGCCCACAGATCCTTCCTTTTATTTTAAACGTCCATAGTCACTGTTCTGTCTTTTATTTTAAACGTCTACAGCTTCGGTTGCCCACCGATTCTGTCTTTAATTTTAAACGTCCACGGTCACTGTTTGTGTATTGTTTCTGCCTTTCATTTTAAACGTCCAGGCTTCTCTCATCCACAGATTCTGTCTTTTATTTTTAAATGTCCAAAGATTCTATCTTTCATTTTAAACGTCCACGGCTTCTGTTTGTCCACAGATTCTTTCTTTGATTTTAATCGTCCACGGCTTCTGCTTGTCTACAGATTTTGTCTTTGCTTTCAAACGTCCACAGCTTCTGCTGTCCACAGTAAGTCTTCTATGGCATGCTTTCCAGTTTCTGTCGTCCATTTCTATTTCATGATTTTCTATTTTCACGTCTTCTAATTTAAGAGTTTTAAAAAGTTGAAGTTAAGTCCTAGTGAAAATCCCGGAAACTGTTTTTGTTCCTCCTTGCCTTTTGTCTTCCTGTTCTCTTCTTCCAATTATTCCTGTAACCTAATTTCAACTTATCTTCCAGTCTTCAGCTCCAGAGAAGGTTTTCTCTGTGTAATGTTTTAAATGTTCAAAAAAAAATATGTCACGTTTTAAATGTCTGGAGTGATGGCTCCTCAGCCTCGATCGGGTTAGAGGTCGTCACAGTTATGGTATCATAGCAAAAAACTGGGTTTTAAAAGTGTCAAGACCCGAAACTCAACGGGTCGAGAATTTCGTATAATCATATTCGTAATCAAAATGTCAACCCAATTCTTTTTTTTTTGTATATATATAAATACGTTTTTAAAGAAATTCCAATCAAATTCGAAGTCATTTAAAATCATTTGGGGAAATATCTATTTAAAGAAAAAAAATCAACAGACAATCTAATTAACCTTTGTCGTTGACATCCACCGCTCATTTCTGTCAAGCATCATCCACCGCTCAATAGTAATATCCCACATCTACCGATGACATCAGCCGGATGACTCATTCACCCAGCATCCACCGGTCATATCTGTTGAGCGACATCCACCGCTCAACAGTAATATCCCACATCTACCGATGATGTCAGCCTGATGACTCATTCACCCAGCATCCACAGGTCATTTCTATCGAGCGACATCCACCGCTCAACAGTAATATCCCACATCTACCGATGACGTCAGCCGGATGACTCATTCACCCAGCATCCACCGGTCATTTCTATCGAGCGACATCCACCGCTCAACAGTAATATTCCACATCTACCGATTACATCTACTGAGCACATCCACCGCTCAACAGTAACCGAACATCTACCGATTACATCTACTGAGCACATCCACCGCTAAACAGTAACCGAACATCTACCGATTATCGATCGACGTTGAGACTTAAATTCTCTCTCCCCCCCCCCCCTTTTTGAAGAACTTAACCCCTCTTTTCCAACATTTCCCTACACATAAACCCCGCATTCCTTAACTTAAGTTCGTAGCGGAAGGTTTATCACATAAAGAAGATACTTAAATTCGAAGCTTTATAAATTTAAACTCGTACTTTAATAAGTCAAATATCCGTTAACATAAAGGAATTATTTTCCCATATACGCAAACTTAACATAGGTCTTACTAAATTGTACTGAAAGCAACACTCAACGGGTTAAAATTGCTTCCCAGCCACAAATCATCACCATGAACAACAACTAGCAACCAGACTTAAGCATTTTCTTTTAGAGTGAGATCCTCACCTGCTGTTTCGTCACCTACATCATAAGGTTCAAACTATAAGCCTAATGCTTAGTAAGAAGTGCAACAAACACATGAATGCTCATGAATGCTGCATACTTAATAGAACCTTGTTCACATTTTTTACTCAAATTGGGAATCATGCTTGTGTTCACAATCACTTTCAAATCATGGGAATCATATTCTTGTTCATCGTTTTCATATCATGGATTAAGGAGGAGTTTGTACCGAAGGGGGGTAGGCAGTGCGCGTGTACATGGCTCTTGTAGGCAAGAATCATGGTCCATTCCTGGACAGTAACATGGCCAAAACCGCCCCCAACCCTCACTTAATCAAGATTTCATACGTTTCGTTTTCTTGTTTCATTCATAAAGGGATATGCGTGTAAAACATTTTGTATAATCGGTAAATAAATCATGATGCATGGACATAAACATTCTCAAAACATGAGACCATGGAAGGAGTCGTCCATCAGAAAACAGAGCATACACTATTCCAAACATTATACTAAAACAGACAACTTCCCAAACATAATCGAATATCAGAAACAACTCAACCTACTACCCTTGTGATGCAGGGCCCTAATGGTCGGAAATCTTAACACACTCACTTATCTGGATTCCTTAGCAATGTCTTTCCTTCACTTGGAGTTTTTTCCACCTAAGACATTATACGTATTAATGTAAGAAAACAAATCCTAAGTAGTCTAATATTCCAGAATGGTAGCTTTCTAACTAAGTATATATCCTAGAAGTCTAACTCATTTCCATTCGAGCATTACATCAACCACCTAGTGTGCATAAAAACATCAGCTAAATGATAATGGTGTTCGGGTTCACCAACTATCCAGGCTCAGCCAACGTTCATTATTTCTACTTATTATCTACAACAATCATAAATGCTATGTTAATGGCTATATCTACCATGATATACTTCAACTTCCTCAGGAAACCCGAATCTAAATCTCTAATCAACTCTCAAATGACTAATCAGTAAACACATTATCCAAATCTTACCTCGAGCTTAGAGTATCGAAAGAAATCTGAAGGAAGTTGATCGCTGGAGGAAGAACAGAGAAGGGAGCTGAGGGGAGAGAGAGTCGGCTGAGAGAGGAAAGTCTGCTGGTGGAGGTTTTTGTGAGGTTTAAGGATTTCCATTTTCTATTTATACACTTAATGAGCCAGGCTTAATTAAAAGTTTGCCACCAGACCTAATTTTCAATCAAAGAAGAATATGTACAGATGGCAGTTAATTCTGTTTCCTTAAAAGAAAGTTCACCTGTCTGACGATGTCGGGTGTTACAAAAAGTGATTTTGTAAACTGTCTGATTGCGCAATCTGCCACGTGAGATCGCTCCACCAACCATAAGTGTTTAAGTTTCTATATCCGTTTTTGTTTATTAAGTTAAGTTCCTCATCATGTATAGGATATTGCGTAAAATGGTGATAGGACACCACAGTGAGCCAAACGATAGGGGTGTTGCCCTTGACCGTTTAACTGAGCTGGTCGGCGTTCAGTCTCGCATGATGGAGCGCATGATGGCTAAAAATAGGAACAATAACCGTGCTAATGCTCCACGTGACACTAGTGGAGAGAGATTCTAGCGACTCTAACCGCCCATGTTCGATGGAATATCAACAAATCCTACTCACGCCGAAGAATGGATCCGGCAGATCGAACGTATGTTTAACTATGCTGAAGTGGAGGAAAACAAGAAGGTGATATATGCCTCATTCCATCTCACAAAAAATGCTGGATTTTGGTGGGACACGGTGCAGTCATCTACCGTGGCATTGAGCTGGGAAGGATTCAAAAGAATTTTCTACGAGAAACACTTCGACCGCGGTGTGAGGAAGGAGAAGATGACCAAATTCTCTTGACTGCGACAATTTGGAACGGTGGCCGAGTATGTTCAGGAGTTCGAGTCACTGTCTCGCTACGTGTCAAGGTCCGGGCTTGTCCAAGGCATGTTGCCTATGGCCGCCCTTGTTGTTATTTAGACTCATTTCCTTTTTAAATAATTCTGTTGTACTCTTTTTCTTTCTATTTTTGGCAAGAGTGACTCCTCGCCACTATAGCATGTATACTACTGCCGTAGTGGAGATGGTCCAGATTGCTCTTTAGGGGGAGAGGCATGATTGCACGTAGACCCCCTACCTACCAATGTAATTTGCTGCCCCATCAATGAACAAGCTTTTTACACACACTCTCTTTATGCATACTATACTCAATGATGCTCTTTTTGGCTAATCTTGCTTGCTCGTTGCTTACTCGTTAGACACAAGCTCGCTCTAACGAAGTGGGCACTCGGTGACGTTGGCACGCTCGTTGACTGACCCAGTACAAGTGTGATATTGGGTGCCGCACGGTCTTGAGACGCCCCTTGAAAGTAGGACCGTGACAGTTGGTATTAGAGACAGGTTGGCTTAAAATCGTGAGAAATCATGCCGAAGAAAAGTTCGATGGAAAGGTCGAGTGTACCATCAGATCAACTCGAGCGCCTCGTCTAGTTGGAAGAAGAAATACGGTATCTGTAAGACATACCAGATAACATTCGATTCATAGAAGAACAAATGAAGGAAATGTCTGAATTTCCTACTGAGATAGCGGCTATTCACAATATAATAGACGCCTTACCGATTCTAGAGCTACTGAATCCGGTGGAGACTCTCGAATCCCGACAAGAAAAGGGAAAGGGAATCTACACAGGAGAAAGTTCCACAGGTACAATAATCGTGGTCCTGGAGCACGTCGATGAGATCAATCTAGCTCATACCCGATTGTCTGAAACTGTGTCTCAAGTGACCGAAGATTTCAAAAAAATGTTTGATTCTCTCAGGGTTGAGATTGCTGAGATCAACATTAAGCTGAACCTGACTATGAGAGCCATGGGGAGTCAAACCCAGGCTACTGCTGCTGCTGAATTCAGTCGAGTGAAGATCCCTGAGCCAAAACCCTTTAGGGGAGCCCGGGATGCAAAAGAAATAGAGAATTTCATCTTCGACATGGAACCGTATTTCAAGGCCACTAAAATGGATAATGATTCGAAAGTGACCTTGGCCACAATGCATCTTACTGGTGATGCAAAACTATGGTGGAGATCAAAATATCATGAGATCAGTAATGGCAAATGTGTGATCGATACTTGGGAAGATCTAAAAATGCAATTGAAGGATCAATTCTTTCCAGAAAATGTTGAGTTCATTGCCCGTAGACTACTCCGAGAACTGAAACAAACTGCAAGCATCCGTGAATATGTCGAGCAGTTTTCAGGACTCATGCTGAACATAAGAGATATGTCAGAGAAAGACAAGATTTTCACTTTCATCGAAGGTCTTAAACCATGGGCCAGAACAAAATTGTATGAACAAAGAGTGCAAAGCCTTTCAAGTGCACTTGCTACAGCAGAACGGTTGTTCGATTATAACTCCGAGAACCTTGGGCCAAAGAAGACTGCTCCCAGTAGCTCAAACTCGACCAAACCCCAGAAACCGAACACTGGAACTGTTGAAAGGAAGCCATTTATGTAATATCCGGCTTGTACGGATTTTTGGAATTAATATATTATATTAGTGTTTTATCATATAATGGCATTTTTAGTAAATATGTCAAATCAAATCAGTTTCGCAAACGGAAAGCGTCATTATGATCATAACGAATAATAAGAATTTTAAGGAAATTCTGGGAATTTTCGGAGATTAAACGTTATATTCCGGGTAAATACGTTTATCGTAATGTAAAGGACGTTTTAGTAAAAATAGTAAACGAGGTCCGATTTGCTAACGGACAGTTTTAATAAATCCTAAATAATAGGTTGGACTTATTAACGAAATATGGAAATTTGGAAAAGTCAAATCGTTGGACGATTAACGAAACGAAGAACGAAACAAGAGCTAAGGGCAAAATGGTAATTTGCAAACTAAATTTTATAAAATAACAAATCACATCTTCTTCTCCCTCACTTCTCTTTTTCTTCTCTGAAGCTCACGAACCTGTGAGCGATTCCTCACGCGAGTCGTCGACGACTTCGACGATTCTGACCTCCGTTTCTCCTCCGTTCTTCGTGATTTCTCCTCCAATCGCTATCCTAGGTACGAATCTATAATTCTAGAGCTTCGGTTTTCAGTTTTCGGACCGGTTTAGCGTTAGGTTTCCGTTTCGGGTTTCGTTAGGGTTTCGTCAAAAATGCGAATTAGGATTCGTAATTAATAGGGTAGCCTTGATTAAGTATATATTGCACGTATTTGACGTTATTGGACTAAGTTAAATCAAATCGTGAAAAGGTTAAAAATTAGGAATTTTTGGAAAAGTTCGTTAATTGTAATTTCGAACCATCGAGCATGAATTAGTCGTTTAAGTATCTCGATTTGATGAGTTAGAAGTTTTAAGGAATTCCTTAGTTAAGGTTTCGTTGAATTTGGACGTTTAGAAGTTTAAATTCGTTTTAACGATAAACGCTTTGAATTGCTTAGGTGAACGACTCTCTTGGACAAAGCTCGAGAATCTGTCCGCTCAAGGTAAGTTCTCGTGACTTACTCTGGCCGATTGGCCTACACCGTATTTCGATGTCGCGTCGAGGATGTTAAAGGATCGTTTGTTTTAATTGCTTTGGTTGGGTAGTTAGGTTTAAACGTTTTGTAGGTTATTTCATTTACAGTCTTGATGGTATATATGTGTTTGTTTATTGTATGTTTATATTATGCTCATATCTGTTCATGCATCACGTATTTCAAATGTCATGAAAATGAATTTCTGCACGTGTTTTAAGAAAAGAAAATGAACCTCTGTAATGAATGAACATAATCTGTCTGTATCTGGTCACGCGAGTTGGGGCTCAGGCACGGCTGTGCGTGTTGCAAGCGTGTACCCCCCTCCTCTAGCTGGAAAGAGTAGTCCGACCGCAGGATGGGCTCTCTCCGGTTAGTGGGTTGCGATCTCGGTGACAATCTGTCTGTCTGTGACGTAATGAATCTGTATCTGAATCTGAATCTGCATGTTTTCTGAATGGCATACGCACGCATGCATCTGTATTTACGAAGCTTACTGAGATTTCATTATCTCATAGGTGTCTGTATGGTGTAGGTGACGTTATAGGTGACGTAGATCCAGGTGAGGACGACGTTCCTCCATCTGATGTCTAAGGCAGTTGATGTATGATGGTCCGTGGGAGTGCGCTGGGCAGTCGAGGCGTGTATTGACCCGTGGGGGAAGTATGTATAGATTTTGGGATTTTCGTGATGTTTGGGCTGATGTTAATTTGTATAGAACATATTAGGATGCTTGGTCTGGTAGTTGATAGGTTTACTTTTGACGTCTCAAATGTTTTGGTAATCGTATTTAAAACGTTTTGTTAAGTCTTTTATTCCGATGTTATAGGAAATGTTTTGAAATGTTTTTTTTAGGTTGTCACGGATAGGCTCGGTTTTTAGAGCTATCCACGCAGTTTGTTTCTAGGAAATTTTATCACTTTTAAAGTATTAGTATTGCGTTAAATTATGGAAGTGGATTTTTAGGTTGTTATTTGTAGAAGTATTGCTCTCTGGAAATCGGATTTCAGAAAGCAAATTGTGGTTTTGCTCTCTGGAGTTTCCAGAGAGTACTTGAAAAACAAAGAGAGAAAAGAGAAGAGAAGAGAAAGAGAGATGGCGATCGAAGGCAATGGTGGATCGCTGCACAGAGTGTGCAGCGATCGATCTCTGACCAGACGCTACAGCATGCAGCGTCTGGTCGCTGCACACTCTGTGCAGCGATCAGGCGCTGCATGCTGCAGCGTCTGGTCGCTGCCCTCTGTTTTCATGGCTGGACAGTTTCTGCCCTCCCGATTGTTTTTAATTAAAATTAGTTTTTAATTAAATAGTTTTAATTGTTTTATTAAACAATTTTATGTATGTTTTAAATGGTTTTCCAAACAACACTAACGACTTCGATTCCGATTTAGTTTCCGCTTAAAGTGTAAAATAAAATGAAAAATTTATACGGGTAAATGGGTACAGTTCTAGGGTCGTTACAGTTTATCCCATAAGAAGGGTACAAGGCACTCAAAAATGCTAATAACCAACAGCAAACAAATAGGCCTATGTCCTGTTTTCTATGCAAGGGACCTCATCGAGTAGCTGAGTGTCTGCATAGAACAGCCTTAACTGCCTTACAAGCTTCGATTTAGGATGACAACTCAGTTAAGGAAGTGGTTGAAGAAGAAGCCACTGAGCTTCCTGAAGTTAGGACTGTGACTTTCTTGGCGGCTGTACAACAACAAATGGAAGAATTGAGGAAGATCCCAGACAAAGGTCTTATGTATGTGGAGTCATTCATCAATAATAGACCTACTAAGAGTACGATGATAGACTCGGGAGCTACTCATAACTCATTACAGAGAAGGAAGCTCGCCGGCTTGGTTTGAAACTAGAAAAGAATAATGGCAGGATGAAAACGGTGAATGGTAAAGCGATGCCAGTACTCGGGATTATGAGAAGAGCCCAGTTAAAACTCAGCTCATGGACAGGCCTCATTGACTTCGTCATAGCACAGATGGATGACTTTGACACTATCTTGGGGATGGAATTCCTGATGGAACATAAAGTCATCCCAATGCCCTCAGCGAAATGTTTAATAATCACCAGTAACAACCCAACCGTTGTTCCTGCAATTCTTAAACAACCAAATGTCACCAACACAAAGATGCTCTCTGCTATGCAATTCAAGAAAGGGCTGAAACATGATGATCCAACTTACATGGTCGTTCTATTGGAGGTAAGAACAAAAAAGGAGGAAGTAATACATCATGAAATCTCAAAAGTCCTAGAGCAGTTAGGAGTACCATGCCTGAGTGTTTACCCAAGACGCTACCCCCAAGAAGGGACATCGACCATCAAATTGAACTGAATCCCGGATCTAAACCTCCTGCAAAAGCCCCGTATAGAATGGCTCTGCTAGAACTAGCAGAACTAAGAAAACAATTCGATGAGCTACTTGAGGCCGGATTCATCAGACCCGCTAAAGCACCTTTTGGAGCACCAGTGTTGTTTCAAAAGAAAAAAGATGGAAGTCTACGAATGTGCATAGATTATCGGGCACTCAACAAAGTCACAGTGCACAACAAGTATCCCATTCCGCCATCACTGACCTTTTTGATCAATTTTATAAGGCCAAGTACTTCACCAAGCTTGATCTGCGATCAGGTTATTATCAAGTAAGAATTGCAGAAGGAGATGAACCCAAGACAACGTGTGTAACCAGGTATGGAGCCTTCGAGGTCTTGGTAATGCCCTTCGGACTCACAAACGCCCCCGCAACATTCTGCACCCTCATGAATCAAGTATTTCATGAATACCTTGACAAGTTTGTGGTAGTGTACCTTGATGACATTGTGATATACAGCGAGACACTAGAAGAGCACAAGACGCATCTCCGTTTGGTTTTCGAAAAGCTAAGAGAAAACAAACTGTATGTGATATGCCCACGGTCTCAATCCATTGAGCACAAGTCAAGGTATGTATTTATTTATTTATTTTATATATCTAATGGACTTTTGGAATTTTGTAGGTAAATGGATTTTCAAGGCTTGGAAAGAATTAATGAAGAAGAAATTTGTTTTCCTTTAATTCAAATTGTATAAACAAGCCTTGTATTTAATTTGTATATTTTAGGAAACTTTAATTTTGTTTAAAACTCATTATTTGGCAAACTTTAGCCTTTCAGAATGCATGATTGTAATAGTCTTTAAAGGGGATGCTAAACCAAGGTGAGCCAAGGGCAGAACCGGGCTGAACCAAGGAGAACAAAGCATGAACCGGACTGATCCAAGCTGAACCAAGGTGCAAAGGAAGTGAACCGGCCTGGAGAAGCACTGCCCACCGAACCAGACTGCCAGTGCCTACAAAAGCTCCAACGGCTATTAACAGGCAGAATTGTAGTGCTCTACTCTTCGGCTTCTCCCTTTCGGCGACGTCTGAAGCTTCTTTCCCTCTTGTATTTAAGCTTTCCTTCCACCTTTGTAAAACTTTAGCCATTGTTACGAATTTTTAGGAAACCAGAAAGATTTTCTTTTGTGTCTGTCGGAGTTCCTCCGTGAAAAAAGAGCTTCTCTCTCGGCGTTGCCGGTGCCCAGCGCCTGATGGCTTCGCCCAAGTCTTCCTCGAGCTCAAGGTTGCTCGGAGGAAAACTCAGTCGCCGGAAGGCAGCGAAACCTTCGTTCTCATCCACTGTGAACCCTTCGCCCGCAAAGGTTCATTTGTCCAGAGGTGCCATTGGCCTCGGACCAGCCAAGGGCCTTCGACCCATCCTCCTTCGACCTCCTTTGAGGACGAAGACCGCACTTGCAGTGCTGTTTCCAGCCGCTGGAGAGTTTCCCCGATCAACGGCGAAGCTCTGTCCCAAGAGGTGCCGAGAGTGACCTCTCGGTTGGCGATGGATCCCTCAACGCTCAGCCACCTCCAGAGCATTCATCTCCATCCCTCACAGCTCTCTCAGCCATTCTCTGACGTGCCCACTTCCCGGTAACGTTCCTCCACCTCTCGCTTCCTCTCCTCTATGTTTCTCTGTTTTCCAGCGTATTTAGAGTCTGTTTTTGGGGTGTTCATAGAGCACCGATCATTGTTGTTCATTTGAGTCTTCCGCATGCATTTCTATCCCCATTTTCAGGCCCGTAGCCTATCAGTATGTGAAGAAGGAAAAATGCTCTTTTGCTCAGGAGAGCATTGAATTCCTCGGCCACATTGTTGAACAAGGTCATCTTCGCATAGATCCTGATAAGATAAGTGCCATCGAAAGTTGGAAGACCCCAACATCTGTCACTGAATTGCATTCCTTCCTCGGGCTTGCCAATTATTACAGACGCTTTGTGGAAGGATTTTCGAAGAGAGCTGTTTCCCTAACGGAACTCTTAAAGAAAGGAGTTCCTTGGGAGTGGAACTCCGAATGCCAGAAGTCCTTCGCCAATCTGAAAGAAGCCATGATACAGGAGCCTGTGCTCGCACTAGCTGATGTTACTCAAACATTTGAAGTAGAGACTGATGCCTCAGATTTTTCTCTAGGGGGAGTCCTGATGCAAAATGGTAATCCTATCGCCTTCAAAAGTCGCAAGTTAAAAGAAGCAGAGAGAAAATACATTGCTTCCAAGAAAGAAATGTTGGTTGTAGTACATTGCCTGCGCGTGTGGAGACAATATCTGTTTGGATCGAAGTTCATCGTAAAGAAAGATAACAGTTAAATTTGTCATTTCTTTGAACAACCAAAACTTTCAGCGAAGCAGGCACGGTGGCATGAATTGATTTCAGAATTTGATTTTCACTTCGAACACAAATCAGGCCAGAGCAATCAAGTAGCTGATGCATTAAGTCGAAAGGCAGAGTGCGCTAGTCTATGTTATCTGTCTCAACTTCAAGCAAGTAAGGTTAATGGATCCTTAAAAGATCGCATCCGGGACAGTTTACAAGACGACCCCGCAGCTCGGGCTGTAATGCAACTTGTGAAAGAAGGAAAGACTCGGCAATTCTGGATTGAAAATGACTTGCTCTTCACCAAAGGAAGCCGTTTGTATGTTCCTCGAAGCAATAACTTACGGCGTACTCTTCTGCGAGAATGCCACGATACTTTGTTGGCCGGTCATGCAAGCTGGCAGTGAACTTATGCCCTCTTGAAAAGAGGATACTACTGGCCCCAAATGAAGGGGGATGTTATGTAGTACACCAAAACATGTTTGGTGTGCCAACAAGACAAGGTAGAAAGGAACAAGATTGCGGGCCTACTAGAACCTCTACCGGTACCAGAAAGACCTTGGGAGAGTGTTTCCTTGGATTTCATCACCAATTTGCCGTCTACCAACAACTTTGAGACGATACTGGTGATCATCGACAGATTTTCTAAGTATGCCACATTTATTGCGGCCCCGAAGCACTGCCCCGCAGAGACGATTGCTCAACTCTTTTTCAAACATATCGTGAAGTTATGGGGAATTCCTCAAAGCATTGTCAGTGACTAAGATCCTCGATTCACTGGGTCTTTTTGGGTCGAACTGTTCCAGTTGCTCGGATCAAGTCTCAATATATCTTCCAGTTACCATCCTCAAACAGACGGCCAGACGGAACGCTTCATTAGCTTACTTGAGGAATATTTACGCCACTTTATCAATACCAATCAAAAGAATTGGCCCAGTTTACTCGACGCAGCACAATTCTGTTTCAATTGTCAGAAGAGTTCTTTGACGGGAATGAGTCCGTTCGAAATAGTCTGCGGGAGACAACCTATCATGCCCCACACATTGGAGCAACCATATTCGGGGAAGAGTCCAAAAGCGTACAACTTCTCCAAAGAATGGAAGCAAAATACAGAAATAGCTCGCGCCTACTTAGAACGTGCCTCCAAACATATGAAGAAGTGGGGGGATAAGAAGCGGCGACCAATGGAGTTCAAGGCTGGAGATTTTATGCTAGTTAAGTTGTTATCCAAACAACTTCGTTTCAGGGGAAAGGAGGACAAACGACTCGTCAGAAAATACGAAGGCCCTATTGAAGTCATGAAGAAAGTCGGAAGAACCTCCTACAGAGTTAATCTTCCAACATGGCTCAAAATTCACCTTGTCATCCATGTCAACAATTTAAAGCCCTATCATGGAGACGACGAAGACAACGACATAACCAGGCCAAATATCTCCACCAGCAACAAGAAGAAGAAAGAAGTTGAAGAAATCCTTGCAGAGCGGAACGTCATAATAGGTCGACGACAGTACCAGGAGTATCTGATCAGATGGAAGGGACTTGGAGACGACGAGGTATCTTGGGAGAAGCAAGAAGATTTGGAAGACTCCGCAAAGATGATCAACGAATTCAAGCAGAAGCAGAGTTGACGAGGACGTCAATAGTTCAAATAGGGGAGAATGTCAAGGTCCGGGCTAGTCCAAGGCATGTTGCCTATGGTCGCCCTTGCTGTTAGTTAGATTTATTTCCTTTTTAAGTAATTTTGTTGTACTCTTTTTCTTTCTATTTTTGGCAAGAGTGACTCCTCGCCACTATAGCATGTATACTATTGCCGTAGTGGAGATGGTCTAGATTGCTCTTTAGAGGGAGAGGCATGACTGCACGTAGACCCCCTACCCACCGATGTAATTTGCTGCCCCATCAATGAACAAGCTTTTTACACACACTCTCTTTATGCATACTATACTCAATGACGCTCTTTTCGGCTAATCTCGCTCACTCGTTGCTTACTCGTTAGACACAAGCTCGCTCTAACGAAGTGGGCACTTAGTGCCGTTGGCACGCTCGTTGGCTGACCCAGTACAAGTGTGATATTGAGTGCCGCAAGGTCTTGACACGCCCCTTGAAAGTAGGACCGTGACACTACGCACCTCATCTGGTAGCCACCGATGAAAACAAGGTACACCAGTTCATCCAAGGTCTGAAGATGGACCTCTTACGAGGAATTGCAACTGGAGGGTTTGATGAGGCACCGTATGCGAAAGTGGTGGCCAAGGCTTATCAGTTGAAAGGCTTAGAGGCGAAGTTTCAAAGATATAGAGATACATCAAAGAGAATCCTACATGATGCCCCTCAACAGCAACAACAAAGGGGTCAGTTTGGGCAACCACAACGGAAACAGAATAGAGGTGTTAAGAGACCTAATGAGATTGTTACTTATCAAGACAAGGGGAAAAGACCTATGGGATCTCCTCAGCTTCCTGTATGCCCGCGTTGCCAGAGAAATCATACGGGGGAATGCAGGCTCTTTACTGGTCGTTGCTTCTGATGTGACAAGGAGGGCCATCACGTCCGGGATTGCCTAATGCCTAACACGAGACCGAATTAAGCCGTGCCAAGGGTTTTTGCAATGATAGAGGATGATGATGGCACACAGCATAAGGCGATCACAGGTTGTGACGCACCTGCTTATATTTTGTTGGACACGGGGGCCACATATTCGTTTGTGGCAATAGACTTTGTGGGTAGGGAGAATTTATGTATTGTGCCGTCAGATCAACCCTACAGTGTCACGCTACCATCCGGAGAGTTTATGCACTCCGAGCAGGCAGTGCAGGGTGATATAGTGTCAGTTGTATACCAAAAATTGTATACCAATTTTATCATCATCAGTATGAAAGGATACGAGGTAATTCTGGGGATGGACTGGCTGTTTAGACATCATGCCACCATCAACTACAGGTCCGGGCTCATGTCTTTTAAGCGCCCTAGCGAGGTAGAGTTCTCCTATCCGGCAATATCAAAGAAACACAGTATGTATTTTATATCCTCATTGAAAGCTCAACAGCTTATGAGGTCAGGATGTGTCGGATTTCTTGCCCACGTAATAGATGTTCAAAGGCAAGGGCAGGCAGAACTACAAGATATCCCGGTGGTTTGAAACCTCCCAGGGGTCTTCTTAGACGACCTGCCAGAATTGCCACTGGATCGTGAGATTGAGTTTGAAATTGATGTATATCCTGGTGTTGAACCGGTATCGAAGAATCCGTACCGTATGGCGCCGATAGAGCTGAAGGAGTTGAAGACTCAGCTAAAGGACCTAGTGGACAAGGGCTTTGTACACCCTAGTTTCTCTCCGTGGGGCACTCCTGTCTTGTTCGTTAAGAAGAAGGATGGGTCCCTACGTATTTTTATGGACTACCGTGAGCTGAACAAGTTAACCATCAAGAATAAGTACCCGTTGCCGAGGATCGATGACTTGTTTGACCAGTTACAAGGGGCTCGGGTATTCTCAAAAATTTATTTACGCTCCAGTTATTACCAGTTGAAGGTCAGAGCTGACGATATTCCAAAGACCGCATTCAGGACCTGACACGGACACTATGAATTCTTAATGATGTCGTTTAGGTTGATTAATGCCCCAGCAGCATTTATGGACCTGATGAACATGATATTCCAGGATTCCTTGGATAGATTTGTGATCGTCTTGATCGACGACATCATGGTTTATTCCAAAAGTGAAACCGAGCACGAGGAGCACTTATCGATTGTGCTATCAACTTTGAAACAACACCAATTATACGCCAAGCTGTCAAAGTGTGAATTTTGGTTTAGCAGGATTAACTTCCTAGGCCATGTGGTGTCTACAGAAGGAGTTTCAGTGGATCCGGCCAAGATTCAGGCTGTGAAGGACTGGCTGAGACCGAGGAATGCCAGCGAGGTATGGAGCTTTATCGGGCTAGCTGGTTATTACAGAAATTTTATCAAAAGATTTTCCGTGATAGCAAAGCCTATGACCAGCTTAACAAGGAAAGACATCAAGTTTAAGTGGTCTGAAGCTTGTGAGGTGATATTTCAGACGCTTAAGCAAAAATTAACCACCGCTCCTTTATTAATGTTGCCAGTTGAAGACAGCAAGTTCAATGTATACTGTGATGCATCCAAGGCTGGCTTGGGATGTGTATTAATGCAAGAAGGGAAAGTGGTGGCGTACGCGTCCAGACAGTTGAAGAACCACAAACAAAACTACCCTACTCACGACCTTGAGTTAGCGGCAGTTGTTTTTGCACTGAAGGTATGAAGACACCACTTGTATGGACAATTGTGTGAGGTGTTTTCTGATCACAAAACCTTGAAGTATATATTTACTCAGAAAGAGTTAAACATGAAGCAACGGCGGTGGCTCGAATTCTTGAAAGATTATGACATCGAGATTAAATACCACCCGAAGAAAGCTAACATGGTAGCCGATGCGTTGAGCAGGATGCCGGCTACTATGCAACCGGCCTTGTCGGCCATATCAGTGCATTTGAGGGCAGAAATTCAGAGGTTTGATTTGGAGGTGGTTTCTAAGCTATCGGCCGTTCTGGCGGATCTAACATTGCAGCCCACCATCCTGGACCGAATTAAAGAGGCCCAGAAAATCAATTCGAAAGAGATGGCCGATATAGTAAGCAAGTTACCTATGGCCTCTTCCGATTTCAGTTATTCGGGAGATGATATTCTGAAGTTCAAAGATAGGTTGTACGTTCCAAGAGACGAAGAGCTACGAAAGGACATTTTATCGGAAGCCCACTCGTCTTCTTTCTCTGTGCATCCTAGGAGCACGAAGATGTATCAAAACTTGAAACTCCACTTCTGGTGGCCAAATATAAAGAACGAAGTAGCCAAATATGTGGAGTCTTGCATGATATGTCAACAAGTGAAGGCTGAGCATCAACGCCCAGGTGGAACACTTCAGCCTCTCCCAATCCCTGTATGGAAGTGGGAGAACATCACTATGGACTTCGTTGTTGGCCTACCGAGGACGACTAGAGGCCATAACTGCACATGGGTTATTGTAGATAGACTAACAAAGTCAGCCTATTGTCTACCTGTGAAGACGACGTTCTCTATGGACCAGTATGCAGAATTATACATAAGTGAGATCATCAAGGTGCATGGGGTGCCTGTATCAATTATATCTGACCGGGACCCTAGATTCACGTCGAGGTTCTGGAAAAGCTTGCAAAACTCCTTGGATACCAAATTAAACTTCAGCACAGCCTTTCATCCATAGACTGACGGACAATTCGAGAGAACGATTCAGATACTAGAGGATATGTTAAGGTCGTGCGTGCTGGAATTTCATGCTCCTTGGAGTAAATATTTTCCGCTCGTGGAGTTCCCTTTCAACAATAGCTATCAGGCTACGATTGGTATGGCTCCATATGAAGCTCTTTATGGCAGAAAATGCAGATCTCCATTATGTTGGGATGAAGTTGGAGAATCCAGACTTGTCGGCCCCGAGTTATTACAGCAGATGTCTGAGGTGATTGCTGCTATCAAACAACGAATCAATACTGCTCAGAGTCAACAGAAAAATTACGCAGACCGGAGAGGGAGAGACTTGGAGTTCGCTCAGTCCAAGGTTTGTGGGGCCATTTCCCATCGTGAAGAGAGTTGGAAGCATGGCTTACAGGTTGCAGTTGCCAGCATCCATGAATAGAGTTCACAACGTCTTTCACGTTTCGATGCTGAGAAAATGTGTGCGAGATCCTACTCAGATCGTGGAACCGGTGGACATAGATATCATGCCGACGTTGACATATGAAGAAAGGCCAATACAGATTTTGGACTCCGCACTCAAGGTGTTGCGCAATAGAGTGGTTCTGTTGGTGAAAGTTTTATGGCCCAATCATAATGTGGAGGAAGCCACTTGGGAAAGACAACAGGATGTTAGGGCCCAATATCCAGAGCTATTCGCTAAGCAAATTTTGGGGACAAAATTCTGTTAAAGTGGGTGGGATGTAACACCCGGTATTTTTGCCTATGTAATTATTCCCCGGATCATTTAAGCAGAATTAATTTGATATTAATACAATGAATGTTTTGTTGGAAAACAAATCGACGGAGCTCCTATTGGATTGCATAATGGAATAAAAAACCAAACTAATGTGTAACTAAACTAAACAAAACCATTAGTTAGAGATGCATGGAGGGGCAAATTAGGAAGGAATTAAGGTTGGTGGGAAGAAAACCAATGGATGATTGACACTTGGCAAACTTGTTGAAGAAGCCAATGTCTTTTTCTCTTCCTTTCTTCCTCCCTTCTCTTCACTCCTACGTGAAACACTTCCCTATTTTCTCTCTTCCAAATGACCAGCGACGATTCTAAACTCTCTCCTTTTCCTGTTTTCTCCAGCCTGTTTCATGTGGTATCTACGATTCTAACCTCACCTGTATAGAACTCGTCATCTACACCATAGAACACAAAAGTAAGCCTAACGCTTAGCAAGTGGGGAAATAATGCACAATAACACACTACATGCTCAACTCAACCCTAACATGCAGTTTCTATACACTCTGTTGTTTCTTTTCATTTCGATTGCATTTATCTTTTACTTTCAGGTGAATCAAGTAGGCACACGCCCCAACACAATCCAGGACGGCCACACCTTGACCCACGGAGCAAGACTGGAGGCACACGTCCTAACACAATCTGGGACGGCCGACACGAATCTCCCCCAATCGATCGTAGAATCCTCATTGTGCCTTCAAGCACGAACAGGTCGAGGCATTCATACTCACGACACATTACGTACATTAGCATAGCATCTTGAGTAAAATCCCTCGCGGGGTGCTCAGCGAGCCACTTGCCCGACGAGGCTATTCTACCCGAGACCAATTTGCATATCAATTGTCTTATCTTACATATCATCCTCACCACTCAAACATGTAAAACACGTGGTTTCGTAGTTTAGAAAAACAACGATGCATGACACATGATGCATGACACGAATTTAAAACATAGCAAACAAACAAACAATCCCTACTGTTCTATGGTGTAGGCCCGAAGGCAACAAACACGCATCCACTACTTACCTGGTTGCTCGAAATTCAATTGTCCACTTCGTTCGATAATTCACTCAATCGATCAACTAAAATAACGAAAACTTAACTTAGTAAGTCACCAATACAATCTAAGAAATTCTAAAACCTAAAACTAACCAACACTTAAAATAATCTCACATTCAAAACACTTAAACCCGATTTTTACCCAAATTTGACCGTCCAACTTCAAACGGTCATAACTTTCTCGTTTTTCAATAGATTTTGACGTGCCACCCCAACTCGGAAACCTCTACACGTCTACTATCCATTGAAACACTCAAATTAACAAAACAATTCACTTAGCCGAACTGAAAATGCCAAAGACAGAATCGGCCACCAAATGTTCCTAAACCGGTTTTTGTGTAACACTCCTCCAATCTTCGATCTAACTCCATAAACCACCTAAACCAATTCATTCAACAACTAAATCACAAAATTTGGAAAGAAATCTAACATTTAAAGTCAAAATTCGGACTTCATGAACTAGGGTTTCCAAACCCTATGCAATCCCTCCAAAAACACCATAAAACCCTTAAAAACCAACCCTAACAAACATTAAACCAAAACCCCACATAAATTTACCTTAAAATCCTTGAAGAACCTTGATGGAAGATGGAGGACAGGAGGCTCTAGGGTGGCTGCAATTTCGTGGAAGAGGTGAGGGAAGAAGATGACTAACTTTTTACAATTTTGTCTTTTTAACCAACCAAACTTTTACCTTTTGATTTTTACCACTCACTTTCTTAATTTTATAAATTAACCACACTTCCTCTCCTTCTTTCATCCAACGTGGCTGCCTCATCCATTCAATCTTACCACTTCTTCCATTATTTTATCATCTTTTATTTCCATTTAATTACCTAGCTTTTCATTGGTCAACTTATGCTTTGAATTTTCAACCTAACTTTTGACTTTTACTGTAACGCCCCCGAACCCACCCCGGCTTGGTGCGCTACTTTGCTAACCAATCCCACGTTAAAACATAATTTAAAAAAAAAAAACTAATTTTCAACATAAAATAAAACTGACACAGCTGAATGTAAAGCTAAGTCTCCCGAAGCTCTCTATGTCATACCTAGCTTACTAGACTCACTAATTTCTCTTAATCCTAACCGTTAAGCACCACGGCGTTCTTCCTGAAAACTTCGGCAAAGTAACGCCTGAAAATGGCACCTCCAAAATGTTAAGTACCTGCAAATGAATCAATCCCCAACCAGATCCAGAATACTTACCCAACTATCCAGCATACGAAATCTTCAAATAGCAGTAAAGAGGAAAACTAAATTACGAACATCCCTAAGTGAAGAAAGTCCACAGTATAGGGCGACACATCACCCTTAACTATGACTATATACAACAAATCCAAATAGCTATACCGTAACTGTCAAAACATCAACCGAAAAGAGTCACACATTCCCATCATTTCTACAAACAGACATTTACAATAAACTACCAAAATACAAAGCCCACATTCCCGAAGACCATGGTCAAGGCGCCCCAACAACTGCCTGAACCAGCATGCCCTGTGCGTCTCCGACTGCTCCCAAGTCCTGAGCTCACCTGTAACCACGTCGTTACCTACACCACAGAACACACACATACGTAAGCTTACGCTTAGCAAGTAAGGGATAACAAATATAAACATGCCTACACGACTCTCACACAACCCTAGCACACACAGTTTTTCAATAAAGTTTGCCTGCAACGACAGATGCCTTAGTTGCCTGCACCAAAAGGTGTCTTAGTTGCCCGCACCCAAAAAGGATGTCTTACTCTTTAACTGACTACCATGCCAACCATGCAACACAACCCAACAATGCAACTCAACAACACGACTTCTACACTTAACATCGCAACCATGCAACACAACCCAACAATGCAACTCAACAACACGACTTCTACACTTAACATCGAAGTGTTCGCAGAACCTTCTGCATAACGTCGAAGCGTTCGCAGAACCTTCTGCATAACGTCGAAGCGTTCGCGGAACCTTCTGCATAACATCGAAGCGTTCGCGGAACCTTCTGCATAACATCGAAGCATTCACGGAACCTTCTGCATAACATCGAAGCGTTCGTGGAACCTTCTGCATAACATCGAAGCGTTCACGGAACCTTCCGCTTAACATCGAAGCGTTCACGGAACCTTCCGCTTAACATCGAAGCGTTCACGGAACCTTCCGCTTAACATCGAAGCATTCACAGAACCTTCCACTTAACATCGAAGCATTCCCAGAACCTTCCGCTTTACATCGAAGCGTTCACGGAACCTTCCGCTTAACATCGAAGCGTTCACGGAACCTTCCGCTTAACATCGAAGCATTCACAGAACCTTCCCCTTAACATTGAAGCATTCCCGGAACCTTCTGCTTAACATCGAAGCGTTCACGGAACCTTCTGCTTAACATCGAAGCGTTCACGGAACCTTCTGCTTAACATCTTACATTCCACTCCCACAATTTGCAAACAAAGTTCAAACAATGTAACCAACACAACAACGTAACGCAACAACTTAACACAACACAGTACAACAACACAGCAACGTCTCAATACAACACACACAATGCCAATCAAATGTAACAGCACACAACACCTCAATACAACACACACATTGCCAATCAAATGCAACATCACACAACGCCTCAATACAACACAATGCAAAACAAAAACTCAACAAAATACGAAGCAACACAAATAACCATTAAACCTTACCGTTCTATGGTGTAGGCCCGAAGGCGAAAGGATAATAACCCCTACTTACCTAGTTGCTCCAAACACGTTTCGTCACTTCGTCCCACCGAACTACCCGCTCGATTACCTAACAATTAAGGAAGATTTACTTAGTAACAAACTAAGATATTCTAAAAAATATCAACTAACTTAAACTAACCCTATTTTTTAACCTAAAACTAACCAATAATCACACAATCTCACACTTAAACACTTAAACCCGGTTTTTTGCCCAAATTTGACCGTCAAACTTCAAACGGTCATAACTCTCTCGTTTGTCAACGGATTTCAACGTGCCACCCCAATTCGGAAACCTCTACACGTCTACTATCTATTGAAACACTCAAATTAACCAAATAACCAACTTGGCCAAACCAAAAAACCAAAAACAGAATCGGCCATCTATGGTGAAAAATTGATTTTTCCAAACTTACTTCCAATCCATAATCTAATCACTCTAACCACCTAAACTAATCCATCCAACAATTAAATGATCAAAATAGGAAAGAAAACCAACATTGAAACTCAATTTTCGGAGGTCACACTTAGGGTTTTCCAAACCCTAAGCAAATTCACCCAAAACCCTCTAAAAACCTTAAAAACCACCACCTAAATGTATAAAATTAAAAACCCACTTAAACTAACCTTAAATCCTTGTCAAAATGGATGAAATGGAGGAGGAGAGAACCCTAAAATGGGGCTGGAAATTTTGTGGAGAAGAGAACTGAAAATGAGGAAGAAAAATAAAGAAAAACCTTATTTTAACCTAAAGTTTTTTCCTCTTTTTCTTTACCTCCACCCTACTTTTTAAAATTGCAATTAAATCCACTCTCTTCACACTTATCTTCTCCCAATCTCCAACGTGATATGCTTTTAAATTCCCCCACTTTTTATTCAATTATTTCCTTCACAAAAATTCCTATTGGTTGTTGACTTTTCAACTCTATTTATGTTGAATTGTCAAACCCTTTTTATTTTCTCTTCTAATCTATTACACTTCAAAGCACAACCTTATTCTTTAATAATTAACTCTCCTAACACGTCAAATCATAGGCGGCGCACGTAATAGAAATTTTCAGGTGTTACATTTACCAAATTTTCAACTACCTCCTTTTTTCTTCTCCTTTTTGTCTTCCAACGTTAAATGCTTCTTCCTTTACCAACTCCTTTTCATTGAATTTTTCTAACAATTTCCCATTGGTTGGTAAAACCTTGACTCTTCAAACTTTTTAAATTTTCAACCATTACATTTCCAACCAATCACCACCTTTCATTCTCTCCTATTTCACCCTTCAATACCTAATATAACTCTCGAATAAATCTCTCACAACGCTTCTAATCTAAGGCTACGCTCGTTAAGAAAATTCTGGGTGTTACAATCCACCCTCCTTACAAAAATTTTGTCCTCAAAATTTGTGGCCTTGTTAATTCTCAATGTACTCATCTCAACTACCCAATACCCTTACTCACCTATCGGGTACTACATGCCTCAAATTCCGACTTCACCTAACTCTGTACGCTCTAACCCGAATACTCACACGTTCACTAACTGTAATCTAATCCATATCCTCAAACTCTTCTAACTGAATTCTCAACTCGATCTTTTTCTCTAGCTAAGTTCATCTAATTCCTCACTTTCTATTCTGTGTCTACTAAACACGTACAAACCACCACGACTCTCTATGCTACCCCAATCGAGTAATCCTAAGATACTAATGAGTACAATTCTTACCTCAATTTTTACTAACCTTTATAAATTCTTAGATCATGACTAACTCGTTCTTAACTCTTCACACAATACTCTAAATGGTGTACAGCATATCCTTAATGCCCACTGTTTTCATCCCCTTGGAGACTCTCAACTTCAATCCTATTAGTTAACATCGTTTGGCTGAAATACCCATCATAATCCACAGCCCTAAATCTTTCTAACTAACTTCACCGAGTCACTTACTTTTCTAATCCAGTGTCTATGAAATACTTACATAACTATCATAGATCTCCAAAACTATCTCAATAGTGTAACACTAAAACCTACTAATAAACTTCTTACCCTTAGTTCTGGATGTCAAATTCCCTTCGATCTTACTATCGCATCTTACACCTATTTACCTCGTACCTCATTCTAACATCATTCACATATTCCGAATTCTCACTACCTAAATTAATTCACTATACACTCAAAGTAGTACTAACTGAACATCTTACCCTAAATCCTTAAGTTTTAACTTTCTTTCTACTATACCATCTCATTTTTTTACTTATCACTACTATCTCTTACACTTACTTATATCAGCCAATCAAGACAATTTATACCTCGAACAATCATGACATTTCATTAGTTATTCCAACAAAGCTCTCATCTCTTAAACCTATCAACTATTCCTCAAAGTATACTATGAATCTTCGTACTTACATTCGCTATGCTCCATTTGTCTAACTCCTAATTTCAGTCATTAGCAAACACTCAAATTCTTAGGTCTAATCTAACTCTTTCCATTTTTACACTCAACACCCTAAATGGTGTTCACGCACTTCCCTTCAATCCCCACAAATGCAAAATGAAGCTTCCATAACCTTCCAAAATTAACGTTACTCCTAAGATCACTCAGATAACTTCCGTGTGAACTTTCCTTCCTTCCTATTAATATCCTCTAGACTCCTCAGCTTCACTACACTTTTACGGGTTTACATTCTTCTCTAATCTTACATATAGTCTTGATCATTTATAGAGTACTGACACTTCCTGGATCTCCACAATTTGAAACACACTAACCATATATTCCATCACTCAATCATTGACTACAATGCACTCCTTCACAACATAATCGTTTAAGTTCTAACGAGGATCTCTTTTTCCTCTAAATTTGTTAGCTTTACACGGAATACTAAGTCCTTACTGCCTAATCTCATCACTTACCTCGTCATCCTTCTAACTTTCATCTCCCATCTTCTATTTTCTTAACCATATTCTAATAGTACTCAAGTTTTAATTTACATCCTATGTTTAAGCTTATCCACTCTTAAACTTATCGATGCAAGCCTAAGCTAATTACCACCTTAACGGTTGAAACTTTTTAGCTTAGCCTTATTCCTAATGCACTTAACATTTTTCGTGCAAATTCTCGTCCCTTTCGTTCAAATTCCTATATCTCCTCAACTTCCATGCTACCAAACATTTAAAGTCTAATTCTAAATTCCTAACCTTCCTCTTTCTACACAAAGAGTCTAATTCTAAATTCCTAACCTTCCTCTTCCTACACAATACTACTTCTAACCTCTTTTCCAAATTTCTAAACTTTCTAACCCCATATTCTTACACTCAACCCCTCATGTATTCATTGACTTCAATTCTTTACTTGATTCATCATCCTCCTCGTTAAGTAGTCTCATCATTTACACTTCTAATAAATCCTATACCAATGTTACATTCCCATGTATTCTTCAACTAGGATTTCTTTATCCATTTACTCTATAACTAGTCTTCCATAGCTCACCTACTCATACGTCCTTAAACTTTAACTTGAGCACTCATTACTTAGACCATTAAATATCTATAACTACTAGATACCTAGGGTCAAAAATCTAATTTCCTCAAAGTTCTCTCTAAAATGTAATAACTAATCCACTCTCTCTTACTTTTCAACTCGATTCTAACTATTTTCCTAACTCCTTTTACAACAATTCACCCAGTAATCTCCTTGAGGCAATTCACTTAATATCATTACTCTAACTTCAAAACATCACCGTAATTAAAAAAACAAAACTAGGCTTTTCTCTACCTAATCAAGGCCTCTAGATTTCTATTCCCACTTTTAGGTTTTAGCTCTATGTTTCTAGGCCGAGTAACACCAAAAGCCCGACAACCCTTAATTCTCCTCTAACGTGCCGATCGTAATCTTTTCACATATCCCCACTCATCTTTGATTGAATACACTCCTAAAACGGTACCTACATCCCTACCAATCCACCGATTTTATTACTTGAGTATCACCTTGCATCTAACTTTATTCCTCTTAATGCCTCAAAGCGTAATGGCTCATCAACTCTAAAACAAATTCCCATATTTCTATCCTAGATGTCGATTTGTACCAACATTCCTATGGGATCACTCAAGTTCTACAATTACCACCTTACCACGATCAAGCACACCCTCAACAAATACTACGAGGATAACTAATTCTCAGAACCTCTTCAGCAGTTTACTTACAGTTTATTTTACCTTTTCCTATCTCCACTTATCCATGTAAACGCACAAAGGGTGTAACGACCCCAACCCGATCAAGGCCGCCACGGGCTAGCCATAACATAATGAAACGTACCCTAGTCATAATCCCTTACGGCTTCTCTTATATATATATATATATAGTTATTAACTCATAAACTTTGATCTCAAATCCTCCTTATCAAGTTTCTAATGTTTAAAATCATTTGAAATGGTTCAATTAAACAATGTATTAAAGTGATGGAAATCATAACGCAGAACTGAGGGCAAAATCGACAAAAACCACAAAAGAAGAGGGGCAATCGATCGGCCCTTATGAAGCCGATCGATCGCCCTATGGTTCACCGATCGATCGGCTCACTTTGGCCGATCGATCGGCTAGCTCTCTGAAAAACCAGAGCGCTACGCCTTATCACTGCCGATTGATCGCCAACATGGGCGATCGATCGGCGAACACTCTAGAATATTAATTCCAGAGTGTTGCCTTTATTCTTCACCTTCCTCCTTAATTCCTTCCTACCCCATTTTTCCTTATCATCAACTCATACATTTTCCCAACTTCGACCACCAACTAAACCCAACACGAACTTAGCTTACACATAACTAAAATCCAAGAAACCGAACGGCGTGGATCGCTCTAAAATTGAGAGTATCCGTATAAGTTCAAAATACCTAAAATCATCAACTACGATCCACCCTAGTCCACAGCTCAAAGTGTTAAGCATAAAAGTGGAATTTCCTAATCACCAGAGAAATACATTTATTAAATCATTCCAAATAGCACAACTTCAAGCCTACATCCACTATAAAATTCCCAAAATAACAAACTTAACTATACAACCTAAAACCCATCACCTTTTTAATCGACGAAACTAACTCACATCCATTCGACACAAAACAGTTTGGTGTACACCATCGGATAAACAAGCCAAGCCAAACACGTCCCGTCGCCATGAGCCCCGCCCATAGACCATCTATACATGACCATCGAGAGAAAGCTCCGCACCTTCGATCTTTTCACCTACATCATACAACATAAACATTAAGCCTAATGCTTAGTAAGAGAATGCACTATAATGACTTATGCATGAATGCATGACTTTTCATATAACATGTTCATTTACTTGTTCTTATTCTTTTTTCTTTTCGTTGACATGAATTAAGGTGGGGATTGTGCCAGGGAGTAGGCCAAGAGCGTGTACATAGTTCTTTCGGCCATATTCATGGTCCATCGCTTTGATAGTGACATTAGTTTTGTTGATATGGCCATACTGTCCCAACCCACACTTAATCGTTACTTTTCCTTTACATTAATCATGCATGGAGACATTTCATATATCATTTGAGAAAACATGATGCATGAGGGATTTACACATAACATACCATTAAACAATTTACAAACGTACATGGGCACACTTTACTTATAACGAACCTAACAAGCAGTTAACAACTAACATCCTAGGCTACTCGACTCGTTAAACCCCACAATCAGAAAACCATCATCAGAGTACAAAAACCTAGCATCGACATGATGTAGGGCCTTAAGGGCCGGAAACCTAGAACCCACTTACCTGGCGTCCTTAGCAAGCCGAGCACCGTCCGAAAGTCGTTTCCACCTAAGGCATTTCACAAGTAGAGGCATTAAAACCGATCCTAAATAAACAATTTCCAAACTTAAACTAATCTCCTAGTTAAGACCATTTTCCCTAAAACTTGTATTAAAGTCTTTCGGGCATTTAAACGAGCACATTGTGCTCACAATTTATCAAACTCCATCAATGGCTTATCTCAATTCTCCAACAACCCTAAAATTAACCTAACAATTACCCAAACACCATTAATCCATTCAATCTACCTAAATAGCAACAAATGCATCATCGAAGGCATTAATCTAGCAATCCCATCGATTTCTTACAAAATCTGAAAATTCTCAAACCTAACTCGAATTAACCCTAACCAAATAACACCCTAAAAACTAATTAAAACTTGCCTAGAGATTGGAGCTTACCTAGAATGTTGATTTTGGAAAGAAAATCGAAGGGAAGCTTCGCCGGTGTTGGAGGAGGCGTCGGCGTTGGAGAAATGGCGTGGGAGGATGAGAATGTTGCCAAGGGTGTAACACCCGGAATTTTCCTAAAACTTATGTAGCCGTAGATTAGAATAGTAGAAGTGGTATGGGAGGTTAATTATTCAAAAGTATGTATATTGAGATGAGAAGAGAAAGGGTGAACAATTGACTTTCAAAGGTTGAAAAGTCAAAGGTTTCAACCAATGGGATAAAGACTTAAGAAAAATGGCATGGAAGAATAAAGAGAAGCATCCACGTTGGAATGCTTGAAACAAAAGTCAAGTGGGGGTAGTTTTCTAAATTTAGAAAGTTTGGTGGAAGAATTCAAAAGTAGAAAAATGGTTAGGTTAAAAAGATGATTTCCACCTTTTTCTCCTTCATCTTCTTCGATTGTGCTCTCCTCCATTGCAGCACCTTCTTTTCTTCTTTTCATCAAGGGTTTGCAAGGTTTCAAGGTAATAATGCACGGGTTTTGGTTTGGTTTCACTTAGGTGTTGATTTGTGAGTGTTTTAGTGAGTTTAGAGTGAGTTTTGTGAGATTTAGAAAACCCTAACATGAGGACTCCGAAAAATTGAGTTTAAATGTTAGATGTCTTTCCTATTTTGATGATTTAGTTGTTTAATGGATTGGTTTAGGTTGATTTTAGGGTTAGATTGAAGATTGGAGTTCAGTTTGGGAAAAATCGGTTTTTAACTCAAAGGGGGTCAGTTCTGTTTTCTGGATTTCAGCTGAGCTAATGTGTTTGTTTGGTTAATTTGGCTGTTTCAATGGATAGTAGACGTGTAGAGGTTTCCGAATTGGGGTGGCGTGTCGAAATCCGTTGAAAAACGAGAGAGTTACGACCGTTTGAAGTTAGACGGTCACTTTTGGGGTAAAAACCGAGTTTAGTGTTTTGGAAAGGAATTTTTGTTGTAGTTTTAGTTAGTTAGGTTAAGAATTTCCTTAGAGTTCATTAGTATATACTAAGTTGAGTTTTCGTGATGTTAGGTTATCGAGCGTGTACTTTGGTTGGACGAAGTGACAGCCCATTTTGGAGCAGCCAGGTAAGTAGTGGATGAGTGTTTGTTGCCTTCGGGCCTACATCATAGAACGGTAGGAAATAATTGTTTGTTTGCTATGTTTGTTTGTTACTATGTTTTACTTGGTGTCATGCATCGTGTGTCATGCATCATCGTTTTCTAACTACGAAACCACGTGTTTTGCATGCTTGAGTGGTGTGGATGAAATGTAAGATAATAAAATTGATATGCAACTTGGTCTCTAGTCGAATAGCCTCGTCGGGCACGTGGCTCGCTGAGCACCCCATGAGGTATTTTATTAGAGATGCTATGCAACTTGGTCTCAGGTAGAATAGTCCCGTCGGGCACGTGGCTCGTTGAGCACCCCGCGGGGGATTTTACTTGAGATGCTATGCTAATGTTCGTAATGTGTCGTGAGTATGAATACCTCGATATGTTCGTGCCTGAAGGCACAATGAGAATTCTACGATCGATTGGGGGAGATTTGGTTGGCCGTCCAGGATTGTGTTAGGGCGTGTGGCTATGGTCTTCCTCCGTGGGTCAAGGCGTGGCCGTCCAGGATTGTGTTGGGCCGTGTGCCTATTTGACTTACATGAAAGTGGAAGATAAATGTAACCAGAAAGAGAAGAAAACAACGGAGGGTGTAGAAACTGCATATTAGGGTTGAGTCGAGCATTTGGTGTGTTATGTGCATTACTTCCCTACTTGCTAAGCGTTAGACTTACCTTTTCGTGTTCTATGGTGTAGGTGGCGAGTTCATTATAGGTGAAGTTGATGTGACAGCCGAGGACTAGGTGTAATATCCGGCTCGTACGGATTTTTAGAATATTATTATTTTATTATATAATGGCATTTTTGGTAAATATGTCAAATCAGGTCCGTTTCACAAAAAGAAAATGTCATTACTATCCTAACGATTAATAGGAATTTTAAGAAAATTAGGGGAATTTTTGGAGATTAAACGCTATATTCTGAGTAATTAAGCTTCTCGTAATATAGATAACGTTTTAGTAAAAATAGTCAACGGGGTCCGATTTGCGAACGAACAGTTTTACTAAATCTCAAATAATAAGTTGGACTTGTTGGTGAAATAAGGAGATTTGGTGAACCCGAATAGTTGGACGATTAACGAACCAAAGGATGAAACAAAATAGAAATAAGTGTTAAGGGCATTTTAGTAATTTTCAAACCAAATTATATAAAATAAACAAAATTCTTTCTCTCCCTCACTTTCTCTCTTCTTCCCTGTTTCTCACGATCACCAGAGAGCAATTTTCAGGCGATTCCTCACGGCCGCTCAACGATCCGACCTCCGTTCTCCTCCGTTCGACCCCCGTTCTTCGCGATTTCTCCTCCCCTCGCAACCCTAGGTATGAGCCTACGATCTTAGAGCATTTATTTTAGTTTTAACGAAGTTTAAATAATTAGGTTTTCGTTTAGGGTTATCGAAGAATTGAGATTTAGGGTTCGTAATTAATAGGTTTATCGTGTTTAAGGACATAAAGGATATATAGAACGTTATTTGACGAATTTAAACCGATTTGTAGAAAAGTTAAAAATTAGGGATTTTCGAGATTTTAGGGAAAACTCGTAAATTGGGAATTGAGGTGCCGAGCGTAGATTGCTCGAATATATAGCTCAATGAATTGGATTAGAACTTTGGGAAGCTTCCTTAGTTAAGATTTTGTAAATTTGGACGATCGATAGTTTAAACTCGTTTTAACGCCGATATTATGTTTTGCCTCAGACAAACAACGCTCGTGGACGGAGCTTGAGCTGTTTTGGACACGAGGTAAGTTCTCGTGATTCTTTTCTGGCCGATTGGCCTACACCGTACATCGAAGTCGTTTCGAGGAGTTTGGTGACGCACTAGTTTATATTGCTTTGGTTGGGTAGTTAGGTTTAATTGTTTTGTAGATTATGTTTTACAGTCTTGATGGTATGTATGTTGAGTGTTTGAATTCTGTTATGAACTGTTCATGCATCTCGTGTTTTAAAGAAAGAGCATGAAAATGAATTTCCGCACAATGTTTTTAAAATGGCGATGTGGCCTGGAGAGAAGCTTGACCTATTGTGGAGGCACGCAGGGGCTTGTCACAATACCACATCTATTATGTACTCGCAATGTGGCCTGAAGAGAGGCTTGACCTATTGTGGAGGCACGCAGAGGCTTGTCACAATACCACATCTATTGCACTCATATGTATGGTCATGCGAGATGGGGCTCAGGCACGGCTGTACGTGTTGTAAGCTGTACCCCCCTCTTCTAGCTGGAAAGAGTAGTCCGCCCGCTGGATGTGCTCTCTCCGGTTAGGAGGCTGAGATCTCGGGGACACCTACAGAATAAAGTAAAGAAATTGCTGTATGATTTCTGAACTCACACGCATAGCATATAGTTGCATTTATGAGTCTTGCTGAGATTTTTATCTCATAGTGTATTGTATGGTGTAGGTGACTTCGAGGATACAGGTGAGGACGAGATTCCTCCTCCTGAGGCTTGAGTCCAGTTGACGGAGGATGGCTGCGGTGGTGTGCTGGCGCAGTCGAGGCTTACCTTACCCGTGGGGACAGTAGGTATAGATTTTGAGGGTTTGGGACTTTTGGGCTGATGTTGTATAGAAGTACTTTAGGTTGTTTGATTCTGGATAGTTGATAGGTATTTATGTATACGTTGATGTTTTGGAAACTGTTTTATAATGGTTTGAAAAAGTCTTTTATTGAATGTATTTTGGAACTGCGTGATGATTTGAAACAGGAGGATTTGTTTAGGTTTTAAACGTACCCATGCAGTTCGTTTTCATGAAAATGTTCTTCGTTTTAAAATGTATTTCGAGTCGTTTACTAGGTGAATGGTTGAGTGTGAAAAGAATGAGAATTAGAGTAAGTTTTATTTGATATTATTGTTTTGGTGAATCGTATTGAGTAATTGTAGTTATGTGTTGGAGAAATTGAATGAAAGGAGCGATGAAATAGAAACAGGCAGAGGGGTTGGCGAATGGTCGCCAACCCTGGCGATTGAATCGCCTCCCTCTGGAAAAATTCCAGAGGGAGTGGCGATTGCTCGCCACAAACTATGGCGAGCAATCGCCACAGGCGATGCAACAGGCGATTACTCGCCTGTTGCAATCGCCTTAGGGGCGATTATTCGCCCAGCGAATAATCGCCTCTCCTTTTTACTTATTATATAAATTGTTTTATTTTAATTAAATTAACTTTTAAATAAATGGTTTTAAAGTTTTAATTTGTTTTAAAAGTTATAATTCAATTCCGATTTCGATTATGATTTCAATTTCGGTTTAGTTTCAGCTTAGAGTTTATTTAAAGTATAGAGATAAGTAATTGTTGGGATAAAAAAAAATAGTACGGAAATTGGGTACGTTAATTTAAGGGTAAATAAGGGTACAGTGTTAGGGTCGCTACAATTTATGGTATCAGAGCCCCCGGGTTTTAGAATCTGTTCTGTAGACTGCTCGACTGCACAGCCACTACGCGGACATTCTTCATCAACTGTAAGTATGGTTATAGCTTTATTCGATTTCTAGTTTCTTAGAATATTTGTTTAACTTTTATAGGAATTTTATAATTATGGTGCGTCCACGAAACGACCGAGACGACCGCGATGATACGATTGATACTCTTAAAGACTTTATTGCCCAGCAGTCTCAGCATATGGAGAGACAGGCTCAGCAAATGGAGAGACAGTCTCAACGGCTGGGTACTCTTATAGACCGAGAGGGCATTAGAGCTCGCGAGACAGCGGCTTCTAGTAACCGTGGGATGGAGAGATTTCAGAAACTCCAGCCCCCTATCTTTAACAGACAGTCTACGGATCCCTCTTCAGCCGAGGAGTGGGTTTGCACTATGGAGGACATGCTGGCGTATGCTAGCATAGAGAATGGAGAGAAGGTTGCACTAGTGACCTATCATTTGGCACTTGACGCCCGGTTTTGGTGGGATTCCATCAAGACGACCACCGATGTGACGGTTATGGGCTGGGAGCGATTCAGAGAGTTGTTTTACGACAAGTGCTTCAAGCATACGGTGCGAGAGGCCAAGATGGTTGAGTTTATGCAATTACGGCAGGTCAATTCTATTGCCGAGTATGTGAGGAAGTTCAAAGCCCCTTCTTGATTCACGCCACGACAGGTCAGCGTAAACGAGGAAAAGGTACGCCGATTCTTACAGGGACTTAGCCAGGAGTTCCGGATGCGCCTTACTATATCTGGGGTACGTAATGTATCCTATGACGATATTGTGGCTAGAGCTCTTGATATTGAGGCAGTTGATCAGAGTTCTATCAAGCCGAGGGAGCCAGCTAAGGGCTTTTTTCGAGAGATTCACCCTTAGATCAGGGGCAAGGGCTGGCAACCTAGGGCACAGCCTCAGCAACAACAACAGAGGGGTGTGAAGAGACCTCTTGAGGGAGGTAATGATTGGGGTAAAGGGAAGCAGGTACAAGGGGCTTCTCAGATACCTATTTGCCCTAAGTGTCAGAAGGAGCACAGTGGCCAGTGCAGATTGGGCATGGGTGTGTGTTATCGTTGTGGTGATGCGGGCCATTTTGTCAAAGATTGTCCTAAGCCCGGCCGAGATCAGTCAGGCAGTTATCAGAGGAGGATTATGCCGAGGATCTTCGCATTTATCGAACCTGGTGATGTTGATAACGAGGATCAGCCTGCCGTAATAGCAGGTACTATATTGGTTTCTGGTGTTCCTGTATTTTCTTTATTAGACACGAGGGCTACACATTCTTTTGTTTCCACTGCTTGTGTGTCTAGACTAAAGCTTGCGCCTGAGTTAGCAAAATGCGAGTATAGTGTGATGCTACCTTCAGGAGAGCGTATGCAGTCAGGTCGTATTGTTCAGGGCAATATTATCTTGATTGGGGATTGCACCCTCTATGCTCGCCTTATTGTTATGGGCATCGAGCATTATGATCTTATCTTAGGGATAGACTGGCTTGCGCAGCACTACGCCACCATCGACTGTCGATCTTGGATTGTGACCTTCCGACCCCCAGATAGAGCCGAGTTTTCTTATCAGGCGATGAGCAGATTGAGTAGCTCGCCTATTTCTTATTCCATGAAGGTCAACGAGTAGTTTAAAGGTGCGTGCTCTATTTATTTGGCCTCTGTATTTGATTGTCAGTTGCTCAGCGGATTGAAGCCGAGCGACATTCCTATCGACAGAGAGTTCTCTTGGATCTTTCTTGATGATCTTCCCGGGTTACCACCAGACCGGGAGATCGAGTTCACTATCGATGTCTATCCAAACTCCACGCCGAGGTTCAAGAACCTGTATCGGTTGGCACCAGCTGAGTTGAGAGAGCTGAGGACTCAGCTTGATGAGCTGTTAGAGAAGGGATTTATTCGACCCAGTGTTTCACCCTGGGGTGCTCCTGTTCTATTCGTCAAGAAGAAAGATGGGACCCTCAGGATGTGCATTGATTACAGGGAGTTGAACAAATTAACGGTGAAGAATAAGTATCCACTGCCCCGGATTGACGATTTGTTTGATCAGCTGCAAGGTGCCCGATTATTTTCGAGGATTGATCTACGCTCGGGTTACAATCAGTTGAAGGTCCGGATGGATGATGTACCGAAGACGGCTTTCCGAACAAGGTATGGGCATTATGAGTTCCTTGTCATGTCTTTTGGACTTACTAAGGCCCCTGCAGCGTTTATGGATCTGATGAACCGTGTCTTCAAGGAGTATCTGGACAAGTTCGTGGTGGTTTTCATCGACGACATATTGATCTACTCTAAAACGAAGGAAGAACACGAGGAGCCTCTGAGGATTGTTCTGAGGACCCTATGTCAGCACCAGTTGTATCCGAAGTTCTCCAAATGCGAATTTTGGTTGGATCAGGTAAGTTTTCTTGGCCATGTCATATCGCAGGATGGAGTTTCTGTTGATCCGAGCAAAGTTCAGGCGGTCAGAGATTGGCCACAGCCGAAGAACGTACGAGAGGTGCGTGGATTTCTCAGATTAGCTGGCTATTATCGGAAATTCATAGAGGGATTTTCGAAGATCGCACTTCCTCTTTCAAGATTGACTCGGAAGAATGAGAGATTTATATGGTCGTCTGCTTGTGATGATAGTTTTATGGAGTTAAAGCAGAGATTGACCACCGCTCCAGTATTGGTATTACCTGTTGAAGGTGACAAGTTCAGTATATATTGTGACGCGTCTGGAGTGGGACTGGGTTGTGTATTGATGCAGGAGGGTAGAGTTATTGCATATGCTTCTCGGCAGTTGAAGGCGTACGAGCAGAATTACCCTACGCACGACCTTGAGTTAGCAGTTGTGGTATTCGCACTGAAGATATGGAGACATTACTTGTATGGGCAGCAGTGCGAGATATTTTCCGACCACAAGAGCCTGAAATACTTATTTACGCAGAAGGAGCTGAATATGCAACAGAGAAGATGGCTTGAGTTTGTCAAAGACTATGATTTTGATATCAAGTACCATCCAGGAAAGGCGAACAAGGTTGCTAATGCCTTGAGTAGAGTGCCTTCTGCGAGTCAGCCTTCATTAGCAGCGATGTCAGTTACGCTGCGGTCTGAGATTGAGAGGTTCGACGTTGAGATAGTGGCAGAGTTGTCCAGTATGCTCACCAACATTTCACTCAGGCCGACTATTCTGGATCGGATACGTGAGTCTCAGCAGAATGATACGGAGTGTGAGGAGCTTCGATCCAGCATGACATTGGGAGACTCGTCGGATTTCCATTTATCGGATGATGGTATTCTGAAGTTCAGGCATAGGTGGTACGTGCCTAGCGACGAGGATCTGAAGAAGGAGATTTTGGCCGAGGCACATTCTTCGGCATATTCTGTACACCAGGGAAGTACCAAGATGTATCGGGCTCTGAAACAACACTTCTGGTGGCCGAACATGAAGAGGGAGGTTGCCAAGTACGTTGAGACCTGTTTAGTATGTCAACAAGTGAAGGCAGAGCACCAGAGACCGGCCGGAACATTATTGCCACTGCCGATTCCGGAGTGGAAGTGGGAGTAGATCTCTATGGACTTTATTGTGGGGCTCCCGAGGACGACGAAGGGCCATGATGGCGTATGGGTGATCGTGGACCGATTGACAAAGTCGGCCCACTTCTTATCTGTGAAGATGGCGTCATCTATGGATCAGCTCGCAGAGCTCTGTGTGCAGGAGATTGTTAGACTTCACGGCGTGCCAGTTTCTATTGTCTCCGACAGAGATCCGAGATTCACGTCAAAGTTCTGGGAGAGTCTGCACAAAGCTATGGGGACTCAGCTTAATTTCAGCACCGCATTTCATCCTCAGACTGATGGATAGACAGAGAGGACGAATCAGATTCTGGAGGATATGCTCAGAGCATGTGTGCTGGAGTTTCAGAGATCGTGGAGCAGGTATTTTCCACTGATCGAGTTCTCTTATAATAACAGCTTCCAGGCTACTATTGGCATGGCTCCATATGAGGCGTTGTATGGTCGGAAATGTAGATCTCCGTTATATTGGGACGAGGTTGGCGAGGCCAGCATCGTTGGTCCTGAGATTCTACAGCAGACGGCAGAGAAGATTGCCATTATTCGGCAGTGTATAGAGGTAGCTCAGAGCAGACAAAAGAGCTATGCTGACACTAGACGGAGAGAGCTGGAGTTCGAGGAAGGTGACGAAGTTTATCTTAAAGTTTCACCGTTCAAAGGCGTTGCAAGATTCGAAAGGAGTGGTAAGTTAAACCCTCGTTATGTGGGGCCCTTTCTTATTCTGAAGAGGATCGGGAAGTTGGCGTACAGACTACAGCTTCCAGCTTCTATGGAGGGTATCCACGACGTATTTCATGTATCCATGCTTCGAAAGTACTTGCGCGATCTGTCGCATATCGTGGAGGCTACAGAGATCGAGGTACAGCCTACCTTGAGCTATGAGGTGAGGCCGGTACGTATTTTGGAGACTTCCATCAAGATTTTGCACAACAAAGAAATTCCGCTAGTTAAAGTTCTATGGCGGAATCATGAGGTGGAAGAAGCGACGTGGGAACGACAGCAGGATATGATGACGGAGTTATTTGTATAGTTTAATTTTGTGGACAAAATTTCAAATAAGGAGGGTAGAATGTAATATCCGGCTCGTACGGATTTTTAGAATATTATTATTTTATTATATAATGGTATTTTTGGTAAATATGTCAAATCAGGTCCATTTCACGAAAAGAAAGCGTCATTACGATCCTAACGATTAATAGGAATTTTAAGGAAATTAGGGGAATTTTTGGAGATTAAACGCTATATTCCGAGTAATTAAGCTTCTCGTAATATAGATAACGTTTTAGTAAAAATAGTAAACGGGGTCCGATTTGCGAACGGACAGTTTTAATAAATCTCAAATAATAAGTTGGACTTGTTGGTGAAATAAGGAGATTTGGTAAACCCGAATAGTTGGACGATTAACGAACCGAAGGACGAAACAAAATAGAAATAAGTGTTAAGGGCATTTTAGTAATTTTCAAACCAAATTATATAAAATAAACAAAATTCTTTCTCTCCCTCACTTTCTCTCTTCTTCCCTGTTTCTCACGATCACCAAAGAGCATTTTTCAGGCGATTCCTCACGGCCGCTCAACAATCCGACCTCCGTTCTCCTCCGTTCGACCCCCGTTCTTCGCGATTTCTCCTCCCCTCGCAACCCTAGGTATGAGCCTACGATCTTAGAGCATTTATTTTAGTTTTAACGAAGTTTAAATAATTAGGTTTTTGTTTAGGGTTATCGAAGAATTGAGATTTAGGGTTCGTAATTAATAGGTTTATCGTGTTTAAGGACATAAAGGATATATAGAACGTTATTTGACGAATTTAAATCGATTTGTGGAAAAGTTAAAAATTAGGGATTTTCAAGATTTTAGGGAAAACTCGTAAATTGGGAATTGAGGTGCCGAGCGTAGATTGCTCGAATATATAGCTCAATGAATTGGATTAGAACTTTGGGAAGCTTCCTTAGTTAAGATTTTGTAAATTTGGACGATCGATAGTTTAAACTCGTTTTAACGCCGATATTATGTTTTGCCTCAGACAAACAACGCTCGTGGACGGAGCTTGAGTTGCTTTAGACACGAGGTAAGTTCTCGTGATTCTTTTCTGGCCGATTGGCCTACACCGTACATCGAAGTCGTTTCGAGGAGTTTGGTGACGCACTAGTTTATATTGCTTTGGTTGGGTAGTTAGGTTTAATTGTTTTGTAGATTATGTTTTACAGTCTTGATGGTATGTATGTTGAGTGTTTAAATTCTGTTATGAACTGTTCATGCATCACGTGTTTTAAAGAAAGAGCATGAAAATGAATTTCCGCACAATGTTTTGAAAATGGCGATGTGGCCTGGAGAGGGGCTTGACCTATTGTGGAGGCACGCAGGGGCTTGTCACAATACCACATCTATTATGTACTCGCAATGTGGCCTGGAGAGGGGCTTGACCTATTGTGGAGGCACGCAGAGGCTTGTCACAATACCACATCTATTGCACTCATATGTATGGTCATGCGAGATGGGGCTCAGGCACGGCTGTACGCGTTGTAAGCGTGTACCCCCTCTTCTAGCTGGAAAGAGTAGTCCGCCCGCTTGATGTGCTCTCTCCGGTTAGGAGGCTGAGATCTCGGTGACACCCACAGAATAAAGTAAAGAAATTGCTGTATGATTTCTGAACTCACACGCATAGCATATAGTTGTATTTACGAGTCTTGCTGAGATTTTTATCTCATAGTGTATTGTATGGTGTAGGTGACTTCGAGGATACAGGTGAGGACGAGATTCCTCCTCCTGAGGCTTGAGTCCAGTTGACGGAGGATGGCTGCAGTGGTGTGCTGGCGCAGTCGAGGCTTACCTGATCCGTGGGGACAGTAGGTATAGATTTTGAGGGTTTGGGACTTTTGGGCTGATGTTGCATAGAAGTACTTTAGGTTGTTTGATTCTGGATAGTTGATAGATATTTATGTATATGTTGATGTTTTGGAAACTGTTTTATAATGGTTTGAAAAAGTCTTTTATTGAATGTATTTTGGAACTGCGTGATGATTTGAAACAGGAGGATTTGTTTAGGTTTTAAACGTACCCATGCAGTTCGTTTTCATGAAAATGTTCTTAGTTTTAAAATATATTTCGAGTCGTTTACTAGGTGAATGGTTGAGTGTGAAAAGAATGAGAATTAGAGTAAGTTTTATTTGATATTATTGTGTTGGTGAATCGTATTGAGTAATTGTAGTTATGTGTTGGAGAAATTGAATGAAAGGAGCGATGAAATGGAAACAGGCAGAGGGGTTGGCGAATGATTGCTCGCCACAAACTGTGGCGAGAAATCACCACAGGCGATGCAACAGGCGATTACTCGCCTGTTGCAATCAGCTTAGGGGTGATTATTCGCCCAGCGAATAATCGCCTCTCCTTTTTACTTATTATATAAATTGTTTTATTTTAATTAAATTAACTTTTAAATAAATGGTTTTAAAGTTTTAATTTGTTTTAAAAGTTATAATTCAATTCTGATTTCGATTCTTATTTCAATTTCGGTTTAGTTTCAGCTTAGAGTTTATTTAAAGTATAGAAATAAGTAATTGTTAGGATAAAAAAAATAGTACGGAAATTGGGTGCGTTAATTTAAGGGTAAATAAGGGTACAGTGTTAGGGTCGCTACACTAGGCCGCAGTCGGAGGAGTACGGGGTGCGCCGGTGCAGGTTATTGTCGAGGCGTTTCGGCTACTTTCTTCCTCGGGAAGTGTGGGAGGTGAAGGTTTTGTGATGGTTTTCTAAGAATTTTGGTTTGAAATAACTTAGATTAAGTGGGGGATTTAGTACGTGTATTTGTAAATATTTTTCGTAGTTATTTTTAAAGTTTTTAGGCGGTAGTATTGTGGATATTGGTTGTCGTATTTGGGAGGTTGAAAATATATATTTTCGTGTTTTGGTTTCAGGTTTCGGTTTAAAGAAATTTAGGCGTTACGCTGCCCGTTTTGGTTTTAAAACAATTAACGTCGGGTTATGTTTGCTATTTTTTTTAATTATCTGTTTGAAGTCAGTTTTCCAGAAAATTTACGAGATTTGAAGATTTATGTGTCGGGAGTGTATGGTAAAAATTTTGGAATTTTTGGAAGTGTTTAGCTTGGAGAAAATTGAAGAAAAAGGGGTGAGGGTCAGCTGGGAGTGCAGGGGCGATCGCCAGCCAACCTCTCTGGTACTGTAGCACCAGAGAGGGTGGCGATTGATCGCCACTGTTTTATAAAAAAAAAAACATTAAATTAATTTTAATTTTTTTTAAATTTTCCTATTTCGAACTGGTTTTAACCCGACATTTTCTGACGCATTTTAACTGTATTTTGGGCACACTTTCTAACAAAAACTCGAGGGTTTGAAAAACCCGAAAACGAGTTGTAAAGTTTACGAAAATGATTTTAAACGATGTTTTAAACGTGGTTTGAAATGTGACGCACCGAGCCCAGGGCAGGTTCGGGGCGTTACAAAGGGAGAAAGGGGGAAAGGGGTTCACGATCTGGAGAAGGAAAATGAAGAGGAGGGGTATTTGTAAATTATAAAAATTTGGCTTAACTATTTACAAGTTTGCCCTTCCCTCATTCATTTGCTTAAATTCGTTAATTCGTCTATCGGTTTGGTTCCTCTGAAAATTCCTTATTCCTCCAAATATTCTAACTTATTTCTAGGGTTCTAACGAAACTCTCCGTTCGCAAAATGGGCTTAATTTACTATTTTTACGAATTAAAACTGCTATAGGGCTAAAAACGGAACTTGGCGTTATGCTATCAATTTGGATTTCTAAAAATTTACTTATTCTTATAAAAATCCTCATAAATTCCTAGGGCTCTAATAAAACCTCCCGCTCACAAAACAGGCCTATCTTTCTTATTTACAAAAATACCCCTGGAGTGGAAACCCGAAAAACCCAGGTGTTACAAAGGGTATCTTGACAGTCTAAGAGATCTCCCGGAAAATTCACTCCTATCTGTTTTCTTGTATCCTAGAACTTCAAGGGTGGCTAACTAAGTCACCGTTCTATCTATTACAATCTCATATTTCATACGATGTATCACACTAATTAACAAATCCACACTAACCTCACACTAACCTCGTTTAAGTCTATATTCTTACCGTTTGGTTCCATCATAGCGGAAATTCGGGGTGTTGCTTCAATTGGATCATTCTTTGCTACGGGACAATTCCTGGCTATATGTTCGGGCTCGTTGCATTTGAAGCACCGGACGGTCCTTGGCTTTGGACAATCTCGGAAAAAATGGCCAGCTTCAAAACAATTAAAACAGTTGCCATCATATTTTCCACACATTCCTGGATGGACTTTCAAACATTCAAGACATTGTAGATACCCTCTCTTTCGTAGTGGTTTTGGCTTCTTTCTTTCTCTCAGATCATTCAGGTACTCACCTGGTCTTTTTATTCCGTGAGGCTACGAAGAAGATTCTCCCCTGCTTATCTGAGATATAGTTTCATTAAAGTTTCTCCTAAGGTTTTCTACTGACTTATCCAAATCCCATTTGGCCAATGCTACTTCTATTGTCTTTGATGCCACCTCCCAATATGATGCTTCTAGTCGTTCAGAGGTAATCAACCTCCGATTTACTAGAATACCCCACATTTTAGTTTGCATATGTACACACTCTATAAGAAGCTTGACTAACTCTTCAAGCTCGTTTCTAGGTTGTCCTGGTGGTCATGGGTTCCCCGACATTTTCTATTCCTGAAAAGGGTTAAAAAATCTAATCTTAGAAAAGAAACTAACTAGAGTGAAAGAAATACTTACAGTCGGTGAAGCATATTGCACGGCAGCCGGCATTGTCGGGTAATCCTTTGAACGACTCGACCACTTTTGCTCTGACACCAACTTGTAACGCCCCCAAACCCGCCCAGGCTAGGTGCGCTGCTTTGCTAACCAATCCTACGTCTAAAGCGGCGAACGTTCGCTGGATCACCCCTGCGGCGCCAGGCGCGCCAGTGCCCCACCTGCGCGCCCAGCCGACCTTCACCACTTTTCCTCCACTTTTTCCCAAGCCAAACACCTCCAAAAATTCTAAAATTTTTACCACACAATCCCGACACCCTAAACTCCGTGTCCTGTAAAAATCTTGAAAAACCAACTTAAAACATTTAATAAAAAAAATAGAGAAAGTAAACCCGACGTCGTTTGTTTTAAAACCAAAACGAGCGGTATAACGCCTAAAATTCTATAAACCGAAACCTGAAATCAAAATCGTAATTCAAACTAGTTTAAAATCCCAAATACATGCAACCAATATCCACCCCACAACCGACTCCCAAATCTCCAAAATAATTACGAAAATATCTACAATTTCAACGTACCAATACCTTTCATTTTCCTAACTTTTCTCAAAACAAACATTTACAAAACATTTACCAAAACGAGCGGTATAACGCCTAAAATTCTATAAACCGAAACCTGAAATCAAAATCGTAATTCAAACTAGTTTAAAATCCCAAATACATGCAACCAATATCCACCCCACAACCGACTCCCAAATCTCCAAAATAATTACGAAAATATCTACAATTTCAACGTACCAATACCTTTCATTTTCCTAACTTTTCTCAAAACAAACATTTACAAAACATTTACCAACAAAACTATTGACCTCAAAACATTCACCTCCCACACTACCCGAGGAAGACAGTGGTCCAGACGCCCCGACAATAGCTTGCACCGGCGTACTCCGCACTCCTCCGACTGCGGCCTAATCCTCGGCTGTCTCATCTACCTCACCTGTATAGAACTCGTCACCTACACCATAGAACACAAAAGTAAGCCTAACGCTTAGCAAGTAGGAACATAATGCACAATAACACACTACATGCTCAACTCAACCCTAACATGCAGTTTCTATATACTCTGTTGTTTCTTTTCATTTCGATTGCATTTATCTTTCACTTTCAGGTGAATCAAGTAGGCACATGCCCCAACACAATCCAGGACGGCCACACCTTGACCCACGGAGCAAGACCGGAGGCACATGTCCTAACACAATCCGGGACGGCCAACACGAATCTCCCCCAATCGATCGTAGAATCCTCATTGTGCCTTCAAGCACGAACAGGTTGAGGCATTCATACTCACGATACATTGCGTACATTAGCATAGCATCTCGAGTAAAATCCCTCGCGGGGTGCTCAACGAGCCACTTGCCCGACGAGTCTATTCTACCCGAGACCCAGTTGCATATCAATTGTCTTATCTTACATATCATCCTCACCACTCAAAAATGTAAAACACGTGGTTTCGTAGTTTAGAAAAACAATGATGAATGACACACAATGCATGACACGAATTTAAAACATAGCAAACAAACAAACAATCCCTACCATTCTATGGTGTAGGCTCGAAGACAACAAACACGCATCCACTACTTACCCTGTAACGCCCCCAAACCCACCCTGGCTCGGTGCGCTACTTGGCTCACACTAACCCCGATGAAAACGACGTTTAAAAATAATTTAAAATAATTTTCATAAATCCCCAAATATAAAAGGAAACTAACACAGCTGAATTTAAAAAAAAAAACTAAATCTCACGAAGTTCTCTTATGTTATACCTAGCTGCCTAAACTCACTAATTCCTCTTAATCCTAACCTTCAAGCACCACGGCGTCCTTCCCGAAAATTTCGGCAAAGTAACGCCTGAAAATGACGCCTCCAAAATGCTAAGTACCTGCAAATGCATCAATTCCCAAACAACCAGAATACTCCTAACCAACTATCCAGCATACGGTATGAGAAATCTCCAAATAGCAGTAAAGAGGGAAACTAAAATACAAACATTCCTAAGTGAAGAAAGTCCACAGTACAGGGCGACACATCACCCTTAACTATGATTATCTACACCAAATACCAATAGCTATGCAATAACTCTAAAACCAACATCAACCAAAAAGACAACTCTACAAACTACCAAAATAATTGTAAATTATACACAACCCCAAAAATACTGTTCCACCCACGTCTTTCCGAAGACCATGGTCGAGGCGCCCCGACAACTGCCTGCACCGGCATGCTCCATGCACCACCAACTGCTGTCTAGTCCTGGGCTGTCTCATCTACCTCACCTGAGTAAATCGCGCCACCTACACCATAGAACACAAAAGTAAGCCTAACGCTTAGCAAGTAGGGAAATAATGCACAACAACACACTAAATGCTCGACTCAACCCTAACATGCAGTTTCTACACACTCTGTTGCTTTCTTTTCATTTCGGTTGCAATTATCTTTCACTTTCAGGTGAATCAAGTAGGCACACGCCCCCACATAGTCCAGGACGGCCATGCCTTGACCCACGGAGCTAGACCGAAGGCACACGTCCCAACACAGTCCAGGACGGCCAACACGAATCTCCCCCAATCGATCGTAGAATCCTCATTGTACACTTCAAGCACGAACAGGTCGAGGAATTCATACTCACGACACATTACGTACATTAGCAGGGCATGAGTAGAATACTCGAATTCCTGTCCACCTACGGCTCGACCTACGATAAATATTCATCAAATCATTAAAATCAAGCCTACATTCACTAATTACTCTCAAACTACTATTTCTAGCCTAATCCCAATAAAACCTAACTACACGGGCCACTAATTTGGGTTCGGTAAAAACCGACCCAAAACTTCAAACACGCGTAACTTTTGCGTCGGATATCGGAATCAAACGATTCCAGCGGCCATATACTCCTCTAATAACCTATTTTAACCTGCCAAAAGGAATTTGAAAACAAACAACCCTAGCTAGGTGAAAATAGCAAAAACCCGAACTGCCCTTCACCCGGAAAATTTCCCTTTTCTAGTTTTTCATCAAATCTCTTCCATTTCCTCACCAATCAATCCCCCTAACATCCAATTAACATAACCTAACAAGAAAACCCGAAATTCCACACAAAAACCCGAGCTCCAAAAACCTAGCCCTCGATTTTTCACTCACTCCGAGCTCAACATTGCTCGGCAACCCTTGCCAGCACCGAGCTCGGCAATTCAGCACCGAGAGCAACCAAAAAGGGCAGGCGATCGGAGCTCTAACAGCTCGGCGATCCACGGCCTCGAACAGAGAGGAAAACAGGGCAAACCACATACCGGGTCGGTTCGTGCGCGGAGCCAGCCGGAGACGCTAGCCCATGGTTGGCCGCCGTCGTCTGGCCGGAGAACGTCGGAAACCACGACGGTGAACAGCTCGCCTTCGTTGTTCGCCTCTCCCCCGTCTCCCCTGCTCCTCTCGGCGTCGGGCACGCGAAGCCAACAGAATGGCGATTCTGTTGTTTTTGTGTTTTTTTTTAAATAATAATAATAATAATAATAAAACTAAAACTTAAACTAGCTAATTACCGTTTTGCCCTCTCGTAATTTCGACCATTTCGAACTCTCGATAAATCGTTCTTAAATTATAAATTTTCGTAAATTAACCCTCACACTATACACGGCTTAAGTTCTCCAATTAGAATATTCGCACACAACTTAATTAACCAATTAGTTTAATCAAATAACCTATTTTATTATTCTTTTATTTTCTCTCTAATTTTTCCTCTTAAAAAACAATACCCGGGTGTTACATACCCGGTTGCTCGAATTTCAATTGTCCACTTCGTTTGATAATTCACTCGCTCGATCACCTAAAATAACGAAAACTTAACTTAGTAAGTCACCAATACAATCTAAGAAATTCTAAAACCTAAAACTAACCAACACTTAAAACAATCTCACACTCAAAACACTTAAACCCGATTTTTACCCAAATTTTACCGTCCAACTTCAAACGGTCATAACTTTATCATTTTCAACGGATTCCGACGTGCCGCCCCAACTCGGAAACCTCTACACGTCTACTATCCATTGAAACACTCAAATTAACCAAACAATGTAGGATCGAGATTGTCTAAGAGTGGGGTGAATTAGACCTTTTTAAATTTCTTAATATCTATTAAACTAACAGCAAGCAAACAATTAGTAAAAGTAAAAAGAGAGTGAAAGAAAAAACCAACACAGAAGTTTTTACGTGGTTCGGTTCAACCTAGCCTACATCCACGCTTCAAGGTTCACCCCTTGAAGATCCTTAACCTTCTCCTCTCGAGAATGAACAGATCGGAATTTCGGGCTCCGATCAACTGCCTTTTACAGATTTAGATTGAACTTCACGGGCGTCAATCCACTGCCTTTCAGATTTTACAAGTTTGAGTAAATGAATACAACAAACTACAAACTCTCAAATCAAATTCTCAAGTTTAGGAATCGAGAGATGTAGATGAAAATACAGAGTATGATAGATCACAAGTTAGGGCTCAGGAATTCAAATACGCAAAAGTTGTATCTTCGTGCTCTAACCTTGGCTTAAATACTCTGTCTTCTGAATCGCCTTGACTTCAATGCTCCTTATCCAACAATAGAAATTTTGTTACCGTTGGAGCAGCTTTCGTACAATTTCAGGTAGCTGTTGCCGTCTGTAGTTGTAAGTCGTCGTCGCCATCAAAGTTCTAGAGTTAATGCTGAAAACGACGTCACTGTAGCTTCGCGGCTATTTTAAAATCTGGCGGAAGATCACCGGTTTAAACAGCTTCAAAACAGATCGCCATGTCATCGGCATATGTATCTTGTAAATTCATCGGCAGATGTATTCTGAGAAGTCATTGGCAGATGCACCTTGAAATTTCACCGGCAGGAACAGCTTGAAAGTGCTATCGGCAGATGCAGCTTGAACGACTTTGTCTTTTGTCGTTTATCGATCGCCATGTGCAGCTTTGAACGACTTTGTCTTTTGTCGTTTATCGATCGCCATGTGCAGCTTTGAACGACTTTGTCTTTTGTCGTTTATCGATCGCCATGTGCAGCTTTGAACGACTTTGTCTTTTGTCGTTTATCGATCGCCATGTGCAGCTTTGAACGACTTTGTCTTTTGTCGTTTAGCGATCGACATGTGCAGCTTTGAACGACTTTGTCTTTTGTCGTTTATCGATCGCCATGTGCAGCTTTGAACGACTTTGTCTTTTGTCGTTTATCGATCGCCATGTGCAGCTTTGAACGACTTTGTCTTTTGTCGTTTAGCGATCGACATGTGCAGCTTTGAACGACTTTGTCTTTTGTCGTTTATCGATCGCCATGTGCAGCTTTGAACGACTTTGTCTTTTGTCGTTTATCGATCGCCATGTGCAGCTTTGAACGACTTTGTCTTTTGTCGTTTAGCGATCGACATGTGCAGCTACACACTCTCAAATCAAATTCTCAAGTTTAGGAATCGAGAGATGTAGATGAAAATACAGAGTATGATAGATCACAAGTTAGGGCTCAGGAATTCAAATACGCAAAAGTTGTATCTTCGTGCTCTAACCTTGGCTTAAATACTCTGTCTTCTGAATCGCCTTGACTTCAATGCTCCTTATCCAACAATAGAAATTTTGTTACCGTTGGAGCAGCTTTCGTACAATTTCAGGTAGCTGTTGCCGTCTGTAGTTGTAAGTCGTCGTCGCCATCAAAGTTCTAGAGTTAATGCTGAAAACGACGTCACTGTAGCTTCGCGGCTATTTTAAAATCTGGCGGAAGATCACCGGTTTAAACAGCTTCAAAACAGATCGCCATGTCATCGGCATATGTATCTTGTAAATTCATCGGCAGGGCAGATGCACCTTGAAATTTCACCGGCAGGAACAGCTTGAAAGTGCTATCGGCAGATGCAGCTTGAAAAATCGTCGGCAGATGCATCTTGACCTTCATCAGTTGAAGACTCCATCGGCAGATGTAACTTGTAAGCCATCGGCATGAACTTCTTCGAAATCGCCATCGGTATGAGTTGCTTCATGTGCCATCGGTAGAAGCAGCTTCAAACGCCATCGGCAGAAGCAATTCTTTTCTTTGTCGTTTAGCGATCTGCATGAGTAGCTTTGAACGACTTTGTCTTTTGTCGTTTAGCGATCGACATGTGCAGCTTTGAACGACTTTGTCTTTTGTCGTTTATCGATCGCCATGTGCAGCTTTGAACGACTTTGTCTTTTGTCGTTTATCGATCGCCAGATGTGCAGCTTTGAACGACTTTGTCTTTTGTCGTTTATCGATCGGTATGAGGAACTTCAAGTGTCATCGGCAGGAATAACTTGAAAACACTATTGGTATGTGTACTTTTAACAATTCATCGGCAGATGAAGTTTTCAGCCCTGTTTTACTTATTTAGTCCTGTACACTTAACCCGATACATTAGACAACTAAAATACCCTTTTTAAGGGCATTTCCAACATATTAAAATCAATGCATAATTCAATATTCTCATTTTATAAACATAATCAAATTACCTAATTATCATTCAAATACATCATCAAAAACATATTTAGACTTAGACTCTATTTAAGTCAACAATCTCCCCCTTTTTTATGATGACAAAATATTAATTTGATTAAGTCACTCTCCCCCATAATCCTATCTCCCCCATAGCAAATGCATACATGCTAAAACAACCACAGAGCATACCAGAATTTCTAAAAAATTCACATTGCAAATTGTTCCAAAATATGCAATATTCCATATCCCACATGCATATCCAATATCAAAATATATCCATCAAATATATTCTCCCCCTTTGACATTATCAAAAACACTCAAAGGAACAGCAGAATTAATGGAGGCAACATAATTCAGAAAACATCAGAGGAAGATCGTTTTAGAATATCAACAAAAGGGTATGCATACAAAGTTAGCTATTTAAAGAAAGCTACAAAATGATTCCAAAACGCTTGGCTAATATAATCAGTCACTGCAAGTTCTGAGGAGAAGTAAGCATCCACCAGAGCTTGAAGTGAAGCAATATTGGGAGGGACAGGAGGTTGATAGACCACTATGGCCTGACAGGGAGCCGGAGGTGGATAAGGTGGTGTGTACACCACGATGTCCATACATGGAGGAGGCTCTACAGATACAGCAGCTGGAGAAGCATCATGTGGACAAGCGGGCTCGGAGGAGGACACGAGAGATGGCACAGAAGGAGTAGCAGTAGATGCATCAGGAGGAGAGAATGCAAATTCAGTCTCCTGAAGATCCAGTGTCGTGAAACGCACATCTTCATAAACTGCAGGCCGGGTAAAGGGAAGTTCGAGATCTTCATAGGTAGGCGCAGTGGGGCAAAGAGGAACATGAGGTGCAGGGCAAAGAGCCTCAACTTGAGTTTTGAGAGCCCGAAGGTTACGGGTGAAAATCTCATTATTTCTGTCCATTTTCTGATCCATTTGACCCTGAGCCACAGCAGTCTCAACGCTCAAATCCTTTTTGAGTTAAGTGATCTTAGTATCAATGGCTGTTGCAATATTGTCAATGCTGGTCTTCAACGCAGTATACTGTTCCTCACAGAGAGAAACTCTCCTCTGGTAAACGAAAGGAGATCCTGAGGCAGGAGCAGGTTGCTGAATTGGTGAGGAATGTTGGACTCGGGGAGCAGGTGGATGTGTAGGAGCAATTGGACTTGGAGGAGGTAATTGGACTAGGGATGGAGGAGCTGTATCCTGTTGGACTGGAGATGGAGGAAGAATAGGAGGCAGAGCTGGTAACTGAAGGGCAGGAGGAGGAGATGGTGGATTTGCTGGAAGAGGTAGAGGCACAGAGGTGGGAGTAGAGATGTCCTCAGAAAGAAGTATCCTTGAGGAAGGGACACGACGCCTTCGCACTAAAGGAGGAGGCTGAAAGCTAGAAGCTTGAGAATGAGAGGGGGAATTATAAAAAACGGGGAACTCAGAGTCATCCCCTCCTTCAGCAGTGGACTCTTCTAACAGGTCAAGTTTTCTCTTTCCCTTTTTGGCAACAGTTGCCTTAGCAGGAGCTCGCTTAGGAACATTCAGCACAAGCTCCCCGGTTCTGGTTCTCTTAATTCCCATTTTGCTCAAGGTGGTTCAGGAATAGTAACTGGTGGGTTTAAGAGTGATAGGGTCCTCATCCTCAGGGAATACAACCTCAAGCTTAGCTAAAATCTTCATTAACAGCAGGTTGTAAGGTAAAGAGGTAGCCCTGGATGTCACAGCCTGAATCATCCTTCTAACAACAACATATCCTAGATTGAAGGGGGCCTTTTGGAACAGTGCATACAGAACAAAAATCTCCATGGCACTCACCTCATAATGGTGGCCACCCTTAGGAACTATATTATACCCTATCATCTGATGAAATAACTTGGCTCTTGCAGTCAGGTGTTTGCCTTTAAGAGGGGGTATGGTTTGGGTCAAGAACTATACGTTTTAGAAAACTGAGACCCTCAGAGGTACCAAAGAAAGGAGGCTCAGTGCCGGTCATATACTGGTAAGGGCGGCTATCTAAATGGGAGCACTCCAAAAGGGCATTAATGAACTGGGGGTAATTTCTATGTGTTTGCTATACACATAGCTCTTTATAATAGAGAAATCCGAAGTGAAACTCATATTTGCATAGAACATTCGGATTGCTTCAGGGTAATAAAAGGATTCCGTGTCAAATAAACCTAATAACCCGAGCTCCTTCAAGGGTTCTATAATATTCATGCCGGCTAAATCATCAAAGAAAATCCCTCGACTGGGAATTAAAGTTTTGTACCTATAGTCATCATGGTACATTAACTCAGCAGCCTTGGTCAGAAAGAAAAGAGATGGCCACTCTTTGGCGCGAGGAATCTCTCGTGGAGGACGAGCTGAAGCTTTGGCCTTCTTCTTGGCTGGTTCCTTATCAGCGCGAGAAGATGAACCCTGAAACTCCATTGAAGGAATAGGACTCGAGAGAGAGAAGGAACTGGTAGGGCAGGGGTTTTTCAGAAAGAGCGCGAAATGTGAAGCGTCGTTGAGAAGAAACAGAATTTAAAAGAAAAAGGCATCGCCCGACGAGATGGAGTCACACGTGTAAGACAAATTAACCCGATGGGTCACACGTGTCGGTAGATTAAAGAAATGCAAATGCATATTCCGATGCCTATAGAAAAACACATCATCTACCGATGCCTTCCGATAGACATACATCTTCCGATGCCTATTGAAAAACACAGCATCTACCGATGCCATCACAGAAGAAAATGCTCTAACACTCAGGATTTTCTAACAGAGGGATAAACTTAGTTTTTCTCAATCCGAATGAGGCCTAGCCTTATTCTAATATTAGTGAATGTCTTTTCATCCAAAGGCTTGGTAAAGATGTCGGCCAATTGATCAATAGAATTGACAAATTCTAAAGATATATCACCTCTTTGAACATGATCACGGATGAAATGATATCTTACATCAATATGTTTGGTTCTAGAATGCTGAATATGATTTTTAGAAATGTTAATTGCACTGGTGTTATCACACCGAATAAGAATCCTATCATAAAACAGATTATAGTCTTCTAAGGTTTGTTGCATCCATAACATTTGTGCACAGCAACTGCCAGCAGCAATATATTCACTTTCTGCAGTTGATAATGCAACAGAGTTCTGTTTCTTAGAATACCAGGAAACTAAAGATTCTTCAAGGAACTGACAGGTTCCACTGGTGCTTTTCCTATCAACTAAACTACCAGCATAGTCAGAATCTGAATATCCTATCAGATCAAAGGATGTGCCCTTTGGATACCAAAATCCTAAATCATGAGTCTCACTTAAATATTTGAAAATTATTTTGACAGCAGATAAGTGAGATTCCTTAGGAGCAGCTTAAAATCTAGCACAAAGACAGACACTGAATAGAATATCTGGCCTACTAGCAGTCAGATATAACAGAGAACCAATCATACCACGATATTTCTTAATATCCACATTTATTCCATGTTCATCTTTGTCCAATTTTGTTGTGGTACTCATGGGTGTTTTAGACGACTTAACAGATTCTAATCCAAACTTCTTAAGGAGTTCCTTAATGTACTTTTCTTGACAGAAGAAAATTCCATCAAGAGATTGACTAATCTGGAATCCTAAGAAGAATTTTAACTCCCCCATCATACTCATTTCAAATTCACTTTGCATGAGGGAGGAAAACTCATTACACATATTGACATTTGTTGATCCAAAAATAATGTCATTGACATAAATTTGAACTAACAGAATATCCTTATCCTTTTGCATGATAAATAGAGTTGAGTCGGTGTTACCCCTTTTGAAATTCATTTCCACAAGGAAGTTCTTCAACCTATCATACCAAGCTCTAGGAGCCTGTTTAAGACCATAGAGAGCTTTCCTTAACTTATAGACATGGTCGGGTTTGTCAAAAGCTTCAAAACCTAAGGGCTGCTCAACATTAACTTCTTCTGTAATATAACCATTTAAGAATGCACTCTTTACATCCATTTGAAAGAGTGTGAAGTTTTTGTAGCAAGCAAAAGCTAGGAGCATCCTAATTGACTCTAATGTAGCTACAGGGGCAAAAGATTCCTCAAAATCAATACCCTCTTGTTGAGAGTATCCCTTAGCAACTAGTCTAGCCTTGTTTCTCACAACAATCCCATTTTCATCCAATTTATTCTTATAAACTCATTTTGTTCCAATAATGGGATGATCTTTAGGCCGTGAAACAAGTTCCCATACCTTGCTCCTTTCAAATTGATTTAACTCTTCTTGCATGGCCATAATCCAATTTTCATCACCCTCGGCTTCTTCAAATTTCTTAGGCTCTACTTGTGAAATGAATGCCACATTGGCACAGAGATTCCTAAGAGAAGATCTAGTCTTAACTCCTAAAGAAGGATCACCTAAAATCTCATCTATTGGATGGTTTCGGACATATTTCCAATCTCTAGGGAGAGTAGGATTTTCATCCTTGACAGGAATAATATCTAGAGAAGTAGAAGAGGGTTCTAAAGATTTTTCTACTTGAATGGGATCAGTAGGCTTTTCTAAGGAAAGGGAATCCAGTTGTTTTTCCAAAGTATCATCCTCATCCACATTGATTAATGGCTGAGGAGTTTCATCAAAGTTTACATGTACTGATTCTTCTACAACTAGAGTTCTCTTATTGAATACCCTATATGCTTTACTGTTAAGAGAATATCCAAGAAAAATTCCAAGATCGGATTTGGAATCAAATTTTCCTAAGTTATCCTTAGTGTTGAGAATAAAGCATTTACTACCAAAGGCTCTAAAGTATTTCACAGAAGGAGTTTTTCCACTCCAGAGTTCGTATGGAGTTTTCTCAAGAATAGGTCTTATGGAGACCCGATTAAGCACATAACAGGCTGTTGCAACAGCTTCAGCCCAGAAATACTTAGGAAGTGAATTCTCATTAAGCATAGTCCTAGCAAGCACTTGGAGAGACCTATTTTTCCTCTCAACAACACCATTTTGCTGAGGGGTCCTAGGAGAAGAGAAGTTGTGCTCAATTCCATACTTGAGACACAAGAGTTCAAATTTCTCATTTTCAAATTCTCCACCATGATTACTACGAATAGCAACAATGGTGAGCTCCTTTTCATTTTGAACTCTTTTCCTAAAACTAGAAAAGGTGTCAAAAGTCTCATCCTTAGACTTTAGAAAGTAAACCCAAGTAAATCTAGAAAAATCATCAACGATGACAAATGCATAGAATTTTCCTCCTAAGTTGGCTATATTTGAAGGACCGAAGAGGTCCATGTGAAGGAGTTGGAGAGGCTTAGAAGTAGAAATTGCATTCTTAAATGCAAAGGAACTTTTGATCTGCTTGCTCATTTGGCAGGCTTCACAGACCTTATCCTTTTCAAAGGATATCTTAGGGATTCCTCTAACTAAGTTTTCCTTAGTAATCTTAGCTAAGGTATCCATCCCTACATGTCCTAATCTCCTATGCCCGATCCAAGAATCATGGGAAGAATTCACAGCAAAACATTTTTCATCAGACACAGCAATATCATCTAAGTCAATAATATAAATATTATCTTTCCTATACCCAGAAAAAAGAATTTTGCCAATTGAAGCATCTTTAATTTTTCAAGAGTCTGATTTAAAAATCACTTTATATCCTTTATCACATAGCTGGCTAATACTGAGTAAATTATGCTTTAATCCATCAACTAATAAAACATTTTCAATAATAGGATTAATGTTGTTACCTATGTTACCAATGCCAACAATTTTCCCTTTTTGGTTTCCACCAAAAGTGACACTTCCTTTCTTCTTGTTGACAGCTGCAAACTTGGTTGAGTCTCCTGTCATATGTCTCGAACATCCACTGTCGAGATACCATTGATTTTTCCCAGGAGAACAGTCAGCCTGCAAAACAGAAATCAGGTTGTCTTCTTAGGTACCCAAATCTTTTGGGTCCTAGTGTTAGGCCTGGTCCCCTTTGGAACCCACTGCAGTTTACTGCCAGATTTTCTATTGTTTGATTTTAAGGGACACTCAAAAGATTTATGTCCTACTTCGTTACATGCATGACAAGTGGATGGTTTAACAAAGAAATTCTTAAAAACTTTTCTCTCATTAAACTTATCATAGCCTAAACCTGCCTTATCATGGGTAGCTCTATGATTTCCTATCAGCAGAGTTAGGTTTTTGCTACCATTTGAGAACCAAAGAACAAGTTTATTCAAAGACTTATTTTTCTTCTTAAGTTCTGTAATTTCTTTTTCATGTAAGTCCACTTCTTTAGCATGCTTTTCTAATAACCCTGCATTTTCCTTTTTCAACATGTTATATTTAGTCTTAAATATGCCAAATTGTTTACCAAGTCATTAAAGGCGTCAATTAGTTCACCTTCTTCATTATCACTATCGTTATCACTTAAAATACTTGAGGAAGAAGTACTAACCTTTTCCTCGTGTGCCATGAAGCACAGATTTGCAACTTCCTCATCTTCTGAAGAGGAGGTGTCACCTTCACTGTCATCCCAAGTGGCCTTCATAGCCTTCTTCTTAGACTTCTTGGGATACTTCTTTGTCTGTGGACAATCTGCCTTCATGTGGCCAGGCTTTCCACATCCAAAACAAGTGATTTCCTTCTCCTTGTGAGATTTCTCACCCTTTGGAAATCTCCTTCCTTGCACTCTTTTTCTTTGGAAGAATTTGCTGAACCTCCTTGTAATGAGGGCTATATCCTCATCATCATCATCTTCTTCTTCTTCTTCAGACACATCTTGTTTACTGGAAGAAGCTTTCATAGCAATGTCTTTTCTTTTTGTAGCTTCTTTCTCCTTGAGGTCTTCCTTCTCGTTTGACCTCATTGTGATCTCATGTGTCATGAGAGATCCAATGAGTTCCTCAAGTTTTAGAATCTTGAGATCCTTTGCTTCCTGTATGGCAATCACCTTTGGCTGCCAACTTCTTGGAAGACATCTAAGAATCTTCCTGACCTGTTCTTCACAAGAATATGATTTACCAAGAGCTTTTAAGCCATTGGTGATGTTAGTAAACCTTGTAAACATAGAGGATACAGATTCATCTTTCGGCATAGAAAATAACTCATACTCATGTACAAGCATATTCAATTTACTCTCTTTTACCTTATTTGTTCCCTCGTGAGTAACCTCTAATAAGTGCCAAATTTCTTGAGCACTTTCACACCCTTGTACCCTATTAAATTCATCTCTATTTAAGGCACAATACAGAGTGTTTATCGCCTTGGCATTAAGGCTTAGATTTCTCTTATCTGACTCAGTTAGATCAGTGGAAATCTTAGGAACACTTTGGCCATCTACAGTTTTCATGGCTTTAAATGGACCATATTCTATAATGTTCCATAGCTCATAGTCCATGGCTTGAATAAATATTTTCATTCTTGCCTTCCAGTAAACATAATCACTCTCATCAAAGAAGGGAGGCTGTCACGACCCTAATACTGTACCCAGGTTCCCGTACCTATATATATTTTTTTTGTCCCAATAAACCGTAATCTATTTTAAAATAAAATAAAACACAAATCATTTTAAATAAACATTTAAAAATTAAAACAATTAAATAAAAACCATTAAAAACAAATTATTTTTTATGTTTATTTTTTTTTTATTTTCGGTGAACAGTGCCCGTGTGAACAGTAACAGTGAACAGTGCGTGAACAGTAACAGTGAACAGTAACAGTGAACAGTGCGTGAACAGTGCGCTTGCCACTTTATAGCGATCGATCTCCATTTTTCTTGGAGATCGATCGCTGAGTTGCCCTTTTATATTGGCGATCGATCTCCATTTTTCTTGGAGATCGATCGCCAGATGTACAGCGATCGATCGCTGATCCACACAGCGATTGATCGCTGCACAGCGATCAATCCAAGAGATCGATCGCTGCATAGCGATCAATCCAAGAGATCGATCGCTTCTCAGCGATCAACCTGGAGATCGATCGCTGCAGCATTACCTCTCTGGAATCAGATTCCAGAGAGAAAACTTCGAACTTTTCTCATACATTTTTCCATTCTTTTTCTCTTCCTTGTACAATCCATCTCCCACTCATACACTCTTAACATTTCAACATAACTTAACTCTCATCACAATTTATCAAATTCTGACTTTAACAAACTAAACGCACATTAAAGCGTGTTTAAAACATAACAAACTTTCGTGAAAACAAACTTCGTGGATATATTTAAAACTATACTTTTCCTCCTGATTTAAAACGTCCAAGCAGTTTATAAAAAGCAGGTTTTCAAAACATTTAAAACCTCAAAACATACACCTATCAACTAGTCAGAACCAAACATCCTAAAATGTTCTATCTGTACAATTATCCTAACCTAAACATCATCAGCCCAAAATATCTAAATATCCTCAAAACACATACAGACATCCCCACGGGTCGGGTTAAGCATCGACTGCGCCAGCACACTCCGCGAGCCATCCTTTGTCAACTGCCATCACTCCTCGGGTGGAGGGATCTCGTAGTCACCTATATCGGGATCACCTACACCATACAGACACCTATGAGATAAAAATCTCAGTAAACTCTACGTAAATGCAGAAGATACCATCTCGCCGTGACCAGATAACAGATTACGTAGATTCATTTCGTTCGTTCGTTCGTTTTACTTTTTAATTAGGTCGCAGACAGATTGTCACCGAGGCTAACCCACCTCGCCGTGACCAGATAACAGATTACGTAGATTCATTTCGTTCGTTCGTTCGTTTTACTTTTTAATTAGGTCGTAGACAGAATGTCACCAAGATCTAAACCATCTCGCCGTGACCAGATAACAGATTACGTAGATTCATTTCGTTCGTTCGTTCGTTTTACTTTTTAATTAGGTCGCAGACAGATTGTCACCGAGGCTAACCCACCTCGCCGTGACCAGATAACAGATTACGTAGATTCATTTCGTTCGTTCGTTCGTTTTACTTTTTAATTAGGTCGTAGACAGAATGTCACCAAGATCTAAACCATCTCGCCGTGACCAGATAACAGATTACGTAGATTCATTTCGTTCGTTCGTTCGTTTTACTTTTTAATTAGGTCGCAGACAGATTGTCACCGAGGCTAACCCACCTCGCCGTGACCAGATAACAGATTACGTAGATTCATTTCGTTCGTTCGTTCGTTTTACTTTTTAATTAGGTCGCAGACAGATTGTCACCGAGGCTAACCCACCTCGCCGTGACCAGATAACAGATTACGTAGATTCATTTCGTTCGTTCGTTCGTTTTACTTTTTAATTAGGTCGTAGACAGAATGTCACCAAGATCTAAACCATCTCGCCGTGACCAGATAACAGATTACGTAGATTCATTTCGTTCGTTCGTTCGTTTTACTTTTTAATTAGGTCGCAGACAGATTGTCACCGAGGCTAACCCACCTCGCCGTGACCAGATAACAGATTACGTAGATTCATTTCGTTCGTTCGTTCGTTTTACTTTTTAATTAGGTCGCAGACAGATTGTCACCGAGGCTAACCCACCTCGCCGTGACCAGATAACAGATTACGTAGATTCATTTCGTTCGTTCGTTCGTTTTACTTTTTAATTAGGTCGTGTCACCGAGGCTAACCCACCTCGCCGTGACCAGATAACAGATTACGTAGATTTTGTTGGTTCATTTTACTTTTTAATTAGGTCGTAGACAGAATGTCACCAAGATCTAAACCATCTCGCCGTGACCAGATAACAGATTACGTAGATTCATTTCGTTCGTTCGTTCGTTTTACTTTTTTAATTAGGTCGCAGACAGATTGTCACCGAGGCTAAACCACCTTGCCGTGACCAGATAACAGATTACGTAGATTCATTTCGTTCTCTTAACCAGATGCTTTAAATGACATGATGCATGAGCAGTCAAATGCATAAAGTAACCAAACAACATGTATACCATCAGGACGATAAACAAACATAACCTATAAACAACTAACCTAACTACCCAACCAAAACAATTTAAACAAAAGCATCTCCAAAACTCCTCGAGACGACTTCGACGTACAGTGTAGGCCAATCGGCCAGAGAAGATCACAAGAACTTACCTCGTGTCCAAAGCAGCTCAAGCTCCGTCCACGAGCGTTGTTTGTCTGAAGCAAAACACAATATCGACGTTAAAACGAGTTTAAGCTATCGATCGTCCAACTTTACAAAACTTTAACTAAGGAAACTTCATATAGTTCTAATCCAATTCATTGGGCTATTTATTCGAGCAATTTACGCTCGGCACCGCAAATTCCAATTTACGAGTTATTACTAAAATCTCGAAATTTCAAGAATTCTAACATTTTTCCTAAATCAATTAGATTCGTCCATTAAAGTCCAATACGTTCAATATATACTTAATTAAGGCAAACCCATTGATTTCGAACTCTAAATCGCGTTGTTTATCAAAACCCTAATCGTAAACCTAAACGTATAACTCTACGAGACTCGAGATTTAACGCTCTAAAACTATAGAATCATACCTAGAGCGTCGATTGGAGGAGGAAGCGTGAAGAAAATGGGACGATCGGAGGGGAAATCAGAGGTCGGATGTGAGAAACCCTCGCGGGCAAAGAGGAGGCCGAGAGAAATTTGGGGAAACAGGAAGCTCAGCGTGAAAATGATGAAGGAGAGAAGAGAATTTGAGTTTTTAATTAAAAATTAACTTTGCAAATTACCATTTTGCCCTTGGTACATATTTTATATTTGTTTTGTCTTTCGTTTCGTTAATCGGCCAACGATTCGGTTTCTCCAAATTTCTTTATTTCACCAATAAATCCGACTTATTATTTGGGTTCCAACAAAACTGTCCGTTGGCAAAACAGACCTCGTTTACTATTTCTACTAAAACGTTCCTTATATTACGAGAAATCTAATTACTCGAAATATAGCGTCATTATCCCGAAAAATCCTATAAATTTCTTAAAATTCCAATTAGTCGATAGGATCCTAATGACGCTTTCTTTTCGTAAAACGGACCTGATTTGACATATTTACTAAAATAACACTTTATATTAAAATAATAATATCCCGTAAAGCGGGGTATTACAGAGGCCTAATTGTAGCTTGACCTTCTACGTGTGTGGAGTTAGTGTTGAATGCCATTGCCATTGTAAATATATCACACAATGATTAAAAGACTGCTTAGACAATGATAACCTTTCTCTGATACCAATTATAGGATCGAGATTGTCTAAGAGGGGGGTGAATTAGACATTTTTAAATTTCTTAATATCTCTTAAACTAACAGCAAGCAAACAATTAGTAAAAGTAAAAAGAGAGAGAAAGAAAAAACCAACACAGAAGTTTTTACGTGGTTCGGCTCAACCTAGCCTACATCCACGCTTCAAGGTTCACCCCTTGAAGATCCTTAACCTTCTCCTCTCGAGAATGAACAGATCGGAATTCCGGGCTCCGATCAACTGCCTTTTACAGATTTAGATTGAACTTCACGGGCGTCAATCCACTGCCTTTCAGATTTTACAAGTTTGAGTAAATGAATACAACAAACTACAAACTCTCAAATCAAATTCTCAAGTTTAGGAATCGAGAGATGTAGATGAAAATACAGAGTATGATAGATCACAAGTTAGGGCTCAGGAATTCAAATTCGCAAAAGTTGTATCTTCGTTCTCTAACCTTGGCGTAAATACTCTGTCTTCTGAATCGGCTTGACTTCAATGCTCCTTATCCAATAATAGAAACTTTGTTACCGTTGGCGCAGCTTTCGTACAATTTCAGGTAGCCGTTGTCGTCTGTAGTTGTAAGTCGTTGTCGCCATTAAAGTTCTGGTGTTAATGCTGAAAACGACGTCACTGTAGCTTCGCGGCTATTTTAAAATCTGGCGGAAGATCACCGGTTTAAACAGCTTCAAAACAGATCGTCATGTCATCGGCATATGTATCTTGTAAATTCATCGGCAAATGTATTCTGAGAAGTCATCGGCAGATGCACCTTGAAATTTCACCGGCAGGAACAGCTTGAAAGTGCTATCGGCAGATGCAGCTTGAAAAATCGTCGACAGATGCATCTTGACCTTCATCGGTTGAAGACTCCATCGGCAGATGTAACTTGTAAGCCATCGGCATGAACGTCTTCGAAATCGTCATCGGTATGAGTTGCTTCATGTGCCATCGGTAGAAGCAGCTTCAAACGCCATCGGCAGAAGCAATTCTTTTCTTTGTCGTTTAGCGATCTGCATGAGTAGCTTTGAACGACTTTGTCTTTTGTCGTTTAGCGATCAGCATGTGCAGCTTTGAACGACTTTGTCTTTTATCGTTTATCGATCGGCATGTGCAGCTTTGAACGACTTTGTCTTTTGTCGTTTATCGATCGGTATGAAGAACTTCAAGTGTCATCGGCAGGAATAACTTGAAAACACTATTGGTATGTGTACTTTTAACAATTCATCGGAAGATGAAGTTTTCAGCCCTGTTTTACTTATTCAGTCCTGTACACTTAACCCGATACATTAGACAACTAAAATACCCTTTTTAAGGGCCTTTCCAACATATTAAAATCAATGCATAATTCAATATTCTCATTTTATAAACATAATCAAATTACTTAATTATCATTCAAATACATCATCAAAAACATATTTAGACTTAAACTCTATTTAAGTCAACAAACAATTCACTTAACCAAACCGAAAATGCCAAAGACAGAATCGGCCACCAAATGTTCCTAAACCAGTTTTTGTGTAACACTCCCCCAATCTTCAATCTAACTCCATAAACCACCTAAACCAATTCATTCAACAACTAAATCACAAAATTTGGAAATAAATCTAACATTTAAAGTCAAAATTCGGACTTCATGAACTAGGGTTTCAAAACCCTATGCAATCCCTCCAAAAACACCATAAAACTCTTAAAAACCAACCCTAACAAACATTAAACCAAAACCCCACATAAATTTACCTTAAAATCCTTGAAGAACCTTGATGGAAGATGGAGGAGAGGAGGCTCTAGGTTGGCTGCAATTTCGTGGAAGAGGGGAGGGAAGAAGATGACTAACTTTTTACAATTTTGTCTTTTTAACCAACCAAGTTTTTACCTTTTGATTTTTACCACTCACTTTCTTAATTTTATAAATTAACCACACTTCCTCTCCTTCTTTCATTCAACTTGAGGACCACTTCTTCCATTATTTTATCATCTTTTATTTCCATTTAATTACCTAGCTTTTCATTGGTCCACTTATGCTTTGAATTTTCAACCTAACTTTTGACTTTTACCACATTTTCAACTACCTCCTTTTCTCTTCTCCTTTTTGTCTTCCAACGTGAAATGCTTCTTCCTTTACCCACTCCTTTTCATTCAATTTTTCTAACAATTTCTCATTGGTTGGTAAAACCTTGACTTTTCAAACTTTTTAAATTTTCAACCATTACATTTCCAACCAATCACCACCTTTCATTCTCTCCTATTTCACCCTTCAATACTTAATATAACTCTCGAATAAATCTCTCACAACGCTTCTAATCTAAGACTACGCTTGTTAAGAAAATTCTGGGTGTTACAAGTTGCGACCCTTAATGGATCCGGTCGACAGCCTCAAAGTCTCAGGAAAATTAAATTTTACAATATCGATCAACACCTGCTTAAGAAGTGTCGACGACTGCTGCAAGTATGTAAATTTTGGGGCTATCTGAACAGTAATCTGCACGTCGTCTCTTGATTTTTTCCCTCGTTCTCTCCTGATTTTTTACCTTTTCTTGCCATTTTAGCTCAAAAATCTTACATCCTTTATTCTATTTTCCTAAAATCGTATCTTTCTCGTATAAAACTCCTTGAAACATAAAGCAAAAGATTGTAACTTCTAGAACCACATTAACTCGGCCCTCCTCTGTGAAATGGCCATTAAAATTATTTACAAATGATGAATTCAAAGCCAGATATGATGACGACATCAAAACAATCGTAAGGTCTCTAATCTCGATCTTCTTGGACAAGTTTGCATTATATCTTCAAATAAATGGGTTTATATAAATTATGTTACTTAGATGGTCCATACAATGACAATCTAATTAGAATGTTCTATGCAAACATGGGATCTAATTCTTGTTCTCAAGCACTCACAATTATGTTTATGGAAAAGATATTATGTTGACTGCAAAATCTCTAAATGAATTGTTGGAATGTGTTTTGGATGGATCGGTTGATGTATACTATAATGCTACTAAGTATCTAAAATTTGTTTGAACATATTTTTTGATAAATTTACAAAAGTTGGTTGTTCCTTTAAACCTACGGCTAGAAATTTAGATGCTCTGTTACAAGTTATTCATCACATAATTACTTACAATATTTTGCTAATAGATGGTCATATGGATCACATTAGTAGCGTGGATTTATATTTTCTGTTCAAGATTATCAATCGTGAATGGTTTAATGTCATATTCTTAGTTTTTAGACATCTTGGTTGTAATATAATTATGCTTTTAGGATGTTTGACTTTTCTTTTGGTTATTTTGTGCATTTGAATATTTATAACCTTGTTTATGTCATATTATATATTAACTTATTGTACTCTGAATTAAGTTACTTTTTGTCTTTCTTTGGCTAGATGGGGAGGGTAAAAACAAGTGTTACTCGGTCGAATTTTTTTTTTATAATGACAAAAGAGGGAGAAGAGTATATTGATTATATCATCATATAATATTTGAAGTAAGCACATATTGAGGATTAGGAAATTTGTGGAGTCCCCCTGTGCTCCCAGTATAATATTAACTGTTTTGGGATGGCGTCCGCACATATTTGATCTTAGGGTTAGCTCAAAATGTGTTATACTAGGTAAGGAGGAGAACTCTACTTATAAACCACTCAATTTCTACTCTCCCAAGCAATATGGGATTGTGCACCCGTATATGTATGAGCTAAGTTTTCACAATCAATAGAAACTTAGGTCATCTTTTCCTTCACAGGAAGGCTTGCACAACCTTACCCTCTTTGGGGCCCAACGTCCCCATTTGCTCTGATACCGTTTGTGGAAAACTGAAACATAACTTTAGATCACTCCTCTCAACCAACAATATTATCGTTCTCTATATGCTCACCTGCCTCTGAAAAATCATCAACACCAGTTTCTCCTAAGATAAGAATTCATGTATATCACACAACTAATTTGTGAGATAAATTTAGTAAGTAAAAACATGTACATATAAATTTAATTGCATACATTAATAGATTTCATGCGTAAAGCTATATACTAGCTGGAACTCATTTTTCAACCTCACCATGCATTCAAACTTTCATAAAACTAGTATTTTCTTACTTCATATAATCATGTAATCGGACTTTCATTAATCGTCTCATATTTATCATACGTTCAGGCTTTCATTAGTCATATAATGTTTTCCGTCAATTCCATCATATTCATGCATTCATACTCGTATACATTATTTCCTATCATTTTTTAGCTTTCTACATTCCTATGTCAATGGCTAAACATGTGTTTCCAAGTAAAATATTACAATTGAGTGGTAAAATAATTTAAAGAAAATAATTTCGATATACGTCTTGTGATGAAGAGCTTAAGGCCAAAATATCAAAACATAATATCTTTACTTACCTGGATTTTTTTGAGAGAGAGAAAATAAGGTTTTAGGTGATTTAAGAAGTGATGGAATAGCCTTCCATTTCTAAAAATTCAGGATGTTTAAATTCTAAAATAATCCTTTTGAGCCAAGAGGTAAAAATTCCTTATGCATAGATCCTAGTGTTGGGTTTCAGATCAATTTGGATGACTTTAATGACTAGAAACTTCCTGTTTGATAGGGTTGGGTTAGGGTCGACCAGGTCAATTTTGGTCCACTAGAATGGTTCAGGTCTGTTCTTTGGTCTGGTTTGGTTCAGCTCATCGATCTGGTTCAGTTCACTGATCAGGTTTAGCTTAGTCCAAGAGAGAGATAATCTCGCGGAAGGTGACTATCGACAGAAGGCAAAGATAAATCGCATTGCAGCTTTGTAAGGTTTGGCCTGAAGGTGTGGTCGAAGAGGAGCCTTGCTGTCACAAAATGGAATTCGACCTGTAACACTCGAGAATTTCTTTAACGTGCGTAGCCTAAGTTATACTAAGTATGAGATTAAGTTTAAGTGATAATGAGAAGAAGAGGGTGGACAAGTCAAAAGTGTAGTTTGATAATTCAAACTTACTTGTGATTGGTTGAGAATTTTTGGTTTGAAAAGTCCAAGTGTTTAACCAATCAAATTTCAAACAATGTGTGAATGAAAAAGGAAGAAAAAAAAAGGATGAAATGTGGAGTGGTTTGTGTGGTTGACGTGGCTGCCAAGAGAAGGAAAAAGTGAGGGTTTAAGTGTAATTTCAATGGCTTATTAAATGAATAAAATAAAGAAAAAAATGGTTTTATAAAAAGGAAAAAGGTAAGAAAAACTTCATCTTCATCCTTTTTCTCTCCACGGTCGCAGCCACCATGGGAGCTCCTTCCTCTCCTTCTCTTCTTTGATTTTCAAGGGTATTAAGGTAAGATTTTAAGTGGGTTTTATGTTTGATGCAACTTAGGATTGGTTTTTAGTGATTTGGAGGAGTTTTTGTGCAGTTGTGTTAGGGTTTGGAAACCCTAGAAATGGAGCTACGAAATTTTATGTTTTTTCTGTGCTTTCTTCATATATTTGAGGGTTTAAGCTTTAGTTAGATTAGTTTAGGTTGGTTAAGGAGTTTGATTAGAAATTGATGAAAGTGTGTGAAAACCGGTTTTGGAGAGAAAGTTGGCCGAATCTGTTGAGGGGTTTTCTGATTGGCCATGGTGTTTGGATGGTTGATTTGAGTGTTTCAATGGATAGTAGACGTGTAGAGGTTTACAGATTGGGGTGGCACGTCGAAATCCGTTGAAAAACGAGGGAGTTACGACCGTTTGAAGTTTGACGGTCAAAATTGTGCACAATTCGGGTTTTGTGTTTTGGAGAATGAATTGTGTGGTAGTTTTAGTTAAGAATTTCTTTCGAGTTTGTTAGTAAATTACTAAGTTGAGTTTTCATTATTTTAGGTAATCGAGCGAGTAGTTCGATTAGACGATAGAAAATCTAGGAATTTTGGGTTTTGTGTGTTAGGTTGAAAAGTTGGTTAAAACGTATGGTTAGAGTATTACTAAGTGATTTCTCTTTTATTATGTTAGGTTGACGAGTGGACGATTGGGCTAACCGGGCATATAATTAAGAGCACGCACAAGGAATCCAGGTAAGTAGTGGATGTGTGTGGTTTGCCTTCGGGCCTACACCATGGAACGATAGGGAATTGGTGGTTTGCTTTGTTTGGTTGTTTTGTTTAGTTTTGTGTTGAGTAATTGTGTGACATGCATCACGGTTTTCAAACTACGAAAAACGAGTTTTAAGCATGGTTTTGCATGGTGAGTTTGAACCGTAAGGGATGGTGTGAGTTGAATCGTAAGGTGGTTTGTGTCAGAGTCGCCTAGTCGCGTTAGGGTAGCACCTGCGGGTAACTCCATGGGAGTTGTCATGTCGCGTTAAAGTGGTACCTGCGAGGGACTATAGTTGAGTAGCCTAGTCGCGTTAGGGTAGCACCTGCGGGTAACTCCATGGGAGTTGTCACGTCGCGTTAAGGTGGTACCTGCGAGGGACTATAGTTGAGTCGCCTAGTCGCGTTAGGGTAGCACCTGCGGGTAACTCCATGGGAGTTATCACGTCGCATTAAGGTGGTACCTGCGAGGGACTATAGTTGAGTCGCCTAGTCGCGTTAGGGTAGCACCTGCGGGTAACTCCATGGGAGTTGTCACGTCGCGTTAGGGTGGTACCTGCGAGGGACTTTAGTAGAGTCGCCCAGCGCGTTAGAGTGACACCTGCGAGGAACTCCAGTGGAGTTGCCCAGTCGCGTTAGGGTGGCACTTGCGAGAGACTCTGTGTGAGTTGGACACCTGCGAGGGACTCCATGTGAGTTGCCCAGTCACGTTAAGGTGCGATGTTAGCATGTGTGAAGAGCTTCGGTTCTGTGAATGAACAACGACAAGTAAACGAAACAAGAGCAACTGAGCGAGTAGAAACTTCATGTGTTAGAGTTTATGTTGCATTATGTTTGTCGTATGCATTATTCCCTACTTACTAAGCATTAGGCTTATGTTTTGTGTTCCGTGATGTAGGTGTAGTCGGGAGTACAGGTGAGGGCCTAAGGAAAGCTAGGATTGGAGCGCAGTTGGTGATGTACAGGGCATGCCGGTGCAGGCAGTTGTCGGGGCGTCTCGATCATGGTCTTCGGGGAGTTGTGAGTGATGGTTATTTTGGTATTTTTGATGTATCTAGTTGGTGATTGGGAGATTTGATACGTGTTGGCACGTTGTTTTGTTATAAAGGTTTTCGTAATGAATTTTTAAAGATTTCGAGTCGTTGGGTTGTTGAGTAATGGTGGTGGTATTTTGGGAATTTAAACTATATATTCTCGGGTTTTATATTGCAGGTTTTGGTTTTAAAGGATTTAGGCGTTATGCCGTCCGTTTTGATTTTAAACGAAATAATGTCGGGTTACGTTTTTTATTTTTTTATTTATCCGTTTTAAGTCAGTTTTCCGAGATTTTTACGGGACTTGAAGATTTAGGTGTTGGTAGTGTACGGTAAAAATTTCGAAATTTTTTTGAAGTGTTTAGCTTGGAGAAAATTGAAGAAAAAGGGGTGAGGGTCGGCTGGGAGTGCTGGGGCAATCGCCAGCCAGCCTCTCTGGTACTGTAGCACCAGAGAGGGTCGCAATCAATCGCCACATTGATCGCCACTGTTTTATAAAAAAAAACATTAAATTTTAATTTTTTTCAAATTGTCCTATTTCGAACTGGTTTTAACCCGACATTTTCTGACGCATTTTAACTGTATTTTGGGCACACTTTCTAACAAAACTTGAGGGTTTGAAAACCTGAAAACGAGTCGAAAAATTTACTAAAATTATTTAAATGATATTTTAAATGCGGGATCGGTTTGCAAACGTAGCGCACCGAGCCAGGGTGGGTTCGTGGCGTTACACGACCGAGATAGATTTTTCGTAAGAGGAATTGCTTGGTCGTTTGAGGCAGTTGAAGTTTACCTTGCAAACTTCAAACACCTCTAAGCTACTTGTGGTTTTTGGCGATCGGATGTGGCAATTTTTGTCGAGGTAATTGCTCTTGGATTCTCTTAATTTCTCAAAAGTTTGGAGGAAACTTCTATGAGTTTTAGTGTGCATTTCCTTCTCCCCAAGATTTACTATTTATAGGTTAATTCATCTAATTCTTTCCATAGAACGAATTGCATGAATCTGACCTTCCAAATGGGTAGTTTTAAAACGAAAAATTAAGAAGAAATTTATATGTACGTGTCCATATGTTGCAAATGAGCGACAACCTTAATTTTGAGTTGATTACTTTCCTTAAGCAGTAATTGGAAATCAATTACTGATACGTTTGGAATTAAAGGAATGAAATAATTTCTTATTGGGATTAATTTCCTTTCTGAAAATATTCTGTAATTTAGGGTTTGATTTTGAGTTGAAATTGGGGAAGTCAGTTTGATTGAATGCTAATTAGGGTTAGATTGTAGAAATTGAATAACTAATTTATACTATTTTGGGGAAGAAAGTTTGATATGTTACCATCTGTCTTCCTCAAAAAAATTTTGTTCTCAAAATTTAAATAATTACATGAAAGGCTTTGGGTAAATCCTTCTCATTTCTTCTTTCTCTTTCTTATGTCGCTTCCTCAACATTTCGATTATTCCATAGAACTCTTACAAGTGTGACCTTCTTATTCCTTAGCTCTCTCTCTTACTATTCTCGAATTTGAATCGATCTCTCCTCATAAGACATGTCATGGTTGAGCACAAGGTCGAAAGGTGTCATAGGAAAAATATGCAAGAGATCTGGAACATACTTCTTCAACAACAAGATATGAAACACGTTGTGAACATGCTTGAGTGATTCTGACAGGATCAATTGATAAGAAACTTCTCCAATTCTTGCCAAAATTGTAAATGGGCCTCTGAATCTTAGGCTTAACTTTATTTTCTTTCCAAACAGCATATTACCTCTCATGGAGAAATCTTCAAAAATACTTCATCTCCTTTGGCAAATTCTAATTTTATTCTTCTTTGATCGGCATAGTTTTTATGTCTACCCTGAGCTGTAAGGATTCTGTCTACCATGAGCACTGGGAGACTCCACATATTGTATCAGAGCCACCACTCAATCAGAAGTACGGTTGACGATGACGTAAAGCCCCAAAGGGGGGCAGATTGTCATAGCCTAACATGTGAAGGCAGGACCCAATGTGATAGCCTAGCTCATACTATTGGTGGTGCATAATCTCACATCGCTTGAGAGAGTGAAAAATGAATGTTTTATAAGTAAATATCTTTATTGTACCTAGTACAACATGTTTTGGGCTAACCTCAAGAACAAATCCATGCAGGCTCTGGCGCAAAGTGAATAATATTGTACTGGAGCACCGGGAGACTCCACAAATGGTATCGAAACTCATTCCCAACCAGAAGTGTAGCTGACCAGGACGTTAGGCACCGAATGGGGGATATTGTTACAACTTGTCATGTGAAGGAAATGAGGCCCTCTGTGAGAGCGTAACCTATACAGTCACATCACTTTAAAGTCTACCAACGCGGATAATATTGTACTTAGCGCACTGAGAGACTCTAAAAATCATGCATATGTATCTCATGTTTTGTAACAAAGAAAACTAAGAAAAAATTAAAAGAGATATAACATATGTTAAGGGATAGAGCTAATATAAGCAACATAAAAACACATGTTTGTCATCATAAACAAGATGGAGATTGTTAGCTTAAACATGATTTAGATTAGTTTTGTTTTGATGATTAGAATGCTAAGTTTGTTAGTTAATTTTAAGATTATTTACGCATAAAGGTTACATATCAATCTTATTTAGAAATACCATTGATGTGGGGTATTTGATTATGCTAACATGTTTGCTTAAGTTCTTTCAGTGATTGCTAAATTTATGATTTGAATGATGAAAATAAAAATGAGATATACATATCATTTGTGTGAAGGAACTGTTTGAAACCCAAAAGCTCAAAGTGTTGACTAGACCAGCAAAGTGTTAACTAGCCAAACATTGAAGAAATTTAAGAGAACTTAAAGTGTCAACCCTTCTAGTAAGAGGTGTCAACTGATCAAACATTGAAGAAAATCCAGAGAGCTAAATCGATCCTACAGTAAATTCAAGAGAACTTAAAGTGTCGACGGGTCTCTAAAAGTATCGATCGGTGCGGTAGAAGGGGTCCACTGAGTAGTTTACAATGTTCAAAAATCTTGCAACAGTCATGGAAGTGTTGACCTATTAGGTTAAGTGGTCAACTTGTACAAAGTTTTTGTGAAGACTTCAATAAATGGAAGCAAGCCACAATATGCATACCACTAAACAAGAAAATCATAATGAGTGCTACCAAAATCATTTGATATTCAAAGTTTTCAACATCTACCACACTCTTCCTACATTAACTTGAGACTTTGGACATTGAGAGAGTACGATATTATTCATTTGTATTCAAACTTTCCTCTTTGTTTTTTGGTGAACGAGTAAGGATGACGCTCTAAGAAAGAGCCATTGTAAAGGCTTTGGGTTGATGCCCAAAAGTTCAATCTAACAAACAGGAAGATTGACTTGGGAAGGAATCTTCAAGTATAAGCCTAAAAGCGCGGATTTAGGCAAGTTTGGCAAAACCGTGTTAACAAATCGATTGTATCTCTTTCTCTCTCTTACCTTTTGATTATTGTTTTAAAATTTGTTGCATATTAAACTTAGTCAAATTAGTTAAGAGAACACATAACACTTGACCTTGCAATCAATTAATACTTAATCACGAAAAAGTTTAAATAACCTAATTCACCCTTCCCCCTCTTAGGTAAATCGACTTACAGTAACTACCCAAAATCTATTGGTTTGACCATTGGACCAAAAAAAAATTTTGTGTTTGAACAGTAACAATTTACGACAATCGAATTAATGCAAGACAATTTGACTTCGAATAACGCGAAAAATATACTAGAGGAATTATCTAATTTATTTGTGGATATTACAGGTGATCTCTGCCAAGATGACACGGTCTGGACCTAGAAAGGACCCTAAAAAGATGAAGAATATGTGCGGGTGAATGTGTGAATGAAAACCGAATAATGTAATGGAAATGAAACACAAAAATGAAGATGAGATGACGAGTGATAGTGAGTGTAACGTGAAGAATAGAACAATAAGGTAAAGATGGAAAAAGGAAATGAAAACCCTAAGCGGACCCGAGAGATATCTTATTAAACTTCCAAGGAAGGATGATGAGGAAGGGCAATACGAGCTTACTCTAGCAACCTTGAGCTAGTAAGCAAGGGAGACCTACTCCTTTCACGGATTGAAAAATCCTTGGCTTACCTCCATTGAAGGTAACAATGCTTCTCTCTTTGGAAGACAAAGGTAACTCGTATATTGAGAAAATTGCCAAAAAGTTTTTGAACTATTACAAAATGCATGTTATATATAGACCTAATGTGGAGGCTAGGGTTTCCAAGAGAAGGAAAAGAGGAGGGCCATTGGATGGAGAGAAGATGGATGGCTGAGATTGAAGCTTCCAAATTTGTGACTTGGGTTGGTTCTTCATGGGCCAAAAAGTTGAAGGTGTGCATCCAAGTGTGGGCCTATTTTGTCTTCCAAATGTGGCCAAGTTGAGTTTACACAAATGTGGGGCGGGCCACTAGCGGTCTTCACCCAAAACCATGTCACTCTCAAGTGACTAAGTCTAATAGTAAAACTAATACATGAATGAAAAGTAAATGGCTAAGAGTTTGCCAAAAGAAAAATAATGAAAAGGAAAATTATCCTCCGGAAGACAAATTCCGACTTCTGCTAGTCCAACTGGTGCTCTAGTGTTTTCTTCATTCCTTTCCAAGCTTTCCAAATGGATGTCCCATGTCAAGAGGTAGAGGAAGTGATCAATGTCCAATAAGCTAGAATCTCACGTGACATCTCCAACAGGATCAACACGTGTTATCAACCTCCTAGGCACGTCACAAGAAGAAGAAAGAAAATGGAGAGCCATTAGCCCAAAAGAAGACAGGTTCCATTATCAAACGGCGTGAAAACAAGAAGTCATAAAAATTGATGAATTTGAAGCTACTGATTCAAAGAAAATTAACTCTAAGAAATCAAAATCAAAGGGCTCATACTCATAATAGAGCCGTGACTACTTGTTTTCCATAATAACCCTGAGGGGAGTTTTCTAACCCTCTGATATGAGTTCTATTTTTGTGTTTCATGGTTGTGTTTGCAAGTGATTGCTGCAATGATGCACTGCAGAAGATAAGTTTTGGGGGATGCAATGGGTAGACACTGTTCAAGGTAGAATTTTTTTTTCCTTTTGGTGTTTTTGCTAGAAGAAGAAATGGAGAGCCATTAGCCAAAAGAAGACAGGTTCCATTATCAAACGGCGTGTGAAAACAAGAAGTCATAAAAATTGATGAATTTGAAGCTACTGATTCAAAGAAAATTAACTCTAAGAAATCAAAATCAAAGGGCTCATACTCATAATAGAGCCGTGACTACTTGTTTTCCATAATAACCCTGAGGGGAGTTTTCTAACCCTCTGATATGAGTTCTATTTTTGTGTTTCATGGTTGTGTTGCAAGTGATTGCTGCAATGATGCACTGCAGAAGATAAGTTTTGGGGGATGCAATGGGTAGACACTGTTCAAGGTAGAATTTTTTTTTCCTTTTGGTGTTTTTGCTTTTTTTTTTGTCTTTGAGTGAGTTTGTTTGAGTCAATGAGAGTCTTATTTTTTTCTATGTTTCACATGATTCTCGTAATTTTGTGTTGAGTTGTTTGCATGTTAGATTAGGAGTATTAATGAAAAATTCAGTACTATGATCTATCTCTCGGAAGAAATACATGATATAAAAAGCATGAAATCATAATAATTACTTTTTTTTCTATCTCTGCTAGAGCATTGTTCATATCAGCTAGTACTTTGCTATTTTTTACTTTGGAGTGATGGTTTAACATGAGTTAGAAATTGGAAGTTGGCAATTTAAGTTTGTGTTTTCCAAACATATTTTCCACTGATGCATAGAATTTATTATATGATTGATATATTATATTTCAAAAGTTATGGAAAAATTTAGTTTTAAAGTTGGAGGTTATTGATAAGCCTATGTGGATTTTTCTTTGTTGTATTGAATGAACTGAGTTTTGTAGAATTATGGAGGAATGGTTAGAAAAAAGCCTATATTGAAAAATATAAGTTTAGGAGAAAATAAAAAACTTATGATTCCCTAGATCACTTTCAATTCAATTGAGTTTTTAGATACTCGATTGGTGAAAATTGCACTTAAATAACAGGACAATAGGAGGAAATTTTACAAAAAAACTTAGACATGAATGAAGAATAAATACCCCATTTGCTTGAGAAATTTTTCGAAAATTCTCCCTAATCTTCTAAAAATGATTTGAAGAAGATCTACTTGGGTTACTTGCCGTACAATAAATTTCAAATTAAGAAAGTTACCAAATTTCTCACGTAGATTAACAAATTTGAATTGGGAAAGTTATCTAGAAGAAAGCTGACAATGACTCTTATAAATTCAACAACTTTGATCTAGTTTCACATCAAATTAGTCGGTCATTCGTTAATGATTAGCAATAGATTAGAGTTCAATTTATTTATGTAGATTTATGCATGTTCTTTACTATTGGAGACAATAAAAACAATACTTCAGCAAGGAGTTCTCAACGATTGACGACCGAAGAAGATTCTTTACTATTTTAATTGTTATTCTTCTGCTCTAGACTATAATTTTTTTTATACGTGCCAAACAACTACTTGAAATTAAGAACTTTTGTTGATTAACGTCCGACATAAAGTTAAGGTTTTTATTCAATCACTATAGACATACAGAATTGTATCATATAACTCTTGTAAAATTTATCTTTATTTATGATTAGATCTCTAAATTAATATATGACAAGAATAAATAAAAAAACTAACATAGTAAATTGACAAATTATTATGGTATGTATTAAATTCTGAGTTATCTATTTAATACTGTTGTGACACGTAAATAAAAAAGTATAAAAGGTGGAAAATTATCATCTTTCTTATTATTTATCTCACACTTTAATTGTCTTCTTTCAGTCTTTAAATTTTAATCTCATCAATCACATAAATCATATAGTTTGATCACTCTTAAAGTATAAGCTTAAATTGATTTTATTAGGAACATTTATACATTGTTCTATGTGGGTACGATACTCGACATTAATTATTATACTTCATGTTACGATAGTGTATATTGTATTTAGGTATATTATTTCACAACAAGATGCATGAAATGTGAATATGTATTATGTAAGCATGTATTATCTCATGCATGGTCTTGCTACTTAATTAAATTTTTAGATAAGAAGAGCTTACATTGGTAAAATAAAATAAAAAAATAAAATAAAATAAAATAAAATAAAATAAAAAAATAAAATAAAAAAATAAAATAAAAAAATAAAATAAAAAAATAAAATAAAAAAATAAAATAAAAAAATAAAATAAAAAAATAAAATAAAATAAAATAAAAAAATAAAATAAAAAAATAAAATAAAATAAAAAAATAAAATAAAATAAAATAAAAAAATAAAATAAAAAAATAAAATAAAAAAATAAAATAAAATAAAAAAATAAAATAAAAAAATAAAATAAAAAAATAAAATAAAATAAAATAAAATAAAATAAAAAAATAAAATAAAAAAATAAAATAAAATAAAATAAAAAAATAAAATAAAAAAATAAAATAAAATAAAATAAAATAAAAAAATAAAATAAAATAAAAAAATAAAATAAAAAAATAAAATAAAAAAATAAAATAAAATAAAAAAAAAAAAAAAAAAAAAAAAAAAAAATAAAATAAAATAAAAAAATAAATAAAAAAAAAACCTTCATGTTGTGAATTAGGATAAGAATGAAGCAAGATAAAAAAGAAGGGAAGAAAAGATCAACATGTGAACATAAATTTGCACAATAAACTTATGAGTATTTGACTTAATGAAAATGTTAAACTATTACTTTGAATGAAAAGATTACACTAATAATAATGTTTGAGTAAACAAGTATATTAACGAGTAGGGTACAATTAGGCTTGTTACAATGATCCTTGAAGAGTGTCTTATTTTGCCGTTCAAATAAACATTATTATTGTCTTATAATGCAGTTAAATCGACATACATATGATTATCCAAACTTAACATTGATTAACAGTCAAAAACACTTTACACTTATAGAAATCATTACATGTTGATTTAACATTTTTATGAGACAAATTATCCGAACTTAACATTCATTTTTTGTGGTAAATAATGACTCGACTGTAAATGCATATAATTTACTCCATGCTTACCTTATAAACAAGACGTGTACTTTGAGATATCACATAACATGAAATTTTTTCTGCGTGACTACTTAATAGACACAAAGACGGTTCTATTTTCTCTTAGATCAATTATTTAGCAGCTGCAGGAGGCCTTATCCTTCTTGCCGTAAGACAGATTCTGAGTATATATTGTGTAAGAGCGCCATTTGCGAAAACCATGATCTGTCATTAAGACAAGTGTCTGAACAAAATGGGTGGGCAGAGGGCAATCTGTCCCAAAATTGAGAAGCATAAGGTGCAGCCATGAAAGCCCACAGGGTGCATGGACCATGCAGCCAATGGCAGAGCCATGGCTGGATGTATCCACGTGATGGGTTTCAAGATTTTGATGCCTCCGTCAGCTCTCCTAAATCTCAGTGCTTTAAATTCTGAACCAAACAAAACCCTCCTCACAAGAAGTCAGAGGTCGTTCAGCTGCGTTCATGTCTAAATGACGTGGTAGCCTGGAGATTGTACAGCTCGGATTTTCTAACAGCTGATGATGAAGATCTTGTGATCCGACTGACAAACTTTGTCTATTTGCTGCCGGACATATTTGTTTTTCGATTCTCGTGTTCTTGTTGTTTTCTGTATCGTGTTAGGGTTTATGATTTCAAAACCTAGCTTTGTTTTCATTTCAAGTTTTTTAAAATCAATTTGTTGTTACGGTGAAATTTGTACCACGTCACGAGCGTTACTTCTTTTAACTTCTAATTAAAAAAATTTCTCGAGCCAAACAAGTGGCAACTAGTAATCACGATCAAGAGCATTCTTTGGTCGAGTCAATTTCTTAAATGTTTTGAGATTAATCTTGACATCTTATATTCGTGAAATTTGGTATTGTATCCTTGTTTTTTATATTGGTAAGATAATAAATGTGATCATTAACCATCTACAAAAAGCAAACAACAAAGAAGCAAAATCAAGATTTTATGTAAAAATTCTAATGGGCAAAAAATTACGTGACGAGGAGAGGAATTTGCCATGTCAATTCACTGATCTTTTGCTATCATAACATTTCCCTGAAAAAAAAAAAAAAAAAAAAAAAAAAAAAAAAAAAAAAAAAAAAAAAAAAAAAAAAAAAAAAAAAAAAAAAAAAAAAAAAAAAAAAAAAAAAAAAAAAAAAAAAAAAAAAAAAAAAAAAAAAAAAAAAAAAAAAAAAAAAAAAAAAAAAAAAAAAAAAAAAAAAAAAAAAAAAAAAAAAAAAAAAAAAAAAAAAAAAAAAAAAAAAAAAAAAAAAAAAAAAAAAAAAAAAAAAAAAAAAAAAAAAAAAAAAAAAAAAAAAAAAAAAAAAAAAAAAAAAAAAAAAAAAAAAAAAAAAAAAAAAAAAAAAAAAAAAAAAAAAAAAAAAAAAAAAAAAAAAAAAAAAAAAAAAAAAAAAAAAAAAAAAAAAAAAAAAAAAAAAAAAAAAAAAAAAAAAAAAAAAAAAAAAAAAAAAAAAAAAAAAAAAAAAAAAAAAAAAAAAAAAAAAAAAAAAAAAAAAAAAAAAAAAAAAAAAAAAAAAAAAAAAAAAAAAAAAAAAAAAACATAAACACTACAGTCAAATCGCAAGATTTTTATCTAAACTCAAACATGGTTTGAGTTAACTAACTTTAGTCATAAGTTTATATTTCTTCCAAGTGTCTACAAATTATGTGATCTATTATTCCATTAATGGGTTATACAATTATGAATAAATTTCTTAACGTGCATACTTATTAACCATTGTGTCGCGCTATGCATATGTTGGTTTTTTTGTCTCGTCTTTGTGTAAAGTTATCATATTTCACCTATTCCGTGCAAAGAATTGTCGATAGTGATCGTTCTTGTTCTTGTATTTTGTATTGCTAGACTACAAAGGATCCATTTGAAATTGTTCTTAGAAGGTTTGAAATACTTTAACCTATAAACTTTTCTTTGACTTCTAATATTATGCTTATCCAACAATCAAGAATTCAATTGTAAAATGATTTTACTTTCCATTTCTTTTTTCCAATTTTGTAAATAATTATGTTTTCTCAATTCTTTTCAAATATATTCTTCATTTATTTTTTTATTTAGATTTATTTTATGCTATCAATATTTATTCGATAATTTTTAACTTATTTGTGGAATATTTTTGTAAAAATTGTTAGATAAATATTATTTCCTATTTTACCAAATTTTTTAAGAGGTTAATTTGTCAAACTATTGTTTTTTTTTTTACCGTAAATTATTTTTACACTACAAAAATAATAAAGGTAAAGTACAATTTAAACTCTAAGGTTGAAGGTCATTTGCAGATTAGATTTTAAAATATTTTTTTTGAACAAATCGAATCTCTATCTTTTAGCTACAAGCCTTTTAGAACTTGCTATCAATTTATCCGTTAAAGTCAACTCATATCTATCATCCATTCCATTTAGTGAACTGTTTTACATAATTTCTAACATATCTAGTGATTTTTAAGTTGATTGCGAACTAGATCAGTCTTCTATCCGGTGATTTCAAACTCTATCAGTTGTGTTATAAATTTTGAAATTAGGTTAAAAATCTTTATAGATTTTAAAAATCGAGTTAAATATATTATTAAATTAAAAATATGATATACAAGTATTGGATTTAACAAATAAATTGATTACAAAAATATATATCTTTAATAACTGAAAGATGGACGATTATTTATCTAAACAAGTAATTTAAAGTTTAATTTAAAAATGACGTCAAATCGTATAGTCTAATTTGTACAATAATACCAAACTAGCTATAGCCGTCTATGAGCTTTCGAAATATTTTACCAACCACCTTTTTATTGGGCTTTAAAATTTGTAAGTTATTTCTTTCCGTGTTTAAAAATACGATTTTTCGATACATAAATTGGAAATTTTCAACAAAAAATACATTGTCGACCATTTATTTTCATGAAATGGTTATAACAATTCTCTAAAATGATGTCGATATGTGCCGAGAATAGTACTTGGCGTGGTTAGTTAATTAACTAATGCAAAGTCTATTTCATTTTGTCTTAAACCATTAATTGTTCTTCATATATTAATCAAATTGGATTCACCTTTGAACTTTTAATAAAGGTTACAAGGACTAGGGATCATGATCAAACAAAGAGCATCAAAGAATGTTATCTGCCGTCTATTTTCAATACCAAAAAGTTGTCAGTCACTCCCCAATTCCGGTTGATGATCATGATGTGGGCCCTTCTCATAAATACTCCTCTAAGTTCTGCCTCTCTTTAACCGTTGATTAAATTCCTTGGTGGGCCCTCATTGTTGTGGATTCTTCTGTCAGCACCGTCGATAATTCGTCCCCAAAATTTGACGGTGGCAGATGCTGTGGCGTCCATCTCACTGCTTCGTAGCCAACCTGTCCTCCATAACTGCTACGCGTATAATTGCCTTATTTAAGTCCCCACTTGACAATTACACTACGATGATACTCAAACAACCAATCATATGGTGCCATGTGGCTCCAAATTACCATTCTTGTTATTTCTCCACGTATTCTATTTCTATGCTTTGGTTGATTTTTTGTATTATATAGTATTTTTCATTTCAATAATTTTTTGAATGTTCAATTCTAGTGCTAATTATTACTTCCCTCGAACTATGAGATCATTTAAATGAGACAGTAATTCAATATTGTTTTGTTTATGTTCTGAGATAATCATTAACATTTTGAAATTTTTTTAGAACCAAAGTCCGTTCTCGACAACGAGAGTCTGCTGAGATTTGTTTTGTTAACCAATTGATAGTTTAAAAACTATTTTATTAACAGATATAATTTAGAGAAAAGTTCAATTTAATTCCTAACGTTTATTTTTTTACCTAATTAGACTTTATCGTATAAAACGTTTACAATTCAAACTCTCCCGTTAAGCAGGCCGTTAAATATGACACGTGCTATGCTAAAATCCCAAAATACCCTCCTTTCCTCCCGAAATCCCTAAAGTAAAAGTTAAAATTGTCTGAAGTAAAAATCCATAATTTTCGTTCCCTAGTTGCGTTCTCCTCTCTCTCCGGCATCGCACAGCCTCTCGCTCGCACAGCCTCTCGCTCTCTGATCGACTTCTGATTATTGATCGATTTCTGATTCGTGCTCGCTACTACTGGTAGGTACGCCTGTTTCTGATTCGCGCTCGCACAGCCTTTCGCTCGCTTGCTCGCAAGATGGATAATGACAGTTCTTCAACTACATGAATGTTGTACTTTACTTTAAATTGTCATTTGGTTAAGCAAAATCAACCGTTGCGATTAAAAAAAAAAATCAAACGGTATACCAGTCAAGGCGATAAGCACAACACAAGGTGATTTTTTTTTTTTTTTAAGTATACGGTAGTCATTAAATAGAAAGCTTGCATTGGAGAATTTCTGCTAGATCTCCCCCGTCATCCAAACTCATCTAAAAAAGGTTTAGTATACAAAAAATCTGGCTTTCCAGAATCTCTTTGGTTGTTCAGAAGTTTAGTTTATTACGTGGTTTTTGTCTGTTTACTTGATTTCAATTGTGAATTATCCCCCATAGTCTTAAGGGTACTGGTCGAGTTCAAAATTCTTTGGGCCTACCGTGAATTCAAATTGAAATAATGAGAGATAATTTAGTGTATGTTTTTAAGGTGAAAATTGCGTTGTACCTCCCATTGAATCTAATCTTAGAATTTTCAAGTGCTGTTGATTTTTCCAATTAGGAAAAGTATGTTTAATTGATATTTAGTTCTTCATATATTAACTCTTCAAAGGCAGTTGTTCGTGAAGGAGTATTTCCCATTGTTTGTTTTAGTCATGAAACAGCTGCTATGCGCACATCATGGACACGAGATAATCTAGGACGAAGGTTTCTTGCATGTAAAAAATATGAGGTAAATACAATGAAATTGTGTGAATTATTTACTTTACTTAAATTCGAACACACTTACATTATTCATTTTCTCATAACGAGGTACAACAAGATGTGATTTTTTCACATGGTACGATCCACCAACAAAGGAGAGAGAGAAGAATGTACTGAATCTATTACAGTCGCGACTTAGGGAAGCGGAAGCAAAGAACGAGAAGTTGTGAATAAAGCTACTATTATATAAGTTTTTGTAGATTGCCACAACAGTTGTAGTTGCTCTTTTTGTATGCTACAAAATGTAAAATGCAAAATGTGGATGGTCAAACTTTCTTCTGCGTGAAACAAAAAAGCCAGAGTTCTGGAATTTGTTGTTGTTGTTGTTGTAATGATAACTGGTATGACCCCCAACTACTACTTTCAACTTTGATAAATAGCCAGAGTTCTATTTTCTAGTTCATACAATGGCTTTTAGCATGTTAAGCGATAGAGAAGAGATGGAGGGGAAAATCAGCAGACAAGTGGAGGATCCGTAGCTTGCACGAGTTTAAAAGGTTTCTACCCTTGTTTTGAACGCTTGATATTCTCATTTGAGATAGTTCAACCTCTTTCTAGCCTGTCAACAATCCATATTCTCAAAAGGTTAAATCAGGCATAAAAAGAACTTTTCCCATCATTTGATACCTACGCAATGCCACAACACATAAACTACTGAAAACCTGCATCTAAGACTCATTCACAACATCATTGACACATAATTTTGTTTTTGACGAAAAAAATCGAAGAATGTGATCCAATTTAATTAATAATTGCTTCAAGAAACAACAATACATAAATTTCATAGTGTTCAACTAACCGTAAATTCTACAACATAACACCAGACTCACAATTAACAAGCCAAGACTAACAATTGAAAATATTTTCAAGCAGAACCACTAGCGAGACTTGCAGGAGGAAGATGATTTATGACCAACGGGAGGAAGATAAATTTCGCATTTGTTGTTTACGGGCTTTAAACATCTCGTCGGTTTCCACAACAATCAACCTCTTTACCTGATCAAGAATATTATAGTATACCGTGAGTAAAAGTAATCAAAATATTGAGGATGAGCTAATGCACATAGAAAAATGACTTAATGAAATCATATTGAACCTACTGGAGCATTCCTCGGACAGTGGGAGTGTTCCATCGCTTGGATTTCTTGAGCTCTGCCTCTCTACCTTTTTTTCTCTCTGATCAATCAGTTAGATTCTCTTACTTGGCTTGGCTTGGATTTTTTCTAGTTCATACAATGGCTTTTAGCATGTTAAATTGCCACAGAGAAAATTGTCCTTTCATCTTGGTTCTCAAATTACATAGTACAAAATTGTCCTGCTTCTAAAATCACATAGTACAAAATATCAAACTGCATCCCAAAGAGTTAACAAGAAGCAACCATTGTCTTGCTTATAAAAACATGGTACAAAATACCACATCTAACAAAAAAAGATCACTTATCACATGTTGTCGTTACCTAAAACCCATTAACAAATTATACTTGTTTTAGGAGCTTGTTTCTGCTGTGGAAGCCTGAAACGACACGTATATAAATTATAAGAGACATTTATTGAGCATAAAAAAACATGTTTTCATAGTAATCTTTACTTACTCGGGTTGCATTTGAGACTCCTTTGCAAGTTCTTGAATTATGATTAGGCCCACCTGTAATACCCGGCTGTACGGAATACTAATATTTTAATGTAAATGACATTTTGTTAATATGTCAAATCAAGTTCATTTTATGAAAAAAAAAAATACGTTATTATGATCCTAATGATTTATAAGGATTTTAAGAAAATTTTGAGAATTTTAGGAGTCTAATGCTAATTTTTACGAGAATTATGTTTATCGTAATTTAAATGATACTTTGGTAAAAATAGTAAACGAGGTCCGTTTTACGAAGGGAAAGATTTAATAGAACCCTAGTAATAAGTTGGATTTATTGGCAAAATAAGGAGATTTGGAGAAAACGAATTGTTAGACAATTAACGAAACGAAGGACGAAACAAATAGAAAATCAAAGGAATGGCAAAATCATAATTTTGCGAGTCAAATTTTAATTAAAAAACAAGTTTCTTCTTTCTCCTCCAGAACACTTTTTCTTCTTCTCTACGTTCTTTTCCCTCTCTCGCGACGCTTCCTCCTCCCTCACGGCGACTTCCACTCCGGCGACCAATCTCCTCTCCGATCGTCTCGATTCTTCGCGATTTCTTCTCCAATCTCGACCCTGTTGACTTAATTAGTATTTAAGTCTAAATGTATTTTTGATGATGTGCTTAGTTGAATGTTAAATATGTAATTTGATTATGGTTATTAAATGAGAATAATGATTTGTGCATGTGTTTAAGTCTGTTGGAAATATCCTTGAAAAGGGTATTTTAGTTATCTAATGAATGTGGTTAAGTATACAGGGCTGCATAGTTTTTAACAGGGCTGAAAGATCAATAAACAAAGAGTACATCCACTGGTGAAGTTGTGAAGATTATATACACCGCCAGCTAAACGACAAGGGCGGAAGACTAGAATGAAGACGTCCACCGCTCGCTAGACGACAAAGGCGGATGACTTCAAAGAAGAACTCCACCGCTCGCTAGACGACAAAGGCGGCACCGCTCGCTAGACGACAAAGGCGGATGACTTCAAAGAAGAACTCCACCGTTCGCTAGACGACAAAGGCGGATGACTTCAAAGAAGAACTCCACCGCTCGCTAGACGACAAAGGCGGATGACTTCAAAGAAGAACTCCACCGCTCGCTAGACGACAAAGGCGGATGACTTCAAAGAAGAACTCCACCGCTCGCTAGACGACAAAGGCGGATGACTTCAAAGAAGAACTCCACCGCTCGCTAGACGACAAAGGCGGATGACTTCAAAGAAGAACTCCACCGCTCGCTAGACGACAAAGGCGGATGACTTCAAAGAAGAACTCCACCGCTCGCTAGACGACAAAGGCGGATGACTTCAAAGAAGAACTCCACCGCTCGCTAGACGACAAAGGCGGATGACTTCAAAGAAGAACTCCACCGCTCGCTAGACGACAAAGGCGGATGACTTCAAAGAAGAACTCCACCGCTCGCTAGACGACAAAGGCGGATGACTTCAAAGAAGAACTCCACCGCTCGCTAGACGACAAAGGCGGATGACTTCAAAGAAGAACTCCACCGCTCGCTAGACGACAAAGGCGGATGACTTCAAAGAAGAACTCCACCGCTCGCTAGACGACAAAGGCGGATGACTTCAAAGAAGAACTCCACCGCTCGCTAGACGACAAAGGCGGATGACTTCAAAGAAGAACTCCACCGCTCGCTAGACGACAAAGGCGGATGACTTCAAAGAAGAACTCCACCGCTCGCTAGACGACAAAGGCGGCACCGCTCGCTAGACGACAAAGGCGGATGACTTCAAAGAAGAACTCCACCGTTCGCTAGACGACAAAGGCGGATGACTTCAAAGAAGAACTCCACCGCTCGCTAGACGACAAAGGCGGATGACTTCAAAGCGATGACTTCAAGAAACTCCACCGTTCGCTAGACGACAAAGGCGGATGACTTCAAAGAAGAACTCCACCGTTCGCTAGATGACAAAGGCGGATGAATTCAAAGAAGAACTCCACCGCTCGCTAAACGACAAAGGCGGAAGACGTCTATGAATACATCTACCGACAGCGGTTCAGGTTTTTGAAGCTGCATCTACCGACAGCGGTTCAGGTTTTTTGAAGCTGTATGTCTATGTGCTAGATTTCAAGCTGACCCTAAGGAGTCTCATTTATCTGTTGTCAAAAGAATTTTTAAATATTTAAATGGGACTTATGACTTAGGATTTTGGTATCCGAAATGAACTTCTTTTGATCTAATTGGATACTCAGATTCTGATTATGCTGGCAGTCTAGTTGATAGGAAGAGCACTAGTGGCACCTGTCAGTTCTTAGGAGAATCTCTAGTGTCATGGTTTTCTAAGAAACAGAACTCTGTTGCATTGTCAACTGCAGAAAGTGAATATATTGCTGCTGGCAGTTGTTGTGCTCAAATGCTATGGATGAAACAGACCTTGGAGGATTACAATCTGTTTTATAATAGGATTCTCATTCGGTGTGACAACACCAGTGCTATCAATATCTCCAAGAATCCAATTCAGCATTCTAGAACCAAGCATATCGATGTCAGATATCATTTCATAAGAGAGCATGTTCTAAGAGGTGATATCTCCTTAGAATTTGTCAATTCTGTAGACCAATTAGCTGACATTTTTACCAAGCCTTTGGATGAGAAGACCTTCAATAATATTAGAATAAGACTAGGTCTCATTCGGGTTGAGAAACACTAAGGCTATTTCTCTGTTGGAAATCCTTCCTGTGATAGAGTGATTGGTTTTAATGAAGGCATCGGTGGATATAGATAACCCGCTCTATGCTACTCACCGGATGATATGTATCCTCCACTGACCGGATGATGTCTAGGCATCAGATGATGTATTTGTTTTTTAAATCTGCCGACACGTGTCACCCATCGGGCGATATCGATGTTACAACGAAGATAAGTTCTTTATCCTCTGGTACTTTGAGTGATAGTGAGAGTGATAATGATGATGGGATCTGATTGATGCTTTTAATGACTTGGTTAAGCAATTTGGTATGCTTAAGAATAAATATAACTTGTTGAAAAGAGAAAATGCGGGTCTATTAGAAAAGCATGCTAAAGAAGTGGACTTGCATGAAAAGGAGATCACTGAACTGAAAAAGAAAAATGAAACTTTGAATAATCTTGTTCAGAAATTTACCTATAGTAGTAAACAACTGAACATGCTGATTAGTGATCAAAGAATGACTTTTGATAGAGCAGGCATTGGATATAATGGGAGTAGTAAAAAGAAGGTATATAAAAATTTCTTTGTTAAATCTACTGTTTGTCATGCATGTAATAATGTAGGACATAAATCCTTTGAATGTCCTTTAAAAACAAACGATAAGAAAGCTGGCTGTAAATTACAATGGGTTCCTAAAGGAACCAGACCTAACGCTAAGACCCAAAAGATTTGGGTACCTAAGAAGACAACCTGATTTCTGTTTTGCAGGATGATGCGTCTCCATTAAGGAATCAATGGTACCTGGTAAGTGGCTGTTCAAGGCACATGACTAGAGATGCATCTAAGTTTGCTGTTGTTAACAAGAAGAAAGGAAGTGTTACTTTTGGTGGAAACCAAAAGGGCAAAATTGTTGGCATTGGTAATATAGGTAATCCTTCTAATCCAATCATTGAAAATGTTTTATTAGTAGGAGAATTGAAACATAATCTGCTGAGCATAAGTCAATTGTGTGATAAAGGCTATAAAGTAACATTCAAATCAAATCCTTGTGTGATTAAAGACATTTCAAATAATAACGTACTGTTTAAAGGTTTCAGAAAAGAAAATGTCTATATTATTGATCTGAATGATTTTGAGCATGTTAATGAGAAATGCTTTGCTATTAATTCTTCCAATGAGAGTTGGACTTCGCATAGGAGATTAGGACACGTAGGGATGGATACCTTAGCTAAGATTACTAAGGAGAATTTAGTTAGAGAGATCCCTAAGATATCCTTTGAGAAGGATAAGGTCTGTGAGGCCTGCCAAATGGGTAAGCAGATCAAAAGTCCCATTGCATCGAAAAATGCAATTTCCACTTCTAAGCCTCTCCAACTCCTTCACATGGACCTCTTCGGTCCTTCTAATATAGCTAGCTTAGGAGGCAAATTTTATGCCTTTGTTATTGTAGACGACTTCTCTAGATTTTCTTGGGTGTTCTTTCTGAAGTCTAAGGATGAGACCTTTGACACATTTTGATAAGGCTCGAGACCCTTTCACTAGATCAATGGCCAAGAAGATATTTTCTAATATGTTTTCTAGTTTTGCAGGTACATTACAATTTGGAGACATGATGGAAGAAGCCCAACCCAAAGATAAAGAGAAGCCCATGCATTTACTAGCTTGGAAGCCCGACAATGACTTAGCATCAATCGGTCACATTGAAGAGTCTTAGTCTAGATTCATGTTTAAAGTTCATCATTATCATATCTCCTAGAAAAGAGCAAGAGTCTTAGTCTAGATTCATAGTCAAAGTTGTAATAAATGCTTAGTGGACATTTAATGAAATCCACTAAGCATGTCTTTTCATTTCCAACCAAAGGCCTATAAATAGGCCTTCTTTTGTACTTTTGAAAACACATTCGAATTATCAAAACCACTTTTGTTGTCTTTAGACAAGTTTCTTGAGTTTTGACTCAAAACCCGGCCAAACTTGTGAGGTGGATTCCGAGCGAGTGTGACCACAACTTGTATCTTTCTCTTGGTTCGTTTGAGAGATACATTTTACTACCTTTCTTTCCACCTTCCACGAAGGTATTCCCTAGTGAAAGAGAGGCCAAACAACCCTTCTTTTCGTTGGAGACTCACTTATTGCATAAGTAGTCAATCAAATACAAGTGGTAATTCTAGCCACTGAAAACCAACTAGGAAGTCATCTTTCAAATACGATACAGAATCGCATCATTTGGTATCAGAGCCACAACATCCATTCCAGGTTCTTCTATTTTCTTTTAATTATCTTATAGTTCTTGTGGAATTCTAAGATGAAGACTAGAAGTGGAGGAAATGCCATTCGCATTGAAGAGCAACAACATCAACAACAACACCAACACCACCACCACCACCACCACCACCACCACCACCACCACCACCACCACCACCACCACCACCACCACCACCACCACCACCACCACCACCACCACCACCACCACCACCACCACCACCACCACCACCACCACCACCACCACCACCACCACCACCACCACCACCACCACCACCACCACCACCACCACCACCACCACCACCACCACCACCACCACCACCACCACCACCACCACCACCACCACCACCACCACCACCACCACCACCACCACCACCACCACCACCACCACCACCACCACCACCACCACCACCACCACCACCACCACCACCACCACCACCACCACCACCACCACCACCACCACCACCACCACCACCACCACCACCACCACCACCACCACCACCACCACCACCACCACCACCACCACCACCACCACCACCACCACCACCACCACCACCACCACCACCACCACCACCACCACCACCACCACCACCACCACCACCACCACCACCAACCACCACCACCACCACCACCACCACCCTCGCCAAACGGAGTTGAATACACCATTCAACGTCAACTTGATGAAATGAGAGGTATGATTGTTCATTTGCAGCAAATGGTCCTAGAGACTAGAGAGCAATCATTTCTACAACCACAGATTCCAAGGAGTAGAGATGGACATGGGCAAAATAGTAACCGAGAACTTGAGGAGTTCACCGAAGTGGAAGAATTTGATTATCAACCAAGAAGGAGAAACACTTATCAAGATGATATGAGAAATATCAAGGTGTCTATTCCTATCTTCAAGGGAGCCACCAAAGGAGAGGAATTCTATGAATGGATGGAGAAAGTTAACCGGATCTTTGAATGCTACAACTATTCCGAGAGATTGAAACTTCAATTAGTGGCATTGGAGTTTGAAGGCTATGCGCATTTATGGTGGGAGAATTTAAAAGCTCAAAGAAGGAGAGAAGGCGAAGAACCTATTCAAACATGGGATGAATTAAAGGCATTAATGAGGAAGAGATTTGTTCCAAACCACTACAAACAAGAGTTATTTTTGCAAGCCCAAGAATTAAAGCAAGGAAGCTCTTCGGTGGAAGAGTATCTCGCAACCTTTGAAATGCTTCGAATTAGATGTGGATTAAATGAACCAGAGGAGCAAATTATAGCACGGTTCATAAGAGGGCTTACCAAGGAGATTGGAGATATAGTTGAACTACATGACATAGGCACCATGGATGGAGTAATTCAACTAGCTACCAAGGTTGAAAGACAAAGGAAGAGGAAAGGCAGAGAAATTACTTTTCGGCCTAACCTACCAAAAACACCCGGTAATTTTCAATCACAAGCAAAAACATGGGAGAAGAGCAACAACTATAAGGGAGTCTTCCATAAAGGCGTTGATGACAAGAAGCCGTTAGGAGATTCAACTCACCAAAAGACAAGAGAAATTAAATGCTTCAAATGTCTTGGCCTTGGTCACATTGCTTCTCAATGTCCAAATAAACGAGTTATGGTAATTAATGCAAGCACTCAAGAAGTGGAGAGTGAAGAAGAAGTTGAAGAATCAACCAATGAGGAACTAGAAGAAAGTGAAGAGGTATGTCTTGCACAAGAAGGGCCTTTGTTAATGGTGATAAGAAGGTCTTTGATTTCTCAAAATCGAGGAGAGGAGGAGCAAAGAGAGAATATTTTCCATAGTAGATGCCTCATCAAAAACAAGGTATGCTCTCTAATCATTGATGGAGGGAGTTGTACCAACGTTGTTTCCAAAGAATTGGTTGACAAATTGAAGTTGGAAACCAAAGCACACCCGCTGCCATACAAACTTCGGTGGTTAAACGACAAGGATGACATTAAGGTAAATAAACAAGTAATCCTTCAATTTTCTATTGGTAACTATGTGGATCAAGTTGTGTGTGATGTAGTGCCAATGAGTGCAAGCCACATTTTGCTTGGACGGCCATGGCAATTTGACAAAAGGGCGATTTATGACGGTTATTCAAATTATTATTCATTCAAATTTAGTGGAAAGACTATCAAGCTAGCACCACTTGGACCAAGACAAGTGGCTATGGATGAAGAAGCAAGACATGAGCACTCGACAAAATCAACCTTATTCATATCAAGACAAGAATTAAGGAAGGTCATATTTAAAGGAAGTCCATTAATACTTATTCTATTCAAGGAAGGATTGGAAAAGTTTGAAAATATTCCAAGGGACGTTCAACCATTGCTCGTGGAGTTTCAAGATGTTTTTCCCGAAGAGCTACCTCGAGGGCTACCTCCCCTTAGAGGAATTGAGCATCAAATAGACTTGGAGCCGGGATCCACTTTACCAAATCGTCCATCTTATCGGATGAATCCAGAAGAAGCAAAGGAGCTCCAAAAACAAGTTCAAGATCTATTAGACAAAGGTTATATTCAAGAGTCTCTAAGCCCTTGTGCCGTGCCCACTCTATTAGTACCAAAGAAGGATGGTTCAATGAGAATGTGTATGGATAGCCGAGCCATCAACCAAATAACAATCAAGTATAGGTATCCAATACCTCGGCTAGAAGACATGCTTGATGAACTAAGTGGAGCTTCATATTTTTCCAAGGTTGACTTGAAAAGTGGATACCACCAAATCCGCATGAAGGAAGGAGATGAGTGGAAAACTGCGTTCAAAACAAAGTATGGGCTATTTGAATGGTTAGTTATGCCCTTTGGGCTCTCTAATGCTCCTAGTACGTTCATGAGATTGATGCACTTCGTACTTAAGGAATACCTAGGCAAATTTATTGTCGTATATTTTGATGATATCCTTGTTTATAGTACAAGTCTTGCTGACCATTTAATGCATCTGAGGACTTTATTTGATAAGCTAAGATCAGTCAAGCTTTACGGTAACATGAAGAAGTGCTCTTTCATGCAAGAGAGAGTCTACTTTTTGGGGTTCATAATATCAAAGCAAGGCTTGGAGGTGGATGAAACTAAGGTGAAAGCAATAAAGGAGTGGCCAACCCCCAGTTGCCTCTCAGATATCCGAAGCTTTCATGGTTTAGCCTCTTTTTATAGAAGGTTTATTCCTCATTTCAGCTCAATTGTAGCACCCCTCACGGATTGCACCAAGAATGGAAGAGAATTCAAGTGGAGCTCCGCGTGCCAAGAAAGTTTTGATTCTATAAAGGAGAAACTATGCAAGGCTCCGATTTTGATGTTACCTGACTTTAGTAAAGTATTCGAAGTTGAGTGTGATGCCTCTGGATTGGGCATTGGAGCAGTGCTAATGCAAGAAGGAAAGCCGATAGCCTATTACAGTGAAAAATTGAAGGGAGCAGCTCTTAACTACTCCACGTATGATAAGGAGTTCTTAGCTATTATTCGGACACTTGAGGTATGGCAACATTATTTACTTCCAAGGGAATTTATTATTCACTCTGATCATCAGGCATTGAGGCATATCAAAGGTCAAGGAAAGCTGAATAGAAGGCATGGAAAATGGGTGGAATTCCTTGAGAGATTTCCATACATCATTAAGTACAAGAAGGGTGACATCAATGTGGTGGCCGATGCTCTATCAAGAAGAAGTGTCTTGTTGACTGAGATGAATGCAAGATTCATGGGGTTTGAATGGATCAAGGATGCCTACAAAGAAGATCAAGACTTTGGAGATTCTTATAAACTTTGTCTCCAAGGAGCCGAATGTGGATATTTCCTTAAGGATGGTTTCTTATTCAGAAGTGGAAAGTTATGCATTCCAAAAAGCACCTTAAGAGAATCTTTGGTAAAAGAAGCTCATGGAGGAGGACTTGCTAGTCATTTTGGGGAGAAAAAGACAATTGAAGTTCTCAAAGAACACTTCTATTGGCCACGGATGATGAAAGATGTACACAGAATAGTTGAAAGGTGTATTACTTGCAAGAAGGCAAAGAGCCGATTATTACCTCAAGGGCTCTACATGCCTTTACCTATTCCCACTCATCCTTGGGTAGAAATCAGCATGGATTTTGTCTTGGGGTTGCCACGTACCTCAAGAGCAAAGGAAGCCGTCATGGTTGTAGTAGACCGGTTTTCTAAGATGGCGCATTTCATACCATGCTCTAAAACAGATGACTCTATGCATATAGCAGATCTCTTTTTCAAGGAGATAGTCCGTCTTCATGGAGTTCCAAAGACTATTTTGTCAGATAGGGATACTAAATTTCTTAGCTCATTTTGGACAACATTATGGAGGAAGCTTGGCACTAAGCTATTGTTTAGCACGTCTTTCCATCCTCAAACCGATGGACAAACCGAGGTGGTCAACCGAACCTTGGGAACACTCTTAAGGAGCATAGTGGGGAAGCGACTAGGGGATTGGGACATCCAACTCCCATATATTGAATTTGCATACAATAGGAGCATACATAGTACAACTAAGAGGAGTCCTTTCGAAGTGGTCTATGGCTTTAATCCTCTTACTCCTTTAGACTTACTTCCATTACCCACCAAGGAGCTAATAAATGCCGATGGGGCTCAAAAGGCCAAACAAGTCCAAGTCTTGCATGAAGAAGTTCGAAAAATTATTCAAAAAAAGAATGAATCCTATGCTAGAGCTGCTAATAAAGGGAGAAAAGAAGTTATATTCAAAGAAGGAGATTTGGTATGGCTACACTTAAGGAAGGAACGATTTCCAAGACAAAGGAAGACAAAACTATCCCCACGGGCAGATGGACCTTTTAGAGTCTTGCAAAGAATCAATGATAATGCATACAAATTGGAGCTTCCAGGAGAGTATGGAGTCTCAGCAACTTTTAATGTTCAAGACTTATCACCATACCTTGGAAAAGAAGATGAATTGGAGGACACTATCCAATCGGATTTGAGGTCAAATCCTCAATCACTTGGGGAGGATGATAAGGCTCGAGACCCTTTCACTAGATCAATGGCCAAGAAGATATTTTCTAATATGTTTTCTAGTTTTGCAGGTACATTACAATTTGGAGACATGATGGAAGAAGCCCAACCCAAAGATAAAGAGAAGCCCATGCATTTACTAGCTTGGAAGCCCGACAATGACTTAGCATCAATCGGTCACATTGAAGAGTCTTAGTCTAGATTCATGTTTAAAGTTCATCATTATCATATCTCCTAGAAAAGAGCAAGAGTCTTAGTCTAGATTCATAGTCAAAGTTGTAATAAATGCTTAGTGGACATTTAATGAAATCCACTAAGCATGTCTTTTCATTTCCAACCAAAGGCCTATAAATAGGCCTTCTTTTGTACTTTTGAAAACACATTCGAATTATCAAAACCACTTTTGTTGTCTTTAGACAAGTTTCTTGAGTTTTGACTCAAAACCCGGCCAAACTTGTGAGGTGGATTCCGAGCGAGTGTGACCACAACTTGTATCTTTCTCTTGGTTCGTTTGAGAGATACATTTTACTACCTTTCTTTCCACCTTCCACGAAGGTATTCCCTAGTGAAAGAGAGGCCAAACAACCCTTCTTTTCGTTGGAGACTCACTTATTGCATAAGTAGTCAATCAAATACAAGTGGTAATTCTAGCCACTGAAAACCAACTAGGAAGTCATCTTTCAAATACGATACAGAATCGCATCACATTTTCAAGCTTTAGGAAAAGAGTTCAAAATGAAAAGAAGCTCACCATTGTTGCTATTCGTAGTGATCATGGTGGAGAATTTGAAAATGAAGATTTGAACTCTTGTGTCTCAAATATGGAATTGAGCACAATTTCTTCTCTCCTAGAACCCCTCAGCAAAATAGTGTTGTTGAGAGGAAAAATAGGTCTATTCAAGAACTAGCCCGAACCATGCTAAATGAGAATTCACTTCCTAAGTACTTCTGGGCTTAAGCTGTCTCAACAGCTTGCTATGTGCTCAATCGGGTCTCAATAAGACCTATTCTTGAGAAAACTCCATATAAGCTCTGGAGTGGAAAAAATCTTTCTGTTAAGTACTTTAGAGCCTTTGGTAGTAAATCCTTTATTCTCAACACTAAGGATAACTTAGAAAAATTCGATTCCAAATCTGATCTTGGAATTTTTCTTGGTTATTCTCTTACCAGTAAAGCATATAGGGTATACAATAAGAGAACTCTAGTTGTAGAAGAATCAGTTCATGTCAACTTTGATAAGACCCCTCAACCCACAATCAATGTGGATGAGGATGACACTTTGGAAAAACATCTGGACTCTCTTTCCTTAGAAAAGGTTTCTGATCCCCTTCAAGTAGTAAAATCTTTAGAACCCTCTTCTACTTCTCTAGAAATCATTCCTGTAAAAGATGAATCTACTGCTCTTCCTAGAGATTGGAAATATGTCAAAAGTCATCCCTTAGATGAAGTTTTAGGAGATCCTTCATTAGGAGTTAAGACTAGATCTTCTCTTAGGAATCTCTGTGCCAATGTGACATTTATCTCTCAAGTAGAGCCTAAGAAGTTTGAAGAGGCCGAGAGTGATGAAAATTTGATTTTAGCTATGCAAGAGGAGCTAAATCAATTTGAAAGGAGCAAGGTATGGGAACTTGTTCCACGGTCAAAGGATCATCCCATTATTGGAACTAAATGGGTTTACAAGAACAAATTGGATGAAAATTGGATTGTTGTAAGAAACAAAGCCAGATAAGTTGCTAAGGGTTACAATCAAGAAGAAGGAATTGATTTTGAGGAAACCTTTGCACCTGTTGCTAGATTAGAATCAATTAGGATGCTCTTAGCCTATGCGTGCTACAAAAACTTCACACTCTTCCAAATGGATGTAAAGAGTGCGTTCTTAAATGGTTATATTCAGGAAGAAGTTTAAGTAGAGCAGCCCTTAGGATTTGAAGATTATGCAAAACCTGATCATGTGTATAGACTTAAGAAGGCCCTTTATGGACTTAAGCAGGCTCCTAGAGCTTGGTATGATAGATTGAGGAACTTCCTTGAGGAAAAGAATTTCAAAAAGGGTAACACCAACTCACTCTATTTACCATGCAAAAGGATAAAGACATTCTGTTAGTTCAGATCTATGTCGATGACATTATATTTGGATCAACTAATGTCACAATGTGTAATGAATTTTCCTCCCTCATGCAAAGTGAATTTGAAATGAGTATGATGGGGGAGTTAAAATTCTTCTTAGATTTTCAGATCAGTCAATCTCCCGATGACATTTTCTTCTGCCAAGAAAAATACATTAAGGAGCTTCTTAAGAAATTTGGTCTAGAAACTGTTAAACCAGCTAGAACTCCCATGAGTACCACAACAAAATTGGACAAAGATGAAAATGGAATAAATGTAGATATCAAAAAGTATCGTGGTATGATTGGATCTTTGTTATATCTGACTGCAAGTAGACCAGATAATCTTTTTAGTGTATGTCTATGTGCTAGATTTCAAGCTGACCCTAAGGAGTCTCATTTATCTGCTGTCAAAAGAATTTTTAAATATTTAAATGAGACTTATGACTTAGGATTTTGGTATCCGAAATGAACTTCTTTTGATCTAATTGGATACTCAGATTCTGATTATGCTGGCAGTCTAGTTGATAGGAAGAGCACTAGTGGCACCTGTCAGTTCTTAGGAGAATCTCTAGTGTCATGGTTTTCTAAGAAACAGAACTCTGTTGCATTGTCAACTGCAGAAAGTGAATATATTGCTGCTGGCAGTTGTTGTGCTCAAATGCTATGGATGAAACAGACCTTGGAGGATTACAATCTGTTTTATAATAGGATTCTCATTCGGTGTGACAACACCAGTGCTATCAATATCTCCAAGAATCCAATTCAGCATTCTAGAACCAAGCATATCGATGTCAGATATCATTTCATAAGAGAGCATGTTCTAAGAGGTGATATCTCCTTAGAATTTGTCAATTCTGTAGACCAATTAGCTGACATTTTTACCAAGCCTTTGGATGAGAAGACCTTCAATAATATTAGAATAAGACTAGGTCTCATTCGGGTTGAGAAACACTAAGGCTATTTCTCTGTTGGAAATCCTTCCTGTGATAGAGTGATTGGTTTTAATGAAGGCATCGGTGGATATAGATAACCCGCTCTATGCTACTCACCGGATGATATGTATCCTCCACTGATCGGATGATGTCTAGGCATCAGATGATGTATTTGTTTTTTAAATCTGCCGACACGTGTCACCCATCGGGCGATATCGATGTTACACGTGTGACCTCATTCCGTCGGGCGATGCCCTATTCTTTTGAAACTTAGTTTCTTTTCAGAAACGCTTCATCTTTCGCGCCCTTTCAGAAAACCTCTGCCTTCAACCTTTTCTCTCTAGGTTTTCTTCACAGAATCGTTCAAATGGCCTCATCGTCTCGTGCAGTTTCCAAACCGGCCAAGAAAAAAGCCAAAGTCTCCGCTCGTCAGTCTCGTGAGATTCCTCGAGCAAATAGTTGCCATCGTTCTATTTTCTCAATCAGGCTGCCGAAGTCAGGTATCACAAAGACTTTAAAGATAAGAAGTTGATTCCAAGTCGTGGTATCATTCCAGACTACTTAGTTGGTTTAAATTTAGTAGCACCCTTGACAGACATTGGATTAATGGGGTTGTTTGATGTCGAATCTTTCTTTTACCCCACTGCCGTTAAAATGTTTTATGCTAATCTTAGTTATCCTACTGATCAATCTACCATTTCGAGCTATGTGTATGGAAAACACATAGTTCTAACCTCCCAATCCCTAAATGAGCTTCTGGGAGTCCTCATCTAGATAAACATCCCAAAATCTATACTACAGGGCAAGAGCCCCCATTTCTTAGAACTCCCGATGGTCAACAATTTTTGAAAGAAATTGCTCTAGACCCGCACAATATTCCCAATTCCTTAAAGAGCAAACATTTAACAATTAGAGCTCGACTTCTCCATCAGATGATCGGTTATAATGTTATTCCTAAGGGTGGTCATTATGATGATATTAGCAGCATGGAATTGGTTGTTCTTTTTGCCATCTATCAAAAGACCCCTTTTGATGTAGGATACATTATTCTAAGAAGGATGATTCTGAGTGTTTCTACAGGGACTACATCTTTTCCCTATAATCTCCTTCTCATGAAGATCTTTCAGATGTCTGAGGTAGAATTTCCCGAGGAAGAGGATCCTTCCTGTCTTAAACCATCCAACTATTACTCTAAATCCACTTTGTCAAGAATGGGGATTAAGAAAACACGAAGAGGAGATTTTGTTTTGGATCAGTCCAAGCAAAGGGCTACTAAGGTCGCTGCTGTCAGAAAAGGAAAAAAGAAACTGATTTTGGATGAAGAGTCATCAACTCAAGAAGGCAGTGGTGATTCAGAGATCCCTGCTTTTGATATTTCCCCTTCTTATTCTCTGGTATCACGCCCCCACCTTCCTCCCCCAGTGCCAAGAAATCCTGCTTCATCCTCTCTAGCCCATCTCCTTGAGGCAATCTCAATTCCTTTTCCTCCTAGCATTCCTCATCCATCTTCTCCACCTTCTCTTATTGTGGCACCCTTTGTTCTACCTTCATCTGTGCCCCCTATAATTCCAGAGGATCCTTTTTCCCCTCCACCTGCACTTTTGTTGCCCTCTCTGCCTCCTCCAGTCCATCCACCTCCTCCAGTCCAAACACCTCCTCCAGTCCAACTTTCTCCTCCTATCCAACCACCTCCTCTAGTCCCAATGGTCCCTCTAGTCCCAACAGCTCCTACTGTCCAAGTCTCCTCACCAACTCTACCACCTACTCTTGCAACCCGCAAGACCTATCAAAGGATATTTACTCTAAGTGAGGAGTAGTACACTGAGTAAGTCCTGCATTGAGAGTCTAGAGACAGCTCTCAATCAGATTGACAAATCCATGGATGCAAAACTCGCCAAGAACGAACTGGACATGAGCATCGATTTGGATTCAGGTCTAACTCAGCTGTCTTAGAAAATGGATCGTCATAGAGAAATTGTCTCCCTAGATCTTCAAACTCTCCGATCTCAAATTGAAGCTCTGCATCCCGAACTAGAACCTGAACCATCCAGTTCAGTCATTGTCACAGAGGCTTGCTATGAAGATCTCCTTCTTCCATTTTCCAGGCCTGCAGTTGATGAAGATGTGCGCTTCATGTCCTTGGATATTCATGAGGTTGAGCTCCAGTTCACAACCCTTTCTGCTTCATCTGCTTCTGCATCTTCCTCTGTACCTGCATGTCCATTGGATACTTCCCTTGCTGCGCCTCCATCTTGTATGGACTTGGTGGTCTATCATCAACCTTTCCCTCATAATATTGCTTCCCTTCGAGCTCTTGTGGATGCCTATTTCCTTCCACATCTTGAAGTGCCATCTTGGCTTAGCGAAGCTTTTTGGACACATTTTTTAGATTTCTTTAAATAGGTGATATTTGTTGTTGTTGTTACTTTTCTTGATAGGCTACTGTAATACTTGACACTTTTGTTTATCAGTTGTGTTGAATGAATTACCTTTTCTGTTTCTCTGCTCATTTTTGATAATGTCAATGGGGGAGAAAGTATTTGATTGATGATGCGTTGATGTTGTTTTTTTTTTATGTTTTTTTATTGAGCAATTAGATTGATTTGAACCAAGTATGCATGTTTGAAGCAAAACTGGATATGATCTGTGTTTGAATTTGGAAAGCATGCATCTGCTGTGGGGGAGCTAAGATTATGAGGGAGAGTTACATTTAATCAAATTTATAGATTGTCATCATAAAAAATGGGGAGATTGTTTACTTAATTAGTGTTTAAGTCTAAATGTGTTTTTGATGATGTGCTTAGTTGAATGTTAAATATGTAATTTGATTATGGTTATTAAATGAGAATAATGATTTGTGCATGTGTTTAAGTCTGTTCGAAATACCCTTGAAAATGGTAATTTAGTTATCTAATGAATGTGGTTAAGTATACAGGGCTACATAGTTTTTAACAGGGCTGAAAGATCAATAAACAAAGAGTACATCCACCGGTGAAGTTGTGAAGATTATATACACCACTAGCTAAACGACAAAGGCGGAAGACTAGAATGAAGACGTCCACCGCTCGCTAGACGACAAAGGCGGATGACTTCAAAGAAGAACTCCATCACAAGACGTCCACCGCTCGCTAGACGACAAAGGCGGATGACTTCAAAGAAGAACTCCACCGCTCGCTAGACGACAAAGGCGGATGACTTTGAAGAAGAACTCCACCGCTTGCTAGACGACAAAGGCGGATGACTTCAAAGAAGAACTCCACCGCTCGCTAGACGATAAAGGCGGATGACTTCAAAGAAGAACTCCACCATTCGCTAGACGACAAATGCAGATGACTTCAAAGAAGAACTCCACCGCTCGCTAAACGACAAAGGCGGAAGACGTCTATGAAAACATCTACCGACAGGCGGTTTAGGTTTTTGAAGCTGCATCTACCGATAGCGGTTCAAGTTTTTAAAGACATATCCACCGATGGCGGTTCAAGACTATAAACAAACATTGTCTTCTGCCAGATTTGAATATAACCACGAAGCTACAGTGACATCGTTTAGAACTCAAACTCCAGAACATTAATGGCGATGAGCTAACAGCAACACAAGAGAGCAACGACTAGCTACTTTGTATGGATGCTTCTCCAACGGTAATATTTTTCCATATCCAGTAAGAAGCATTCAATTTTGGAGTCGGTTTACAGACAGAGTATTTAAGCGAAGAAGATAGCTCGAAGAGAAGAACTTTTGCAAAAATTAGCTTTGAGCCCTAACGTGCGATTCATCATACTCTGTATTTTTCATCTACATCTCTCGATTCCAAAACTTGAGAATTTGTTTTGAGAGTTTGTAGTTTGTTGTGTTCATTCTCTCAAATCTGTAAAACCTGAAAGGTAGTGGATTGACGCCCGTGAAGTTCAATCTAGAATTGTAAGGCTATAGATCGACGCTCGTGAAGCTCGATCTGGAATTCTCGTTGAGGAGAAGGTTAAGGATCTTCAAGGGGGAACCTTGAAGCGTGGATGTAGGCAGGTTTTGGCTGAACCACGTAAAAACTCGTGTGTTGATTTTTTTTTCTCTCTCTATTACTTTTACTGTTGTGTTTGTTTGCTGATAGATTAATAAATTAAAAAGAGTCTAATTAACCCCCCTCTTAGACAATCTCGATCCTACAGACCCTAGGTATGATTCTAAGGTTTTAAGAAAGTTTATTTCGATTTTAACGGAGTTTAAACGATTAGGGTTCGTTTAGGGTTTAGTTAAAATCGTGATTTAGGGTTCGAGATTGATAGGTTTATCGTGTTGATGGATATAAAGGACGTATTGAACGTTGTTGGACGAAGTTAAATTGATTTGGGAGAAAAGTTAAAATTCAAGGAATTAGGGGTTTTGAAAAACTCGTTATTGGAAATTTCGAGGTATCGAGCACTAATTGTTATTAAAATGCCTCGATTAGTTAAGTTAGAATTTTAGAAATTTCCTTAGTTAAGGATTTTGTTAAATTGGACGTTAATGGTTCGAATTTGTTTTAACGTCGACGTTGTGAATTTCTTAGGTAAACGACGCTTGTGGACGGAGCTTGAAGTTCAACGCGCACGAGGTAAGTTCTCGTGACTTGCTGTGGCCGATTGGCCTACACCATAAGCCGAATTTGTTGTTGAGGATACGTTGGTGTTAAATTTTTTAAGTTGATCATTGTTTCGTCTAGTTGTCTTGGTTGGGTAGATTAGGTTCGGTTGTTTTATAGGTTGATTGTTTTGATGGTATTTGTCGTGTTTTGATGGTCTTCGTAGAGTTTTAATGGTATACTTTTTATGTATGTTTATATTGAACTGTTCATGCTTCATGGTTTTTAAAATGTCATGAAAATGAATTTACGCACGGATTTCATGAAAAGAACATGCATGTAAAGGCAAATAAAGTATCATAGTAAACAACCATGACATGGGGTTATCGGGGATGAGGTTCAGACCTGGCGTTTCGTGGTGAGTGGGTTTTTCTCCCTTCAGATGGTGTGGGCTGTCTAACCGCTGGACGTGCCCTATCCATCAGTCGAGCGTTTTCGATAACCATAGACTGACACGTACTGATATATGAATTGACATGGACGGTTTTCATAGCATTGAGTGTAACACCCGGTATTTTTGCCTGTGTATTTATTACCCGAATATGTAAGCGGAATTACTCCGATATTAATTCAATGACTATTTTTAATTGCCAACGTGTTCAATTGAATGAGAGTGGTTGTAGAACCGATTCGACGAACTAAATAAAAATTTAGTTAAAAACCTATTAAAGGGTAAAATTGGAAGCCAATTAAGGTTGGTGGGAGGTAGCCAATGGATGAGTGACACCTGGCAACTTGTTGAAGAAGCCATGTTCTTTTCTCTCCCCTCCTACGTGAAACCCTCACTTTTCTCATATGCTTCCTTCTACTTCCTTTCATTTCTCTCGGTTTCTCTCCTTCTGGTGATTTCAATCTTTCCAAAAACTACCATTCTCCTGTTTTCTCCAGTAGAGGTAAGCATCTGTTTAAGCTATGGAGTTTGGATAAGTAAAATGTGAGTTTTGTGGAAGTTTAAGGTTACGGCATTTTGAGAGAAACTCACTGTTTATGGATGAAAACACGTTAGTTTGTTTTCCAAAGGTTTGAAAGAAGTTGCTGCATACCCTACATATTATTAGTTAGCTTTTGCAGCTTTGCTCATATTCTTTACATGCATGTTCAGGTTCGTGCCTCACCAAGGCAACACGTTCAACACTTTCAACACCGTAGCAAACAGGTAAGTTCATGTGTGTGGACTGGCCCTTAAGGCCCTACATCCTGGAGATACTAGGTTTTACATCCTGTAGGTTGGTTTCGGGTAGAAGGGTTAGAGTTAAGTTCTGTGTTTCCTTTTATGTTTCCGTTGTTTTATGTTCCTGTTCTCTGCTGTTTAAGTTGAAGCATTGTAAATGTCCATGCATGCACGATTTTTTCCCGAAAGTTCATGCAAAAACTATTTTCTGTACACGGTTTGAAGCTAAGCAAGATAAAATCTGGCTGAAATGTGTTGGTTAAGTGCGGGACGGGGAGTGGCCTACTGTTCTGTTTCTGTATATTTGTTTGTGCCTGTCGTGCACTTGCCAGTTCCCCTATAAGCCCCACTTATACCTCTCTGCCACTGAAATGTAATGTACTGTACTGTCACCGTATTTCTGAAAGTCCATGCATAGCATATGCATTACTGCATTTATATATGTTCTTACTGAGTTTTAGACTCATAGGTGAACTCTCTGATGTAGGTACTGAACCCCAAAATGAGGACTTTGTGCCTTAGTCTGATGAATAGGTGGCTGATAGTTCGAGCTCTCGGGGGTGGTTGCTACAGCCATACATAATTTTCTGTCTCGAGGTTTAAGTCTTTAAAGTAAAGTTCATATCTGTAAACTCTTCTGGAATTCTGGTGTTTTGTTCTAAAACTCTGTTATAGTCCTGTGTTTTGTTTAAAAATTCTGCTGGAAATTTTGTAATGTATAGGTTCTGTTGTTGATGTATTTAAAACCTCTTTATTTGACAGTTGAATTTATGTTCTAAAGTATTCTGGAATTGTTTGAAATATTTTCTCCTTTAGGATGTGCATGGATTATCTCTGATTTTAGAGCCATCCATGCAATCTGTTTCCTTAAAATTATGTCGTGTTTCCCTGATATGTCCAAAATCATGTTTTGAATCGTTTTCTGAAGTTTGAAGCTTTCATACCTTCTGTTTTCACAACTTTTGTTTTATGGATTCCTGTTAAAAGTTGTCAATTTTGTCTTTAAACTCTACATCCACCGGTTTCTGTTAACTTTTGTCTTATTCACATCCACCGGTTACTGTTCGCTTTCTTCTTATTCACATCCACCGGTTAATGTTCACTTTCTTCTTATTCACATCCACCGGTTACTGTTCACTTTCGTCTTATTCACATCCACCGGTTACTGTTTACTTTTGTCTTATTCACATCCACCGGTTACTGTTCACTTTCTTCTTATTCACATCCACCGGTTACTGTTCACTTTTGTCTTATTCACATCCACCGGTTACTGTTCACTTTCTTCTTATTCACATCCACCGGTTACTGTTCACTTTCGTCTCATTCACATCCACCGGTTACTGTTCACTTTCGTCTCATTCACATCCACCGGTTACTGTTCACTTTCGTCTTATTCTATCCACCGGTAACTGTTCACTTTTGTCTTATTCATATCCACCGGTTACTGTTCACTTTTGTTTTATTCACGTCCAACGCTGCTACTGTTCTCCTCCATTTTATTCACATTATCCACTGTTTACATTTTCCGCCGCTGCCTTTAAAATTATATCTTCTGCCTGACGTCATTCGCTTGTCTTTCAGCCTTCACTCCCAGAGAAGGTTTACGCCTAAAAATTTAAATGTTCCTGTTTTTCCTGTTTTCTTTCGGCATCAATTTATAAAAGTTCTCTGTTTTCTGTATTCCGATTTTAATTGTCATCCAGCTTAAATGTGTCTTCCAGTTTCACTTCCAGAGAAGGTTTATACTCTCTGTTAAGGTTTTAAAAGTATAAATGTTTTAAAAAAAAATAGTCCCCGTTTTGGAATGTCTCAGAGTGATGGCTCCTCGTCCCCGACCGGGTCAGGGGCCGTCACAGTTATGGTATCAGAGAGACAAGGTTTTAAAAACGATTCTGTAAAATGTCTTACGACGCAACCCGTCATGTGAGATCGCTCCTCCAACTATAAGTGTTTATATTCCTGTAAAAGTCCTGTTTATTAAATTAGGTTATTCTGTTTTTAGGGTTTCTTAGAAATGGTGAGAGGGCATCAGGAAGAGTCAAGCGAAAGCTCTCGTGCCATTGACCGACTAACCGAACTGGTGGGAGTACAGTCCCGTATGGTTGAACGTTTGATGGCCGGAGAAGATAACGGAAATAACAATCATGCTAATGCTCCGCGTGACACCAGTGGAGATAGATTTAGACGACTCCAGCCGCCTGCATTCGATGGATTATCTACTGACCCGATCCATGCTGAAGAATGGGTTCGGCAGATTGAACAAATGTTTAATTATGCCGAGGTAGAGGAGAGCAAGAAGGTCTCATGTGCCACGTTTCATCTCACAAAGAGTGCCGGTTTTTGGTGGGATACTATGCGGTCCACTACTGTGGCACTGAGCTGGGAGGGATTTAAGAATATCTTTTACGAGAAATATTTTGATCGCGGGGTAAGGAAGAAAAAGTTGATTGAGTTCTCTCGGCTACGACAGTATGGATCAGTGGCAGAATATGTTCAGAAGTTTGAATCATTATCCCGCTATGCACCTCATTTGGTAGTCACTGACGAAAACAAGGTGCACCAATTTATTCAGGATTTGAAGCTGGACCTCTTACGAGGGATTTCTTACGGGGGATTTGATGAGGCACCATACAAAAAAGTGGTGGCCAAGGCCTATCAGTTGGAGGCCTTAGAAGCGAAGTCCTAGAGAAAAAGAGATCAGTCAAGAGGGATTATTCGGAATGTTCCTCAACAACAGCAAAGAAGTCAGAATTTGCAATCTCAACAGCAACATAACAGAGGCATTAAGAGGCCTAATGAGATCACCAATAATCAGGACAAGGGAAAGAGACCAATGGGGGCTCCTCAACTTTCAGTATGCCCGCGGTGCTAGAAACTTCACAGAGGAGAATGCAGATTTATTACCGGCCAATGTTTCCAATGTGGCAAAGGAGGCCATCATGTTCGGGATTGCCTGATGCCGAACACAAGACCAAACCTTGCAGTACCAAGGGTTTTTGCAATGATGGAGGACGTTGATGATGCTGATCAGCACACAGCAATTACAAGTACAATTTTGATATGTGATGCACCTGTTTATACCTTGTGGGACACGGGGGCCACACATTCGTTCGTGGCAATAGACTTCGTAGTTAGACAGAAGTTTTGTTGTACGCTGTCAGATCAACCCTACAGCATTATGCTACCGTCCAGAGAGTTTATGCACTCCGATCAGGTTGTACGGGGTGATATTGTATCAGTAGGAGGCAAAAGTTGTATGCCAGTCTTATCGTTATCGGTATGAAAGGATATGATGTGATTCTGGGGATGGATTGGTTGTTTAGACATCACGCCACCATCAGCTGTAGGTCCGGGCTTGTGTCGTTTAAACGCCCGAACGAGGTAGAACTCTCCTATTAGGCAGTACCAAAAGAACACCGTATGCCTGCTATATCTTCCTTGAAAGCTCAACAACTGATGAGGTCAGGATGCATCGGATTTCTTGCCCACTAGTGGATGTTCAAAGGCAAAATGAGGTGGAACTTCAAAAATTCTGGTAGTTCGAGACTTCTCAGAGGTTTTCTTGGATGACTTACCGGGATTGCCACCTGATCGTGAAATCGAGTTTGAGATTGACGTATGTCCTGGTGCTGAACCAGTATCCAAGAATCCGTACCGTATGGCACCGATTGAGCTGAGGGAGTTGAAGGCTTAGCTAAAGGAATTGGTGGATAAGGGTTTTGTGCGCCCTAGTTTTTCTCCATGGGGTGCTCCCGTCTTGTTTGATAAGAAGAAGGATGGGTCCCTACGGATGTGCATTGATTACCGGGAGCTGAACAAGTTGACCATCAAGAATAAGTACCCATTGCCAAGGATTGATGATTTATTTGACCAGCTACAAGGGGCTCAGGTATTCTCGAAGATCGATTTGCGCTCTGGTTATTACTAGTTGAAGGTCAGGGCTGATGATATTCCAAAGACTGCCTTCAAGACCCGGTACGGACATTATGAGTTTTTGGTGATGTCGTTTGGGTTGACTAATGCCCCCGCGGCATTTATGGACTTGATGAATAGGATATTCTAGGAGTTCTTGGACAAATTTGTAATCATCTTCATCGACGACATCCTGATTTATTCTCGGAACGAGGAAGAGCATAAAGAGAACTTGGCTATTGTGTTGTCAACTCTAAAACAGCATCAATTATATGCCAAGCTATCAAAGTGTGAATTTTGGTTGAGTAGGATTAACTTCCTAGGCCACGTGGTGTCTGCAGAGGGAGTTTTCGTGGATCCAGCCAAGATTCTGACAGTGAAAGAATGGCCGAGACTGAGAAATGCCAGTGAGGTACGGAGTTTTATTGGGTTAGCTGGTTATTATAGAAAGTTTATCAAGGGATTTTCTGTAATAGCGAAGCCTATGACCAGCTTAACGAAGAACGACATCAAGTTCAAGTGGTCTGAAGCTTGTGAGGTGAGTTTTCAGACACTTAAGCAGAAATTAACTACTGCCCAACTGTTAGTATTGCCAGTTGAAGACGGAAAATTCAGCGTATACTGTGATGCGTCCAAGGTTGGCTTGGGATGTGTATTAATGCAAGAAGGGAAAGTTGTAGCATACGCATCCAGACAATTGAAGAACCATGAACAAAACTATCCTACACATGACCTCGAGCTAGCGTCAGTCGTATTTGCGCTGAAAGTATGGAGACATCACTTGTACGGACAATCATGTGAGGTGTTTTCTGATCACAAGAGCCTGAAGTACATATTTACCCACAAAGAGCTAAACATGAGACAAAGGCAGTGGTTAGAATTTGTGAAAGATTACGATGTTGAGATTAAATACCATCCTGGTAAAGCTAATGTTGTAGCTGATGCACTGAGTTGGATGCCAGCTACTATGCAACTGACTATGTCAGTCGTATCAATGCCTTTGAGGACAGAGATACAGAAATTTGATATGGAGATAATTTCTGGGCTATCGGCCATACTAGCGACTTGACACTGCGGCCCACCGTCCTGGACCGAATTAAGGAAGCCGAGAGGACCAATTCAAAGGAGATGGCTGATATTGTGAGCAAGTTACCTATAGCCTCTTCAGATTTCAGTTACTCGGGAGATGGTATTCTGAAGTTCAAAAACATATGGTATGTTTTGAAAGACGAAGAGCTACGGAAGCACATCTTGTCGGAAGCCCATTCATCTTCTTTCTCTGTGCATCCTGGAAGCACAAAGATGTATCAGGACTTGAAACTTCACTTCTGGTGGCCGAATATGAAGAATGAAGTGGCCAAATATGTGGAGTCGTGCATGATATCTCAACAGGTCAAAGCTAAACATCAACGACCAAGTGGAATGCTTCAGCCTCTCTTGATCCCCGAATGGAAATGGGAGAACATAACGATGGATTTTGTTGTTGGCCTACCAAGAACTGCTAAGGGCCATAATAGCATTTGGGTCATAGTGGACAGATTGACGAAGTCAGCCCACTTTCTACCTGTGAAGACGACGTACTCCATGGATCAGTACGCAGAGCTGTATATTAATGAGATTATTAAGCTGCATGGCATTCCTTTATCGATCGTCTCAGACCGTGATCCCAGATTCACTTCCAGGTTTTGGAGAAGTTTGCAGAACTCCTTGGGTACAAAGTTGGATTTCAGCACAGCATTTCATCCACAGACTGACGGACAATCTGAGAGAACAATTCAAATACTGGAAGATATGTGAAGATCGTGCGTATTGGAATTTCATGCTCCTTGGAGTAGATATTTGCCACTCGTGGAGTTTGCTTACAACAATAGTTACCAGGCTACAATTGGCATGGCTCCTTATGAAGCTCTGTACGGCAGAAAGTGTAGATCCCCATTGTGTTGGGATGAGGTCGGAGAAACCAAGCTTATCGGCCCTGAGATATTACAGCAGATGTCCGAGGTGATAGCTGCTATCAAACAACGAATAAAGATTGCTCAGAGTCGACAGAAGAGTTATGCGGACCATAGAAGAAGAGACTTAGAGTTCGCTGAGGGCAATGAGGTATTCTTGAAAGTGTCGCCTTTCAAGGGCGTAATGAGATTCGGTAAGAAAGGAAAGCTCAGCCTACGGTTTATTGGCCCATTTTCCATTTTGAAGCGTGTGGGAAAAATAGCTTCAGACTACAGTTGCCAGCGTCAATGGATGGAATTCACAATGTCTTCCATGTTTCGATGCTGAGAAAATGTGTACGAGATCCAACTCAGATCGTGAAACAGGTGGACTTTGATATCATGCCGACGCTGACATATGAAGAAAGGCCCATACAGATACTGGATACCTCACTCAAAGTGATGCGCAATTGAGTGGTCCCATTGGTGAAAGTTTTATGGCAAAATCATAATGTAGAGGAAGCAACATGGGAAAGACAAGAGGATGTCAGGGCCCAATATCTGGACCTCTTTGCTTAGGAAAATTTTGGGGACAAAATTTCTGTTAAGGTAGTTGGAATGTAACACCCGGTATTTTTGAGTATGTATTTATTCCTCCGATATGTAAGCAGAATTACTCCGATTTTAATTCAATGACAATTTTTAATTGCCAACATGTTCAATTGAATGAGAGTGGTTGTAGAACCGATTCGACGAACTAAATAAAAATTTAGTTAAAAACCTACTGAAGGGTAAAATTGGAAGCCAATTAAGGTTGGTGGGAGGTGGCCAATGGATGAGTGACACCTGGTAACTTGTTGAAGAAGCCATGTTCTTTTCTCTCCCCTCCTACGTGAAACCCTCACTATTCTCATATGCTTCCTTCTGCTTCCTTTCATTTCTCTCGGTTTTCTCTCCTTCTAGCGATTTCAATCTTTCCAAAAACTTCCATTCTCCTGTTTTCTCCAGTAGAGGTAAGCATCTGTTTAATCTAATGAGTTTGGATAAGAAAAATGTGAGTTTTGTGGAAGTTTAAGGTTACGACATTTTGAGAGAAACTCACTGTTTTTGTAATATCCGACCTGTACAAGTTTTTGGATTTAATATATTATTCAATATATTATTATATAATGGCATTTTTGGTAAATATGTCAAATCAGGTAAGTTTCGCAAACGGAAAGCGTCATGATGATCCTAACGAATAATTGGAATTTTAAGGAAATTACGAGAACTTTCGGAGTTTAAACGCTATATTTCGAGTAATTGTGTTTCTCGAAACTTAAAGGACGTTTTAGTAAAAATAGTAAATGAAGTCCAAATTGCGAACGGACAGTTTTAATAAAGCCCTGGTGATAAATATGAGTTATTGGCAAAATATGGAATTTTCGAGAATCCGAATCGTTGGACGATTAACGAAACGAACGACGAAACGAATTGAATTAAGTGAGAAGGGCAAAATGGTAATTTGAAAATCAATTTTTATTTAAACATCACAAATTCTTTCTCTCCCTCACTTTCTCTCTTTTCTTCTCTGGATCGCACGACAGAGAGCTCCCTTCTCTCTCGGCCGCCGACACCGATCAACATTCCGACCTCCGTTCGTTCCGATTTATTCACGGTTTCCCCTCCTCTCGCTATCCTAGGTATGCATCTACGTTCTTAGAGCTTTTATTTCGACGATTACGGCGTTTTAGGTAATTAGGGTTTCGATCGATTTTCGTTAAAAAATGATATTTAGGGTTCGTAATTAATAGGTTAGCCATGATTAGGTATATATTGGACGTATTTGACGTTATTGGACGAGGATAAGTCAATTTGTAAAAATGTTAAAAAGATAGGGATTTTCGGGTTTTTAGGAAAACTCGTAAATTAGGACTTGAAATGTCAGGTGCGTAATTACTCGGTGAAATAGCTCGAATGATTGAATTAAAGCTTTAGGAAATTCCTTTAGTTAAGGTTTAATCAATTTGGACGTTTAGAAACTTAAACTTGTTTAACGTCGATCGTTCTAAATTGCCTTAGGTGAACGACTTCCGTGGACGAAGCTTGAGGTTCAGCGCGCTCAAGGTAAGTCTCCGTGACTTACTCTGACCAATCGGTCTACACCATACTTCGATGTCGTATCGAGGATCCCTAAGGAATTGTTTGCTTTAAATCGCTTTCGGTTGGGTAGTTAGGTTTAAATTGTTTATAGGTTACTCTATTTTGGTCTTGATGGTATATATGTTGATTGTTTACTTTCTGTCTATATCTGTTCATGCATCACGTATTTCAAATGTCATGAAAACGAATTTCTGCACGCGTTTTAAGAAAAGAAATGAACATCTGTAATTAATCTACGTAATCTGTATCTGGTTACGCGAGATGGGGCTCAGGCATGGCTGTAGGGTTTGTGAGCATGTACCCCCCTCCTCTAAATCGAAAGTGGTAGTCCGACCGCGGGATGTATCCTTTCCATTTATAGGGCTGATATCTCGGTAACAATCTGTCTGCGATGTAATGAATCTGTATCTGTATATGAATCTGAAATCTGCATGTTTTCTGAATGGCATACACACGCACGCATCTGCATTTACGTAGCTTACTGAGATTTCAATATCTCATAGGTGTCAGTATGGTGTAGGTGATATTTTAAGAGACATTGAACCAGGTGAGGACGGCGTTCTTCCTCCTGATGTAGGGGCAGCTGATGGATGATGCCCGTGGGAGTGCGCTGAGTAGTCGTGGCGCGATATCACCCGTGGGAATGTATGTATGGACTCTGGGGTTATTTTGGGATATTTTGAATTGATAATTGTATAGAGTATTTTATGTTGTTTGGATCTGGATAGGGGTTAGAAAATGTTTTGGTAACTGTATGTAAAAGGCTTTGGTTTAAACTATTTTGATAAACGTTATGAAATGTTTTGATTCGTTTTGGGATTGGTACGGGTAAGCTCGGTTTTTAGAGCTATCCACGCAGTTGAACTTCGCAAAGTCTGCTGTAAGCTAATTGAGTTTAGAATACGTTGAATTGGATGGATGAGTTATAAGTTTATTGTGATGTTTAGGTGTAAAACAATAGAAGTTTTGCTCTCTGGAAATCGGATTCCAGAGAGCTAATTGAAGTGTTTGATGCATAGAGTGTTGAAGGGTTTGAAGGAACTGGAAGCAGGCGTGAGGGAAATCGATCGCTGTTGCTTAATGAAATGCAGCGATCGATCTCAACTGCAGCGCAGAGATCAATCGCTGCCACGGCTCAGCGATGCAGCGCACAGTCGCTGCATGTAGCAGCGACTGGTCGCTGCCTTATTTTCTTTCAGGGCGGACCGTTTTGCCCTCCCTTTTGTTCTGATTTGTTTTAAGTTATTCTCATTAAATAGTTTAAATTTTATTTTGTAATATCCGGTTTGTACGGACCTTTGATTATATATTATGTTATATTATCATTTCCTTATTTAATGGCATTTTTGGTAAATATGTCAAATCAGGTCCGATTCACAAAAAGAAAGCGTCATTACGATTCTAACGAATAATGAGAATTTTAAGGAAATTACGGGAATTTTCGGAGATCAAACACTACATTCCGAGTAAATACACTTTTCGTAATGTAAAAGACGTTCTCGTAAAAATAGCGAACGAGGTCCAAATTGCGAACGGACAGTTTTAATAAATCCCTGGCAATGAATAGAAGTTGTTGGCAAAATATGGAACTTTCGAGAATCCGAATAGTTGGACGACTAACGAACCGAAGGACGAAACAAAATAGAAATAAGAGCTAAGGGCAATTTGGTAATTTGCCAAATCAAATTATTAAATAACCTCACTTTTCTCTCTTTTCCTCACTTCCTCTCTTTCTCTTCTCTGGAATTCACGAACAGAGAGCTTTCTCTCACGCGAGCCGCCGACGCCTTTCCCTATTCCGACTCCGTCCGACCTCCGATCAACCCGTTTTCTTCACGGTTTCTCATCCTCTCGCTACTCTCGGTATGTAGCTTCAATCTCTGAGCGTTTGTTTCGAGTTTTAGTTCGATTTAGGGTTAGGGTTTAAATTAGGTTTTCCGTTAAAAACGCGATTTAGGCTTCGTAATTAATAGGTTAGCTATAATTACGTATATATTGAACGTATCGAACGTTATTGGACGAAGAAAAGTCGATTTGTGAAAAAGTTATAAATTGGTAAAATTTCGGGTTTTAGGGGAAAACTCGTTAACTTGGATAATCGAGCTATAATTAATGTTCGAAAAGCTTTAATTAGCTAAGTGAAGAATTTAGGAGAATTCTTTAGCTAAGTTTTGAAATTTGGACATTTATGGTTTAAATTGGTTTTAACGGCAAATATCGTGTTTTGTCTCAGACACGACTCCCGTGGACGAAGTTTGAAATCCAGCGCGCTCAAGGTAAGTTCTCGTGACTTGCTTGACCGAAAGGTCTACACCATACTTCGTCGTCGTATCAAGGATCCTTGAGGGTTCCTTGTTTTACGTTGTTTAGGTTGGGTAGTTAGGTTAATTGTTTATAGGTTATGTTATATTGTCTGCTGATATGAACTGTTTGTTTACTTTCCGCTGATATGAACTGTTCATGCATCACGGTTTTCGAAAGTCATGAAAAGGAATTTCTGCACGTGTTTTTAAGAAAAGGAACGTATATCTGAAATGAAATCTGTAACGGAATCTGAATGAATAAACGTAATCTGTCTGTTTCTGGTCACGCGAGATGGGGCTCAGGCACGGCTGTGCGTGTTGCAAGCGTGTACCCCCCCTCTCTAACCCCACGGGGTAGTCCAACCGCTGGACGGGCCCCCTTGGGTTAGTGGGTCGAGGTTTCGGTGACAATTCTGTCTGTCTGTGACGTAATGAATCTGTAATCTGTAATTCTGTATCTGTAATCTGAATCTGAGCATGATTTCTGAATGGCATACGCACGCATGCATCTGCATTTACGTAGCTTACTGAGATTTCAATATCTCATATGTGTCTGTATGGTGTAGGTGATCTGCTAGGTGACGTAGATCCAGGTGAGGACGACGTTCCTCCTCCTGATGTCGGAGGCAGTTGATGGATGATGCTCGTTGGTGTGCGCTGGGCAGTCGAGGCGCAATATGACCCGTGGGGATGTATGTCTGAACTCTGGGTTTATTTTGGGATGTTTTGAGTTGATAATTGTATAGTATACTTAGGTTGTTTGGATCTGGATAGGGATTAGATAACGTTTTGGTAATTGTATGTAAAACGTTTTGGTTTAAACTGTTTAATGAATGTTTTGGAAATGTTTTGATTGGTTTTAGGTTGATACGGTTATGCTCGATGTTTAGAGCTATCCACGCAGTTGGACTTCGCAAAGTCCGACTCGAGTCGATTGAGTTTAGAATACATTTTAGTTTTAATGGGTGGAGTTGAGATTTAGGTTGTGAATCATGGCAATGTCAATGTAAAGGAGGAATGTCGTGCTCTCTGGAAATCGGATTCCAGAGAGCTATGTTGTAAAGTGTTATATGAAGTAAATTGCATTAAGTGTCGAAGTGGTGAAATGGTGAAGTGGAGAAGAGAGAGGATCGCTGCATAGTGCAGCGATCGATCTCTGCTATTCAGCAGAGATCGATCGCCGCCCTTATGCTTGGGTGCAGCGATCGATCTCTGCTGAAAAGCAGAGATCGATCGCTTGCTACAAGCAAGCCTCCAGCGATCGATCTCTGCCAATTGCAGAGATCGATCGCCCCTTCCCCTTTTTGCCAAACGGACGGTTCTGCCCTCCCATTTCTAAATTGTTTTAAATAAGTTTTATTAATAGTTTTAGTTTATATTTCAAATGATTTACCAAACGAATTTCGATTTCGATTCCGGTTTCGGTTTCGATTTTAAGTCCGCTTTAACTGTTACGTTTTAAAGTTTTATTTAAAATGTAAAAATAAAAAAAAAAAATGAAAAATTTATACGGGTACGGAATTAGGGGTGTTACATATTTAGTTATTAAGTGTTTGTTTTAAATGATTTCAAGGTTAGATTTCAATTCCGATTTCGATCTTGATTTCGATTTCGGTTTAGGTTCCGCTTAGAGTTTTTTTAAAACGTAAAATAAAATGAAAAATTTATACGGTTAAAGGGTACAGTATTAGGGGTGTTACATTTATGGTATCAGAGCCCCTGGGTTTTAAAATCGATTCTGTAGACTGCTCGACTACACAGCCACTACGCGGACGTCCTTCATCAACTGTAAGTCTGTTTATAGCTTTGTTTGATTTTGTTTCTTAGGATTATTTGTTTTAAATTTTATAGGAGCTTTATAAATATGGTTTGAGGAAGGGATCCTAGGGACGACATCCTGGATCGGTTTACGGAGTTAGTAAACTGCCAGTCCCAGCACATAGACCAACAAGCTCAGCTCATACGTAGGCAATTTCGTCAGCTCGAGGGATTGAGGAACCGAGGTGGCCCAAGAACCCTAGGGGTGGCCGCTCCCAATAACCAGGGTACGAAGAGGACGGGCAAGGAAGAGATCAGACAGAGCCGACGAATATATATATATATATATATATATATATATATATATATATATATATATATATATATATATATATATATATATATATATATATATATATATATATATATATATATATATATATATATATATATATATATATATATATATATATATATATATATATATATATATATATATATATATATATATATATATATATATATATATATATATATATATATATATATATATATATATATATATATATATATATATATATATATATATATATATATATATATATATATATATATATATATATATATATATATATATATATATATATATATATATATATATATATATATATATATATATATATATATATATATATATATATATATATATATATATATATATATATATATATATATATATATATATATATATATATATATATATATATATATATATATATATATATATATATATATATATATATATATATATATATATATATATATATATATATATATATATATATATATATATATATATATATATATATATATATATATATATATATATATATATATATATATATATATATATATATATATATATATATATATATATATATATATATATATATATATATATATATATATATATATATATATATATATATATATATATATATATATATATATATATATATATATATATATATATATATATATATATATATATATATATATATATATATATATATATATATATATATATATATATATATATATATATATATATATATATATATATATATATATATATATATATATATATATATATATATATATATATATATATATATATATATATATATATATATATATATATATATATATATATATATATATATATATATATATATATATATATATATATATATATATATATATATATATATATATATATATATATATATATATATATATATATATATATATATATATATATATATATATATATATATATATATAGTGAAAAAGGGGTATAGGGTAAGAGTTCGAAGCAATAGTAAGGTAACAAACAGGAGAAGGTTTATGGATAGAGAGGTAAGAGAATAGTAGGAGATGGGCAAGAAGAGTTTTGAGTGAACCTCGATGATAGACGGTAAGTAGATGTTAGACCATATAGGCCTTATAGAATGAGAGTTATGTAGTAATAAGGTTAGCTTGACTTACCCGTGAAAAGTTATACACTTAGATTTTGTTACTGTTAGAGTCACACATCTTACGGGATGTAGGATTTAAATTTATAGGAAATGAACCCTAGTTGATGAAACTCAAACCCTTAGAGTTTTAAGGTGTAAAGAAGTAAGGAGTAATTTAAACTAAGATGTAAAAGTGTATTTGGAAATACTTTAGGCTGTCAAGATATACTAAGTGGAATTAAGTAGGTAAGAAAATTTAGCAAGAACTTGTATACCCTAAATTCGTGAAAAAGATTTAAGTAATTGGACAAAATCATAGTCCAGAGCTTACCTAGTGTTGTTATGGAAAGGATATGAGAGTAACCATTATGGTTGTGGTGTAGATGGATGTGATAGATCAATACGAGTCGCGGACATAAGATTTAAGTGATCGGGTAGGGGCGATCGTATCGACCAATATAGAGGCAAGGAATAACGAGAGTTACTCCGAGTTATAAAATTATTAAATCCCGAAGCGCTAGAGAATTGAAATCATGTGCATATGGATACTCTAGATACTGGAATTGGCTGATCTCTAGGAAAAGGATACCACCTTAGATACCTTAGAAGACTAATCCATAAAGAAATATATTGAATCTGTAAGAAGCATATAGCCGACATACTAGGTGAGAGAATGAATGAATTTAAGATTTATTAATGAGTAATAGACGTCAGACCATTGGTGTTGCTTAAATGAGGATAGAAAACAAAAGCATAGGAGCTAAGGTATTGAACGTGGTAACTACTGAGGAAAAATATAGCACTTCAGATTTAAGGTTATACTTATGAGTTCAAAGTAGTTTGAATGACCGTAGAGAGGATAGAGATGCAATAGAGAAGGTTTACAGTGGGTATAGTTTCAGTTGAGAACTGCAAACGTAGGACTCACCTCCGGTATGGAGGTAGAAACGACAGTGTTCGGTGATCCGGGAGGGTTAAACCTTAACGAAAAGAAGTTTCTGAATCCTTCTCTTGGAAAAATAGAAGGAGAAGAATTGAGAATCTGAAGAGAATCGAAACAAGAGAGTGAACTTATCATCAACAAGTTTGTAAACGAGTAGACTGATGAACGAGTTATTGTGCAAGAGCCAAGCGAAATAATTAGAACCCGACTAAAAAGGATTTAGACCATCGGGAAATTAAGAGAAGTCTATGCACGACATTTGAGATAAGTACGGGGGATCGTAGATCCAATGAAGAGTTAAGATTGACTAGTGTCGTACGAATTGTGAGCTTTGCAATTTTAAAGAGTATGACTCTTATTTGACAAATCGAGACCGATGGATACATAAGTGACTTAAGGTTAGAAGGAGTGGTTTAGAGCAAATCCACAGCGAGACTTAGAGACTTTACTGTGCTCGAGGTTAATGGAGATTCGAGTTAGATAATCGAGCATATTGTAGAAGGCATAAGCTTTCAGTAAGACATAGTATGGAACTCATGAAGGCGACTTAGAGTAAAACGTGGTATTTATGGGACTTAATTTGCAAGTGAGCATTAACCTTAAGATAGTAACAACTTAAACTCTTAGTTAAACCTGTTGACGCCAGAATGTAATTTCGGAGATGTAGTTGGAATGGAAGGATAGGTTGTGGGAACTGCATCGAAGCAGGGGTCGAGGTCGATAAGTTACTCGAGGAGGAATGTGACGTGGGATATCACAGATAGGATACCTGAGAAGTATAAAGAAGTGAAATTCTAGTTGGGAAGCTCACATAGAAATAGTTATTAAGACCCGTGAAGTATCAAAGGAAAGGATACGATTTGGATGTTAATGACCAAGAGGTTGCACAGGAGCATATATATATATATATATATATATATATATATATATATATATATATATATATATATATATATATATATATATATATATATATATATATATATATATATATATATATATATATATATATATATATATATATATATATATATATATATATATATATATATATATATATATATATATATATATATATATATATATATATATATATATATATATATATATATATATATATATATATATATATATATATATATATATATATATATATATATATATATATATATATATATATATATATATATATATATATATATATATATATATATATATATATATATATATATATATATATATATATATATATATATATATATATATATATATATATATATATATATATATATATATATATATATATATATATATATATATATATATATATATATATATATATATATATATATATATATATATATATATATATATATATATATATATATATATATATATATATATATATATATATATATATATATATATATATATATATATATATATATATATATATATATATATATATATATATATATATATATATATATATATATATATATATATATATATATATATATATATATATATATATATATATATATATATATATATATATATATATATATATATATATATATATATATATATATATATATATATATATATATATATATATATATATATATATATATATATATATATATATATATATATATATATATATATATATATATATATATATATATATATATATATATATATATATATATATATATATATATATATATATATATATATATATATATATATATATATATATATATATATATATATATATATATATATATATATATATATATATATATATATATATATATATATATATATATATATATATATATATATATATATATATATATATATGTAGAAATTTTATACTTGATGGGTGGGTAATCGAAGGGTAATTAAAAGGAATTTAACGATGGAATAAGTGAATTAAGAAGGCCTTAAGGGCGTGAAATGGTTAGGTACGTGTTCAGTAGACACGAGATTAGGAAAGTTAGAAACTAAAGGAACTTAATTTGAGGAGTTGAAGTTAGAATACATAGGAGTTTGGAATACAATCTGGGTGTTGTTTGTGATCCTTGAACGCTAGTCAACCAAGTGACGTTTAGAAGTTGATGTTATTTCAAGGATTGAGGCTAGAGACAATTTTGGTAGAAACCAATTGATAAGTTGGAAAGTTTAACGTCTTGGGTGATTAAATATAGACCAACGTGTGCTTGTGTCGGTTGGTGACAAGTACACAGTTAGAGAACGTTTGATCGTAGGATTAGAAAAGTTGGTAAGATTTGGATGCGTAGACGATTGAAGTGTTTAGGCCCATTGAAAGTAAGGAGTATGGTTATGAGGCTAATGTGGGAGTTCAGTTGGTGTTCATCCCGACAGTAGGTAGAGTCGATGGGGTTATGATGAGATTTGGGTTACGACCAAGAAATTTGATGATATATAGGCGTTCGATTTGGCTGGCGTTGGGGAGCTTGGACGTAGCTCTGACCAGAGTGAACGACAGAGGAAAGACGCTGATAAAAAGAGAACTTTGAAATTGTGTTATTAGAAGATGTAATCTGTGAGTGATTTAGTGAGAGTCAAAAGTCGATGCATGCGCAAATATTGAAGTAACGATTGGAGAATTGGAAATTTGATTATGTTCCATACTTGAGAGAGGTCGCGTGCGATCAAATCGAAAGTGGGGGAATATAGAATTAAGGCTAGTATGAGGGATTATAGTGATGAGTTTTGGTTTAGAACCACGAAGAATGGCCGTGAGTACAGACGATAAATCGAAATGAAATGTCGCAAGACGTGAGACGTTAATATCAAGGACTATAAGCTGTGGTAAATTTTGTAGACAAAATTCTAAATAAGGTGGGTGGAATGTAATATCCGGCCTGTACAAGTTTTTGGATTTAATATATTATTCAATATATTATTATATAATGGCATTTTTGGTAAATATGTCAAATCAGGTAAGTTTCGCAAACGGAAAGCGTCATGATGATCCTAACGAATAATTGGAATTTTAAGGAAATTACGAGAACTTTCGGAGTTTAAACGCTATATTTCGAGTAATTGTGTTTCTCGAAACTTAAAGGACGTTTTAGTAAAAATAGTAAATGAAGTCCAAATTGTGAACGGACAGTTTTAATAAAGCCCTGGTGATAAATATGAGTTATTGGCAAAATATGGAATTTTCGAGAATCCGAATCGTTGGACGATTAACGAAACGAACGACGAAACGAATTGAATTAAGTGAGAAGGGCAAAATGGTAATTTGAAAATCAATTTTTATTTAAACATCACAAATTCTTTCTCTCCCTCACTTTCTCTCTTTTCTTCTCTGGATCGCACGACAGAGAGCTCCCTTCTTTCTCGGCCGCCGACACCGATCAACATTCTGACCTCCGATCGTTCCGATTTCTTCACGGTTTCCCCTCCTCTCGCTATCCTAGGTATGCATCTACGTTCTTAGAGCTTTTATTTCGACGATTACGGCATTTTAGGTAATTAGGGTTTCGATCGATTTTCGTTAAAAAATGATATTTAGGGTTCGTAATTAATAGGTTAGCCATGATTAGGTATATATTGGACGTATTTGACGTTATTGGACGAGGATAAGTCAATTTGTAAAAATGTTAAAAAGATAGGGATTTTCGGGTTTTTAGGAAAACTCGTAAATTAGGACTTGAAATGTCAGGTGCGTAATTACTCGGTGAAATAGCTCGAATGATTGAATTAAAGCTTTAGGAAATTCCTTTAGTTAAGGTTTTATCAATTTGGACGTTTAGAAGCTTAAACTTGTTTAACGTCGATCGTTCTAAATTGCCTTAGGTGAACGACTTCCGTGGACGAAGCTTGAGGTTCAGCGCGCTCAAGGTTAAGTCTCCGTGACTTACTCTGACCAATCGGTCTACACCATACTTCGATGTCGTATCGAGGATCCCTAAGGAATTGTTTGCTTTAAATCGCTTTCGGTTGGGTAGTTAGGATTTAAATTGTTTATAGGTTACTCTATTTTGGTCTTGATGGTATATATGTTGATTGTTTACTTTCTGTCTATATCTGTTCATGCATCACGTATTTCAAATGTCATGAAAAACGAATTCTGCACGCTTTTAAAAAAAGAAATGACATCTGTAATTAATCTACGTATATGTATCTGGTTACGCGAGATGGGGCTCAGGCAGTGGCTGTAGGGTTGTGAGCATGTACCCTCCTACTCTAAATCGAAAGTGGTAGTCCGACCGCGGGATGTATCCTTTCCATTTATAGGGCTGATATCTCGGTAACAATCTTCTGCGATGTAGATCTGTATCGTAGTATGAATCTGAAATCTGCATGTTTTCTGATGGCATACACACGCACGCATCTGCATTTACGTAGCTTACTGAGATTTCAATATCCATAGGTGTCATATGGTGGTAGGTGCTGTTGCTATAAAGCAATGCAGCGATCGATCTCTGCTGCACAGCAGAGATCGATCGCTGTTGCTATAAAGCAATGCAGCGATCGATCTCTGCTGCACAGCAGAGATCGATCGCTGTTGCTATAAAGCAATGCAGCGATCGATCTCTGCTGCACAGCAGAGATCGATCGCTGTTGCTATAAAGCAATGCAGCGATCGATCTCTGCTGCACAGCAGAGATCGATCGCTGTTGCTATAAAGCAATGCAGCGATCGATCTCTGCTGCACAGCAGAGATCGATCGCTGTTGCTATAAAGCAATGCAGCGATCGATCTCTGCTGCACAGCAGAGATCGATCGCTGTTGCTATAAAGCAATGCAGCGATCGATCTCTGCTGCACAGCAGAGATCGATCGCTGTTGCTATAAAGCAATGCAGCGATCGATCTCTGCTGCACAGCAGAGATCGATCGCTGTTGCTATAAAGCAATGCAGCGATCGATCTCTGCTGCACAGCAGAGATCGATCGCTGTTGCTATAAAGCAATGCAGCGATCGATCTCTGCTGCACAGCAGAGATCGATCGCTGTTGCTATAAAGCAATGCAGCGATCGATCTCTGCTGCACAGCAGAGATCGATCGCTGTTGCTATAAAGCAATGCAGCGATCGATCTCTGCTGCACAGCAGAGATCGATCGCTGTTGCTATAAAGCAATGCAGCGATCGATCTCTGCTGCACAGCAGAGATCGATCGCTGTTGCTATAAAGCAATGCAGCGATCGATCTCTGCTGCACAGCAGAGATCGATCGCTGTTGCTATAAAGCAATGCAGCGATCGATCTCTGCTGCACAGCAGAGATCGATCGCTGTTGCTATAAAGCAATGCAGCGATCGATCTCTGCTGCACAGCAGAGATCGATCGCTGTTGCTATAAAGCAATGCAGCGATCGATCTCTGCTGCACAGCAGAGATCGATCGCTGTTGCTATAAAGCAATGCAGCGATCGATCTCTGCTGCACAGCAGAGATCGATCGCTGTTGCTATAAAGCAATGCAGCGATCGATCTCTGCTGCACAGCAGAGATCGATCGCTGTTGCTATAAAGCAATGCAGCGATCGATCTCTGCTGCACAGCAGAGATCGATCGCTGTTGCTATAAAGCAATGCAGCGATCGATCTCTGCTGCACAGCAGAGATCGATCGCTGTTGCTATAAAGCAATGCAGCGATCGATCTCTGCTGCACAGCAGAGATCGATCGCTGTTGCTATAAAGCAATGCAGCGATCGATCTCTGCTGCACAGCAGAGATCGATCGCTGTTGCTATAAAGCAATGCAGCGATCGATCTCTGCTGCACAGCAGAGATCGATCGCTGTTGCTATAAAGCAATGCAGCGATCGATCTCTGCTGCACAGCAGAGATCGATCGCTGTTGCTATAAAGCAATGCAGCGATCGATCTCTGCTGCACAGCAGAGATCGATCGCTGTTGCTATAAAGCAATGCAGCGATCGATCTCTGCTGCACAGCAGAGATCGATCGCTGTTGCTATAAAGCAATGCAGCGATCGATCTCTGCTGCACAGCAGAGATCGATCGCTGTTGCTATAAAGCAATGCAGCGATCGATCTCTGCTGCACAGCAGAGATCGATCGCTGTTGCTATAAAGCAATGCAGCGATCGATCTCTGCTGCACAGCAGAGATCGATCGCTGTTGCTATAAAGCAATGCAGCGATCGATCTCTGCTGCACAGCAGAGATCGATCGCTGTTGCTATAAAGCAATGCAGCGATCGATCTCTGCTGCACAGCAGAGATCGATCGCTGTTGCTATAAAGCAATGCAGCGATCGATCTCTGCTGCACAGCAGAGATCGATCGCTGTTGCTATAAAGCAATGCAGCGATCGATCTCTGCTGCACAGCAGAGATCGATCGCTGTTGCTATAAAGCAATGCAGCGATCGATCTCTGCTGCACAGCAGAGATCGATCGCTGTTGCTATAAAGCAATGCAGCGATCGATCTCTGCTGCACAGCAGAGATCGATCGCTGTTGCTATAAAGCAATGCAGCGATCGATCTCTGCTGCACAGCAGAGATCGATCGCTGTTGCTATAAAGCAATGCAGCGATCGATCTCTGCTGCACAGCAGAGATCGATCGCTGTTGCTATAAAGCAATGCAGCGATCGATCTCTGCTGCACAGCAGAGATCGATCGCTGTTGCTATAAAGCAATGCAGCGATCGATCTCTGCTGCACAGCAGAGATCGATCGCTGTTGCTATAAAGCAATGCAGCGATCGATCTCTGCTGCACAGCAGAGATCGATCGCTGTTGCTATAAAGCAATGCAGCGATCGATCTCTGCTGCACAGCAGAGATCGATCGCTGTTGCTATAAAGCAATGCAGCGATCGATCTCTGCTGCACAGCAGAGATCGATCGCTGCCACGGCTCAGCGATGCAGCGCACAGTCGCTGCATGTAGCAGCGACTGGTCGCTGCCTTATTTGCTTTCAGGGCGGACCGTTTTGCCCTCCCTTTTGTTCTGATTTGTTTTAAGTTATTCTCATTAAATAGTTTAAATTTTATTTAGTTATTAAGTGTTTGTTTTAAATGATTTCAAGGTTAGATTTCAATTCCGATTTCGATCCTGATTTCGATTTCGGTTTAGGTTCCGCTTAGAGTTTATTTAAAACGTAAAATAAAATGAAAAATTTATACGGTTAAAGGGGTACAGTATTAGGGGTGTTACAGTTTTTGGATGAAAACACGTTAGTTTGTTTTCCAAAGGTTTGAAAGAAGTTGCTGCATACCCTACATATTATTAGTTAGCATTTGCAGCTTTGCTCATTTTCTTTACATGCATGTTCAGGTTCGTGCCTCACCAAGGCAACACGTTCAACACTTTCAACACCGTAGCAAACAGGTAAGTTCATGTGTGTGGAATGGCCCTTAAGGCCCTACATCCTGGAGATACTAGGATTTACATCCTGTAGGTTGGTTTCGGGTAGAAGGGTTAGAGTTAAGTTTTGTGTTTCCTTTTATGTTTCCGTTGTTTTATGTTTCTGTTCTCTGCTGTTTAAGTTGAAGCACTGTAAATGTCCATGCATACACGATTTTTTCCCGAAATTTCATGCAAAATTGTTTTCTGTACACGGTTTGAAACTAAGCAAGATAAAATCTGGCTGAAATATATTGGTTAAGTGCGGGACGGGGACTGGCCTACTGTTCTATTTCTGTATATCTGTTTGTGCCTATCTTGCACTTGCCAGTTCCCCTATAAGCCCCACTTATACCCCTCTACACCTAAAATGTAATGTACTGTACTGTCACCGTATTTTTGAAAGTCCATGCATAGCATATCCATCAATGCATTTATAAATGTTCTTACTGAGTTTTAGACTCATCCACCGGTTACTGTTCACTTTCGTCTTATTCACATCCACCGGTTACTGTTCACTTTCGTCTTATTCACATCCACCGGTTACTGTTCACTTTCGTCTTATTCACATCCACCGGTTACTGTTCACTTTCGTCTTATTCACATCCACCGGTTACTGTTCACTTTCGTCTTATTCACATCCACCGGTTACTGTTCACTTTCGTCTTATTCACATCCACCGGTTACTGTTCACTTTCTTCTTATTCACATCCACCGGTTACTGTTCACTTTCGTCTTATTCACATCCACCGGTTACTGTTCACTTTCGTCTTATTCACATCCACCGGTTACTGTTCACTTTCGTCTTATTCACATCCACCGGTTACTGTTCACTTTCGTCTTATTCACATCCACCGGTTACTGTTCACTTTCGTCTTATTCACATCCACCGGTTACTGTTCACTTTCGTCTTATTCACATCCACCGGTTACTGTTCACTTTCGTCTTATTCACATCCACCGGTTACTGTTCACTTTCGTCTTATTCACATCCACCGGTTACTGTTCACTTTCGTCTTATTCACATCCACCGGTTACTGTTCACTTTCGTCTTATTCACATCCACCGGTTACTGTTCACTTTCGTCTTATTCACATCCACCGGTTACTGTTCACTTTCGTCTTATTCACATCCACCGGTTACTGTTCACTTTCGTCTTATTCACATCCACCGGTTACTGTTCACTTTCGTCTTATTCACATCCACCGGTTACTGTTCACTTTCGTCTTATTCACATCCACCGGTTACTGTTCACTTTCGTCTTATTCACATCCACCGGTTACTGTTCACTTTCGTCTTATTCACATCCACCGGTTACTGTTCACTTTCGTCTTATTCACATCCACCGGTTACTGTTCACTTTCGTCTTATTCACATCCACCGGTTACTGTTCACTTTCGTCTTATTCACATCCACCGGTTACTGTTCACTTTCGTCTTATTCACATCCACCGGTTACTGTTCACTTTCGTCTTATTCACATCCACCGGTTACTGTTCACTTTCTTCTTATTCACATCCACCGGTTACTGTTCACTTTCGTCTTATTCACATCCACCGGTTACTGTTCACTTTCTTCTTATTCACATCCACCGGTTACTGTTCACTTTCGTCTTATTCACATCCACCGGTTACTGTTCACTTTCTTCTTATTCACATCCATCGGTTATCTTCTTATTCACATCCATCGGTTACTGTTCACTTTCTTCTTATTCACATCCACCGGTTACTGTTCACTTTCGTCTTATTCACATCCACCGGTTACTGTTCACTTTCGTCTTATTCACATCCACCGGTTACTGTTCACTTTCGTCTTATTCACATCCACCGGTTACTGTTCACTTTCTTCTTATTCACATCCACCGGTTACTGTTCACTTTCTTCTTATTCACATCCACCGGTTACTGTTCACTTTCGTCTTATTCACATCCACCGGTTACTGTTCACTTTCGTCTTATTCACATCCACCGGTTACTGTTCACTTTCGTCTTATTCACATCCACCGGTTACTGTTCACTTTCGTCTTATTCACATCCACCGGTTACTGTTCACTTTCGTCTTATTCACATCCACCGGTTACTGTTCACTTTCGTCTTATTCACATCCACCGGTTACTGTTCACTTTCGTCTTATTCACATCCACCGGTTACTGTTCACTTTCGTCTTATTCACATCCACCGGTTACTGTTCACTTTCGTCTTATTCACATCCACCGGTTACTGTTCACTTTCGTCTTATTCACATCCACCGGTTACTGTTCACTTTCTTCTTATTCACATCCACCGGTTACTGTTCACTTTCTTCTTATTCACATCCACCGGTTACTGTTCACTTTCGTCTTATTCACATCCACCGGTTACTGTTCACTTTCGTCTTATTCACATCCACCGGTTACTGTTCACTTTCGTCTTATTCACATCCACCGGTTACTGTTCACTTTCTTCTTATTTACATCCACCGGTTAATGTTCACTTTCTTCTTATTCACATCCACTGGTTACTGTTCACTTTCTTCTTATTCACATCCACCGGTTACTGTTCACTTTCGTCTTATTCACATCTACCGGTTACTGTTCACTTTCATCTTATTCACATCCACCGGTTACTGTTCACTTTCGTCTTATTCACATCCACCGGTTACTGTTCACTTTCGTCTTATTCACATCCACCGGTTACTGTTCACTTTCGTCTTATTCACATCCACCGGTTACTGTTCACTTTCGTCTTATTCACATCCACCGGTTACTGTTCACTTTTGTCTTATTCACATCCACCGGTTACTGTTCACTTTCTTCTTATTCACATCCACCGGTTAATGTTCACTTTCTTCTTATTCACATCCACCGGTTACTGTTCACTTTCGTCTTATTCACATCCACCGGTTACTGTTCACTTTCTTCTTATTACTCCCCGGTTATTTTCATTTCCGTCTTATTCCCATCCACTGGTTACTGTTCACTTTCTTCTTATTCAAATCCACAGTTACTGTTACTTTCGTCTTATTCACTCTACCGATTACGTATCACTTTCATCGTTATTCACATCCAACCGGTTACTGTTCACTTTCTTCTTATTCACATCCCCGGTTACTTCACTTCGTCTTATTCACATCTACCGATTACTGTTCACTTTCATCTTATTCACATCCACCGGTTACTGTTCACTTTCGTCTTATTCACATCTACCGGTTACTGTTCACTTTCGTCTTATTCACATCCACCGGTTACTGTTCACTTTCGTCTTATTCACATCCACCGGTTACTGTTTACTTTCGTCTTATTCACATCCACCGGTTACTGTTCACTTTTGTTTTATTCACATCCACCGCTGCTACTGTTCTCCTCCATTTTATTCACATTATCCACTGTTTACATTTTCCACCGCTGCCTTTAAAATTATATCTTCCGCCTAACGTCATTCGCTTGTCTTTCAGCCTTCACTCCCAGAGAAGGTTTACGCCTAAAAATTTAAATGTTCCTTTTTTTCCTGTTTTCTTTTGCCATCAATTTATAAAAGTTCTCTGTTTTCTATATTCCGATTTTTAATGTCATCTAGCTTAAATGTGTCTTCCAGTTTCACTTCCAGAGAAGGTTTATACTCTATATTAAGGTTTTAAAAGTATAAATGTTTTAAAAAAAAATAGTCCCCGTTTTGGAATTTCTCAGAGTGATGGCTCCTCGTCCCCGACTGGGTCAGGGGCCGTCACATTGAGCATACACGATCATGCATTAGCATTTACGTAGAGCGTGCTGAGATTTTTATCTCATAAGTGTCTTTATGGTGTAGGTGACATAGATCCAGGTGAGGAGGATTTCCCTCTACCAGATGATCGTGCAGATTGAAGGAGAATGTCCGTGAAAGTGCGCTGTGCAGTCGATGCTCCTTTTGACCCGTGGGGAAAGTAAGCGTATGTTTTGGGAATATGGTAGTTAGATGAAAATTGTATAGTTGAACATATTAGGATGCTTGGATCTGATTAGTTGATAGGTTTGTGTTTTAATGTTTTTGTTAAACGTTTTGAAAAATTGATTTGTAAATGTTTGGTAATAGGGACATGTTCGGTTTTCAAACAAATCTATGCAGTTCGTTTTCATGAAAATTGATCACGTTTTAAATACGTTTTGAGTCATTATTTAGGGTGATTGGGTGAAGTGCGAAAAGGATGAGAATATGAGTGAGTTTATATTATGATTTTATTGTGTTCATTAAAGTGTATGAATGAGAAGAAGAATGGAAAAGAAAGAATGGAAGAGGAAGAGAAAAGGGAAAAGTGGAGGAAGGCGCTCCCTGGAATTTATTCCAGGGAGGGTGGCGATCGATCTCCTAAGGAGGGGATCGATCGCCCCTTTGGTCACCAGGCTCTGGAAAAATTCCAGAGCATGTGGCGATCAATCGCCCAAAGGTGGCCGATCGATCGCGAGGCGATCGTTCACCACAGCGAGTGGCGATCATGATCGCCCCTCCCTTTTATATCTGGCGATCGATCGCTTGAAATGGGCAATCGATCGCCCCTTGATTTTCAGGGACAAATGTCCCTCTTGTCCCTGGCCGATGGTTATTCAGTTTTTTTTTTTATTGTTTTAAATTGTTTTATATTTGTTTTAAGCTTTTGTTTAAAGGGTTTATAAACATAGACTTCATCGATTTCAATTCCCATTTCGATTCCGACTTTAAAAGTTTTATTTCCGCTCAAACGTTATGTTTAAAGTTCTAAGTTATAAAAAAAATAATTACGGGAAAATTAGGAATAGTGTAAGGGTCGGTACAGTTTATGGTATCAGAGCCCCCGGGTTTTAAAAACGGTTCTGTAGACTGCTCGACTGCACAGCCACTTCGCGAACATCCTTCCTCAACTGTAAGTATATTTATATGTTTTCTTTAAGTTCTATTTCTTAGGATGTTTGTTTTAACTTTGATATAGGAGTTATATGAAATGGTGCGTAGAGGAAATGGCTGAGACGATAGAGACGATACGATAGACACCCTTAAAGATTTTATCGCCTAACAGTCCCAACACATGGAGCGACATGCTCAATAGATGGAGAGACAGTCCCTGCAGTTAGGTACCCTGATAGATCGTGAGGGTGCTAGAGCTTGGGAGACCGCGACTCGGGTAATCGAGGGATGGAGAGATTTCAGAGGCTCCAACCTCCTGTGTTCAACGGACAGTCTACGGATCCCTCTTGAGCCGAGGAGTTGATTCGAACCAAGGAGGACATGCTGGCCTATGCAAGCATTGAAGACAGAGAGAAGGTTGCATTGGTTAGCTACCACTTAGCCCTGGATGCCCGATTCTGGTGGGATTCTATCAAGGCAACCACCGATGTGACAATAATGAGTTAGGAGCGTTTCAAAATAATATTTTATGAAAAATACTTCAGCCATACAGTGTGGGAGGCGAAGATGGTGGAATTTATGCAGTTGCGGCAGGTTGGTTCGATTGCCGACTATGTGAGGAGGTTTGAGGCACTATCCAAATTCGTGCCAAGTCAGGTCAGTGTCAATGAGGACAAGGTACGCAGATTTGTACAGGGGCTTGGTCAGGAAATTCGGAAAAGCCTCACTATATCAGGAGTACGGAATGTGTCCTACGATGAGATTGTGGCCAGGGCACTTGAGATCGAGGCTGTAGATCAGAGTTTAGTTAAGCCGAGGGAGCCAGCTAGAGGTTTCTTTCGGGAGATACAGCCATGGCCTCAGAATAAAGGATGGCAACCGAGAGGGCAGCCACAACAACAACAACAACGGGGCGTTAAAAGGCCCTTAGAGGGAGGCAATGATCGGGGGAAAGGCAAGCAAGTCCAAGGGGCTGCACAGAAACCTGTTTGTCCGAAGTGCCAGAAGGAACATTATGGCGCTTGTCGATTGGGCACGAACAGTTGTTACAGATGTGGAGAGGTCGGCCATTTTGCTCAGAATTGTCCGAGGGCGGCTACTGATCAGAGGAGTGACCCCGAGGATCTTTGCATTTATCGAGCCTGGTGATATTGATGATGAGGCTCAGCCTTCCGTGATAGCAGGTACTATTCTGATTTCGGGCGTAGCTGTATTTTCTTTGACAGACACGGGGGCTACGCACTCTGTTGTTTCCACTACATGCGTGTCTAGACTGAAGCTTGTGCCTGAGTTAGCAGAATGCGAATACAGTGTGATGCTACCTTCAGGAGAGTGTATGCAGTCAGGTCAGGTTGTTCAGGGCAATATTGTCTCAGTTGGGAACAATACCCTCTATGTTCGCTTGATTGTTATGGGCATAGAGATCTATGATGTCATTTTAGGGATGGACTGGCTATCACAGCACTTCGCCACCATCGATTGTCGATCCGGGATTGTGACATTTCGGCCCCCGGGTAAAGCCGAGTTTTCTTATCAGGCGATGAACAGATGGAGTGGATCGCCTTTTTCTTATTCCATGAAGGTCAACGAGCAGTTTAAAGATGAATGCTCTATTTATTTGGCCACAGTAGTTGATATTCAGTTGCTCAGCGGAGTAAAGCTGAGCGACATTCCTATAGTTAGAGAATTCTCTGAGATATTCCTTGACGATCTTCTCAGATTACCGCTAGATAGAGAGATCAAATTTGTTATTGATATATATCCTAGCTCCGCGCCAGTGTCTAAGAATCCATACAGATTGGCGCCCGCTGAATTGAGAGAGTTGAAAACTCAGCTAGAGGAGTTACTGGATAAGGGCTTCATCCAACCCAATTTTTCTCCCTAGGGTGCGCCCGTTCTATTCGTCAAGAAGAAAGACGAGACTCTCAGGATGTGCGTGGATTATAGGGAGCTGAATAATTTCACAGTGAAGAATAAGTATCCACTGCCTCGGATAGACAATTTGTTTGATCAGCTGCAAGGTGCTCGAGTTTTTTCCAGGATTGACCTGCGCTCGGGTTATTATCAGTTGAAAGTCTAGAAGGAAGATGTTCAGAAAACGGCGTTCCGAACGAGGTATGGGCATTATGAGTTCCTAGTTATGTCTTTTGGACTTACTAATGCCCCTGCAACGTTTATGGACTTGATGAACCGTGTATTCAAGGAGTACCTGGACAAATTCGTCGTTGTTTTCATCAATGATATTCTGATTTATTCTAAGACGAAGGAGGAGCATGAAGAGCAATTATGGATTGTTCTCGGAATTTGACAACGACACCAGCTTTATCCGAAGTTCTCTAAATGTGAGTTTTGGCTGGATCGAGTCAGTTTTCTTGGCCACATTATATCAGAAGAAGGGGTTTCTGTGGATCCGAGCAAAATTCAGGTGGTCAGAGATTGGCCACAGCCTAAGAACGTGTGAGTGGTACTTGGATTTCTCGGATTGGCTGGTTATTATCGGAAGTTTATAGAGGGATTCTCGAAGATTGCAGTTCCTCTTTCCCGCTTGACTCGGAAGAATGAGAAATTTGTATGGTCGGCTACTTGTGATGACAGTTTTATGGAGTTGAAGCAGAAGTTGACCACAACTCCAGTTCTAACGCTGCCTGTTGAAGGTGATAAGTTCAGCATATATTGTGATGCATCTCGAGTTGGGCTTGGATGCGTATTGATGCAGGAAGGAAAGGTTATCGCGTATGCTTCTCGGCAGTTGAAGCCGTATGAGCAGAATTATCCTACGCATGATCTGGAGTTAGCAGCCGTGGTCTTCGCACTGAAGATATGGAGGCATTACTTATATGGGCAGCAGTGCGAGATATTTTTCGACCACAAAAGCCTAAAATATTTGTTTACGCAGAAGGAGCTTAATATGCAGCAGAGAAGATGGCTAGAATTTGTCAAAGATTATGATTTTGATATTAAGTACCACCCAAGAAAGGCGAACAAGGTCGCTGATGCTTTGAGCTGAATGCCTACTGCGAGTCAGCCTTCGCTTGCAGCGTTGTCAGTTACATTGCGATCTGAGATTGAGAGGTTTGATGTGGAGATTATGGTAGAATTGTCCAGTATGTTCTCCAACATTTCTCTCAGGCTGACTATTCTGAATAAGATACGTGAAGCTCAACAGAAAGATATGGAGTGTGAGGAGCTTCGATTGAGCATGTGACGTGCCTCGTAGGCCCGTTACTAGATCACAAACCCGGGCACAAAATTTAATTGTTCAATATTCTAACGACTTGTCTCTTTTTGCAGGTTTCGATTCACTCATGGACTTCACTTGGGAGCCGACTAAGGAGGATGAGGAGAAGCCTTACCATGTCATTCATTGGAGCATTCGCACGGAGCTTGCTGATAGCCCCATGGGAATTTGTCTTCCCGGGCCTTAATTTGTAATTTTTAATTTTTAAAACTCATTGGCATACATTCGCCTTTATTTTAAGGATTTTATAATTGCATTTCATGCATTAGATTGTGTGGTTAGGACTAGATGTATGGTGGTGGATTTGGGTTGGAGGAAGTTCAACAAAATATTCAAAGGAAAAGGCCCTACAATAAATGGAGCCCAATGGAAGCCTTGGCCCAAAGAAGAGCCCACAAAAAAAGGTATAATTTTGCAAGTACAAAAGTTAGTGGCAACATGGATTGATGATGTGGCAAGATTCCCTCCATTGATCCATTTAGGCATGGCATTCATCTCCTCCCTAGGATGTGTGCTTGTTTGCCTTGATCTTGGCCATCCATCCTTTTTGATCCAAGGGCCCTAATCCACCTAGGAATTCTATAAATGCATGGTATTAGTGTTTGTAGACAACTTTTTTGCCAATCAATATACTACTATTTCCCCTAAATACCTTTGTTCTTCCTTTGGTATTTTCCTTGGTTCCTTGAGCCAAGAGGAGTTAGCCTTCATTGCTAACCTAGCTTGGGTTGCTAGGTTAGCTCTTATTCATTCCCTCATCTTCTCCCTTGGGAGGTGAAACGAGGAAGAAAATCCCCGGCCTACGGTGGTCGTTTTCTTCACGGAAAACGTGTATCCGGGAGCTTAACCCGTAAGCTCGCTCCACGGATCCACCAAGGGTTTTTCTTTACTTTATTTGTCTTCACTTGGCACACAACTTCTCCTCTACATTTCGGCTTCACCATAGCACCCACTCTCACTTTTATTTTTATTGTTATTTTCTTTATTTCTTGCTTTATATTTCCTTTCCTCTTCTAACATCTATTGCTTTCTCTTTCTTTTAATTTCTTTGCATATTCCTTCCATACAACTATATTCATATATTCGGCCATATACTAATATTCTCCTTGTTTATTTCTTGCCTTTATTTTTAGTATTTTCTTTTATTTATTCAAGTATTAATCACTAGCACACAACCGAGCACAAACCTAGCATTTTTGCGGGTTGTACACGGGTCCCTTTTCTAAGGGACCCCGTGTCAAGTGGTATCAGAGCCACAAGGCTTCCCTTATGGTTTTAGTGCCTTGACAATAGTCAAAATTCGGCACAAGACCGGGATAGCGGCTCTTTTAAATTTCCGCATTAACCTTCTATATATTTGTGCTAACTTTGAGTTATTTTGTGCTAATTCCAATTTTTATATTTTACTACCATTATTTTTGCTATATTATTACTTGTTATAATATGGAAAAATATGGTGGACGATCCTACAAGAAAACGCACAAGGTATAGCTCACAAATCTCTTAGTTTCCTTTCCTTATTTTTCGGTTTTCTTCTCTTTCTTGTACCACGATTCTTCCCTTCTCATTATAATCCTTATTTTGCCCTGAATCTAAGCCGAAACTCTGCTGAAATTTTAGTAGAAAAGTGAGTATAAAAATCGGCCTAAGGAAATTGCAAAACCGGTTATATATTGTGCACAATCTTCACGGTTTTCTCATTATCTTTAGCCACGATTTTTCTTGCATCTCTTTTATCATTTGAGCCTTATTTTAGCACTTGATTATTGTCCAATCCTTATATTAATATTCTGGAAATTTTAGTGTTTCAACTCGGCTTAGATCTATTGCTATCGAAAAATCGGAGTATTGTTGAAATTATCGCTTTAATCTTGTTTCTTTTGTCAAGCTCGAAATTGTCTAATATTTTTGCTGGTTATTGTTCATGTTTTCGTTCATTAACTTGCCTAATATTTGCTGTTAAATGAGTGCACGAAAGTGGTTTAAAAGAATTTAGCAAAAGCATGAATTAACGTAGCAAAATAGAGCTAGACATTAGATTAAAAAAAAAAAAAATTCTGCTATATTTGACTTAAATTCCAGCATGTTATTTGGACTTAAATGATATTCTAATTTTATTAGTTGCTGTTTTTAGAGTTAATTAGTTGTTATTAATATTACTTTAAGTGATCCTTAGTTAAAGTTGACAACTTGATTGAAATTTCTTGAAAATTTGTGATGAAAATGGTTTAATGAAATGTTCATTTCTTGATTGTGTTATTGAGTGTTTATTGCAATTACTAAGTTGTTGGACTAATTAGCATGATCCATATTTTTCATTGTTGTCTTAGTTAAGATTATTCCTTAGTGCTTAAAATTGTCTAAGACATTAAGAAGATAATAATCACACAAATCTAGGGAAAATTTACTTAGACAAGAATTTCAATTTTTAATTACCCACTCAACCATGACTAACCGTAGTGGACTCAATCGTGAATCACCTGACCAAGAACCACATCGAGCTAGGGATACTCCCCCACCCGAACACACCCGTTACGAAGGAGAAACTAGCTCACCAGGAGGCATGCAAGGACAAATTGATGCCTTAACAAGCATAGTTAATAGCCTTGCCCAACAAGTCCAAACAATGCTGAATAACCCTCCTCGTAGAGATTTTCATGAACGTGTTCCTTCTCAAGAGACCTCCTCTAGGGTTATCCCCGAACGTCCTAGGCGTAGAGCACCTTTTCAACCACTCATAGAGGAAGAGGAATGGGTTGAACCCCAAAGAAGGAGACCACGTCATTTTAATTCGGAGGATGATATTTGGACGGAAGATGATGAAGAGTACCGACCTAATCGTTGTAGGGACAACGACGACCTCCGTAATGTCAAGATGACAATTCCCCCTTTCAATGGGACGTGTGATGGAAACACGTATCTTGATTGGATTGATAAGGTAGAGAGAATCTTTGAGTGTCACGACTATTCCGAGCGAGTCAAAATTCAACTCGCCTCCCTTGAGCTAACGGGCCACGCCGCATTATGGTGGTCCAACCTTAAAAACCAAAGAATGCGTACACTAGGATACCCCATTTCAACCTGGAATTCCATGAAAGAGGAAATGCACAAGAGGTTCGTTCCCCGACACTACAAGCACGAACTCTTCCACCAACTTCACAACCTTAGACAAAATTCTCTCTCTGTCGATGAGTATATCACCGAATTCGAAACTCTCAATATGCGTTGTGCTATTGATGAACCCCAAGAGCAACTCATCGCGAGATTCATTCGAGGTCTTAACCGCGATATTGGAGATGCGGTTGAAGTACAACAATTGCAAACCATGGACATGGTCATTCAACTCGCCCTCACGGTGGAAAGACAACTCAAACGAAAACGCAAGACCAACTTCCCAACTAAATTTCCACCTAGGCACTTAGATCAAGACAAGCCCAAACCTCCATGGAAGAACGAAGAGAAAAGGCCCATTAACCGTAATTGGCCACCTAAAACCCCATTCAACCAAAACAAACCCTCTCCTACGGACAAAAATCAATCAAACCCTCCTAAAGGACTAAGAGCCCGTGATGTCCAATGCTACAAGTGCTTAGGCAAGGGACATTACGCAAATGAATGTTCTAACCGTCGAGTGATGGTTATCAAGGAGTCAACCGGAGAATGGGAGAGTGAGAACGATGAAGGTCAATACCTCGATAAAGAAGTAGGAGAAGAGTTTGGTGACGAGAGCGAGCACGAGTCGGATGAGTGTGCTGCTCAAGACGGACCACTTTTAATGGTGATTAGAAGATCCCTTGTCTCTAAAAATGTTGAGGAGGACTGCCAACGCGAAAACATTTTTCAAAGTAGATGTGCAGTCAAAGATAAAGTATGTTCGGTGATTATAGATAGTGGAAGTTGCGTTAACGTAGCTTCCCAAGATATGGTTAACAAGCTTGGATTGGAGTCGACAAACCACCCTAAACCATATAAGTTGAGATGGTTGGATGATAGAGATGACATTAAAGTGACCAAACAAGTAACTATTAATTTTACTATTGGAAAATATAAGGATTCAGTTACTTGCGATGTCGTGCCGATGAAAGCGAGTCATCTTCTATTAGGACGACCATGGCTCTACGACCGTAGGGTACATTATGATGGTTACCTCAACAACTATAGTTTGAAATTCGGCGGTAGAAATATCAAATTACTTCCTATGACCCCTGAACAAATTGCTCATGATGATGCGCTTAGGAAGGAGGAAAAGACTAAAGAAAATCTTTTGTTGACCAAAAAGGGATTAAGGGCTGCTGTGACTAAGGGAAAAACGGTGATTCTTGTTTTATTTAGGGACCGAATTATGGAGCTTGGAGAGATTCCCTTACCGATTCAAAACCTACTTAAGACTTATCAAGATATTTTTCCTGAAGAACTACCCCCTGGACTACCCCCGATTAGAGGAATAGAACACCAAATTGACCTCCAACCCGGTGCTATGTTACCAAATCGACCGGCCTATAGGATGAGGCCTGAAGAAGCAAAAGAATTACAAGATCAAGTCCAAGAATTATTAGGGAGAGGATACATAAGAGAGTCGATGAGCCCATGCGCTGTACCTACCTTGTTGGTACCTAAAAAGGATGGCTCTATGCGAATGTGTGTTGATAGTAGGGCTATCAACCAAATCACCATTAAGTATAGGTATCCCATCCCTCGATTAGAAGATATGTTGGACGAATTGAGTGGAGCATCAATTTTCTCTAAAGTTGACTTGAAGAGCGGATATCACCAAATACGTATGAAAGAGGGTGATGAATGGAAGACCGCCTTCAAAACAAAATACGGATTGTTTGAATGGATGGTTATGCCATTCGGTCTTACAAATGCCCCGAGCACCTTTATGCGGTTAATGCATCATGTTCTTAAGGAATTCCTTGGGAAATTTGTTGTCGTGTATTTCGATGACATCTTGGTGTATAGTCGCGACCTCCCACAACATGTCAACCATCTCGGGATGTTATTTCAAACCCTCCGTAGCACTAAATTGTTTGGGAACTTGAGTAAGTGCTCATTTGGACAAGAGAAAGTTTACTTTTTGGGTTTTATCATTTCTAAGGATGGGTTGGAAGCAGACGAAGAGAAGGTTAAAGCCATCAAGGATTGGCCCACTCCTAATAGCATCACTGAAGTCCGTAGTTTTCACGGATTAGCTTCTTTTTATAGGAGGTTCATTAAAGACTTCAGTTCTTTAGTCGCTCTTATTACGGACCTCACTAAGAAAGGAGTTGACTTTAATTGGACACCGGCATGCCAAAGTAGCTTCGATATGATAAAAGAAAAACTTTGTCAATCCCCCGTTTGGCACTCCCCGATTTCAATAAGGTTTTTGAGATCAAGAGTGATGCCTCCGGTATTGGCATTGGAGCTGTATTGATGCAAGATGGCAAACCTCTTGCGTATTTTAGTGAAAAATTGAAAGGAGCTGCTTTGAACTATTCAACTTATGACAAAGAGTTTTATGCCGTGATTAGAGCTCTCGAACATTGGCAACATTACTTACTTTCAAAGGAGTTTGTGATTCACTCCGACCACCAATCCCTTAAGCACATTAAGAGCCAACACAAACTCAACAAGCGTCATGCAAAATGGGTGGAATTTTTGGAAAGATTCCCCTACATTTTAAAATATCTGAAAGGATCTGATAATCCCGTTGCCGATGCTCTCTCTCGAAGACGTATCCTCTTGACAGAACTAAGTGTTAGATTTTTCGGACTTGAATGGATTAAAAATTTGTATGCATCCGATAAAGATTTTGGATTGCCTTACCAAGTTTATCAAAATAAGGCTGAAGGAGGATATAGTCTCGTGGATGGATTCCTCTTAAGGAATGGAAAATTGTGTATTCCACATTGCAGTCTAAGACAATGCCTCATTAAAGAAGCCCATGGAGGAGGATTGTCTGGACATTTTGGAGAAAAGAAGACCCTAGAATTATTAAAAGAAAAATTCTATTGGCCTCATATGATGAAGGACGTGCACCATTATATCGAAAAATGCATTGTGTGTAAAAAGGCCAAAAGCAAAGTGCTACCCCAAGGACTTTACCTTCCCTTACCAGTTCCAACACATCCTTGGGTAGAAATTAGTATGGACTTTGTTTTAGGGTTGCCACGAACGGGACGTAATAAGGATTCTATACTCGTGGTTGTGGATAGATTCTCCAAAATGGCACATTTTATTGCCTGCAACAAAACTGACGACTCTGCTGCTATAGCCGATCTCTTCTTCAAGGAGATAGTTAGACTCCACGGTGTGCCTCAGTCTATTGTGTCCGACTGCGATACCAAATTTTTGAGCACATTTTGGAAGACTTTATGGAAGAAGTTGGGGACTACGCTATGTTTTAGTACATCCTTTCATCCCCAAACAGACGACCAAACGGAAGTGGTCAATAGGACTTTGGGTACCCTTCTACGAAGTGTCGTGGGTAAGACTCTCACCAATTGGGACATACTACTACCCCAAATTGAATTCGGTTACAACCGAAGCCTTCATTCCACCACCCAGCAAACGCCCTTTGAGGTAGTATATGGTTTTAATCCAAACACACCATTGACACTTGTTCCTATTCCAACCCAGGACCTAATCAACCCGTCGGGAGCGAATAAAGCAGAGCAAATGAAAAAGTTATATGAAAAGGTTCGCCACACTATTGAGAAGAATAACGCCAATTATGCGAAGCATGCGAATAAAGGACGAAAAGAGGTAATTTTCAATGTTGGAGATTTAGTGTGGTTACACCTTAGGAAAGAACGGTTTCCTGCTAAAAGGCGCTCCAAGCTATTACCTAGAGCTGAAGGTCCCTTTAAAGTTTTAGAGCGCATAAATAACAATGCTTACAAATTGGAGTTACCTGGCGATTATGGGGTATCATCCACCTTCAACGTGCAAGATTTGTCCCCTTATATTGGAGAATTGGGACATGAAGAGGAGGCTGAGCTAACGGATTTGAGGTCAAATCCTCAGCCACCCGGAGGGGATGACGTGCCTCGTAGGCCCGTTACTAGATCACAAACCCGGGCACAAAATTTAATTGTTCAATATTCTAACGACTTGTCTCTTTTTGCAGGTTTCGATTCACTCATGGACTTCACTTGGGAGCCGACTAAGGAGGATGAGGAGAAGCCTTACCATGTCATTCATTGGAGCATTCGCACGGAGCTTGCTGATAGCCCCATGGGAATTTGTCTTCCCGGGCCTTAATTTGTAATTTTAATTTTTAAAACTCATTGGCATACATTTGCCTTTATTGTAAGGATTTTATAATTGCATTTCATGCATTAGATTGTGTGGTTAGGACTAGATGTATGGTGGTGGATTTGGGTTGGAGGAAGTTCAACAAAATATTCAAAGGAAAAGGCCCTACAATAAATGGAGCCCAATGGAAGCCTTGGCCCAAAGAAGAGCCCACAAAAAAAGGTATAATTTTACAAGTACAAAAGTTAGTGGCAACATGGATTGATGATGTGGCAAGATTCCCTCCATTGATCCATTTAGGCATGGCATTCATCTCCTCCCTAGGATGTGTGCTTGTTTGCCTTGATCTTGGCCATCCATCCTTTTTGATCCAAGGGCCCTAATCCACCTAGGAATTCTATAAATGCATGGTATTAGTGTTTGTAGACAACTTTTTTGCCAATCAATATACTACTATTTCCCCTAAATACCTTTGTTCTTCCTTTGGTATTTTCCTTGGTTCCTTGAGCCAAGAGGAGTTAGCCTCCATTGCTAACCTAGCTTGGGTTGCTAGGTTAGCTCTTATTCATTCCCTCATCTTCTCCCTTGGGAGGTGAAACGAGGAAGAAAATCCCCGGCCTACGGTGGTCGTTTTCTTCACGGAAAACGTGTATCCTGGGAGCTTAACCCGTAAGCTCGCTCCACGGATCCACCAAGGGTTTTTCTTTACTTTATTTGTCTTCACTTTGCACACAACTTCTCCTCTACATTTCGGCTTCACCATAGCACCCACTCTCACTTTTATTTTTATTGTTATTTTCTTTATTTCTTGCTTTATATTTCCTTTCCTCTTCTAACATCTATTGCTTTCTCTTTCTTTTAATTTCTTTGCATATTCCTTCCATACAACTATATTCATATATTCGGCCATATACTAATATTCTCCTTGTTTATTTCTTGCCTTTATTTTTAGTATTTTCTTTATTTATTCAAGTATTAATCACTAGCACACAACCGAGCACAACCTAGCATTTTGCGGGTTGTACACGGGTTCCTTTTCTAAGGGAGGAGCTTCGATTGAGCATGTGACGTGCCTCGTAGGCCCGTTACTAGATCACAAACCCGGGCACAAAATTTAATTGTTCAATATTCTAACGACTTGTCTCTTTTTGCAGGTTTCGATTCACTCATGGACTTCACTTGGGAGCCGACTAAGGAGGATGAGGAGAAGCCTTACCATGTCATCATTGGAGCATTCGCACGGAGCTTGCTGATAGCCCCATGGGAATTTGTCTTCCCGGGCCTTAATTTGTAATTTTTAATTTTTAAAACTCATTGGCATACATTCGCCTTTATTTTAAGGATTTTATAATTGCATTTCATGCATTAGATTGTGTGGTTAGGACTAGATGTATGGTGGTGGATTTGGGTTGGAGGAAGTTCAACAAATATTCAAAGGAAAAGGCCCTACAATAATGGAGCCCAATGGAAGCCTTGGCCCAAAGAAGAGCCCACAAAAAAAGGTATAATTTTGCAAGTACAAAAGTTAGTGGCAACATGGATTGATGATGTGGCAAGATTCCCTCCATTGATCCATTTAGGCATGGCATCATCTCCTCCCTAGGATGTGTGCTTGTTTGCCTTGATCTTGGCCATCCATCCTTTTTGATCCAAGGGCCCTAATCCACCTAGGAATTCTATAAAGCATGGTATTAGTGTTTGTAGACAACTTTTTTGCCAATCAATATACTACTATTTCCCCTAAATACCTTGTTCTTCCTTTGGTATTTTCCTTGGTTCCTTGAGCCAAGAGGAGTTAGCCTTCATTGCTAACCTAGCTTGGGTTGCTAGGTTAGCTCTATTCATTCCCTCATCTTCTCCCTTGGGAGTTGAAACGAGGACGAAAATCCCGGCCTACGGTGGTCGTTTTCTTCACGGAAAACGTGTATCCGGGAGCTTAACCCGTAAGCTCGCTCCACGGATCCACCAAGGGTTTTTCTTTACTTTATTGTCTTCACTTGGCACACAACTTCTCCTCTACATTTCGGCTTCACCATAGCACCACTCTCACTTTTATTTTTATTGTTATTTTCTTTATTTCTTGCTTTATATTTCCTTTCCTCTTCTAACATCTATTGCTTTCTCTTTCTTTTAATTTCTTGCATATTCCTTCCATACAACTATATTCATATATTGGCCATATACTAATATTCTCCTTGTTATTTCTTGCCTTTAGTTTAGTATTTTATTTCAATATTCAAATATTGTTCACTAGCACCCAACCGAGCACCAACCTAGCATATTCGTGGGTCGTACACGGGCCCCCTTTCTAGGGGCCCCCGTGTCAAGTGGTATCAGAGCCACAAGGCTCCCTTATGGTTTTAGTGCCTTGACAATAGTCAATTTTTTTTTTTTTTTTTTTTTTTTTTTTTTTTTTTTTTTTTTTTTTTTTTTTTTTTTTTTTTTTTTTTTTTTTTTTTTTTTTTTTTTTTTTTTTTTTTTTTTTTTTTTTTTTTTTTTTTTTTTTTTTTTTTTTTTTTTTTTTTTTTTTTTTTTTTTTTTTTTTTTTTTTTTTTTTTTTTTTTTTTTTTTTTTTTTTTTTTTTTTTTTTTTTTTTTTTTTTTTTTTTTTTTTTTTTTTTTTTTTTTTTTTTTTTTTTTTTTTTTTTTTTTTTTTTTTTTTTTTTTTTTTTTTTTTTTTTTTTTTTTTTTTTTTTTTTTTTTTTTTTTTTTTTTTTTTTTTTTTTTTTTTTTTTTTTTTTTTTTTTTTTTTTTTTTTTTTTTTTTTTTTTTTTTTTTTTTTTTTTTTTTTTTTTTTTTTTTTTTTTTTTTTTTTTTTTTTTTTTTTTTTTTTTTTTTTTTTTTTTTCCTTTCCTCTCAACATCTATGCTTTCTCTTTCTTTTAATTTCTTTGCATATTCCTTCCATACAACTATATGCATATATTCGGCCATATACTATATTCCTCCTTGTTATTTTTGACTTTATTTTATGTATTCTTTTTATTTATTCAAGTATTTAATCACTAGCACACAACCGAGCACAAAACCTAGCATGTTTTGCGGGTTGTACACGGGTCCATTTCTAAGGGCCCCCGTGTCAAGTGGTATCAGAGCCACAAGGCTTCCCTTATGGTTTAGTGCCTTGACAATAGTCAAAATTCGGCACAAGACCGGGATAGCGGCTCTTTTAAATTTCCGCATTAACCTTCTATATATTTGTGCTAACTTTGAGTTATTTGTGCTAATTCCAATTTTTATATTTTACTACCATTATTTTTGCTATATTATTACTTGTTATAATATGGAAAAATATGGTGGACGATCCTACAAGAAAACGCACAAGGTATAGCTCACAAATCTCTTAGTTTCCTTTCCTTATTTTTCGGTTTTCTTCTCTTTCTTGTACCACGATTCTTCCCTTCTCATTATAATCCTTATTTTGCCCTGAATCTAAGCCGAAACTCTGCTGAAATTTTAGTAGAAAAGTGAGTATAAAAATCGGCCTAAGGAAATTGCAAAACCGGTTATATATTGTGCACAATCTTCACGGTTTTCTCATTATCTTTAGCCACGATTTTTCTTGCATCTCTTTTATCATTTGAGCCTTATTTTAGCACTTGATTATTGTCCAATCCTTATATTAATATTCTGGAAATTTTAGTGTTTCAACTCGGCTTAGATCTATTGCTATCGAAAAATCGGAGTATTGTTGAAATTATCGCTTTAATCTTGTTTCTTTTGTCAAGCTCGAAATTGTCTAATATTTTTGCTGGTTATTGTTCATGTTTTCGTTCATTAACTTGCCTAATATTTGCTGTTAAATGAGTGCACGAAAGTGGTTTAAAAGAATTTAGCAAAAGCATGAATTAACGTAGCAAAATAGAGCTAGACATTAGATTAAAAAAAAAAAAAATTCTGCTATATTTGACTTAAATTCCAGCATGTTATTTGGACTTAAATGATATTCTAATTTTATTAGTTGCTGTTTTTAGAGTTAATTAGTTGTTATTAATATTACTTTAAGTGATCCTTAGTTAAAGTTGACAACTTGATTGAAATTTCTTGAAAATTTGTGATGAAAATGGTTTAATGAAATGTTCATTTCTTGATTGTGTTATTGAGTGTTTATTGCAATTACTAAGTTGTTGGACTAATTAGCATGATCCATATTTTTCATTGTTGTCTTAGTTAAGATTATTCCTTAGTGCTTAAAATTGTCTAAGACATTAAGAAGATAATAATCACACAAATCTAGGGAAAATTTACTTAGACAAGAATTTCAATTTTTAATTACCCACTCAACCATGACTAACCGTAGTGGACTCAATCGTGAATCACCTGACCAAGAACCACATCGAGCTAGGGATACTCCCCCACCCGAACACACCCGTTACGAAGGAGAAACTAGCTCACCAGGAGGCATGCAAGGACAAATTGATGCCTTAACAAGCATAGTTAATAGCCTTGCCCAACAAGTCCAAACAATGCTGAATAACCCTCCTCGTAGAGATTTTCATGAACGTGTTCCTTCTCAAGAGACCTCCTCTAGGGTTATCCCCGAACGTCCTAGGCGTAGAGCACCTTTTCAACCACTCATAGAGGAAGAGGAATGGGTTGAACCCCAAAGAAGGAGACCACGTCATTTTAATTCGGAGGATGATATTTGGACGGAAGATGATGAAGAGTACCGACCTAATCGTTGTAGGGACAACGACGACCTCCGTAATGTCAAGATGACAATTCCCCCTTTCAATGGGACGTGTGATGGAAACACGTATCTTGATTGGATTGATAAGGTAGAGAGAATCTTTGAGTGTCACGACTATTCCGAGCGAGTCAAAATTCAACTCGCCTCCCTTGAGCTAACGGGCCACGCCGCATTATGGTGGTCCAACCTTAAAAACCAAAGAATGCGTACACTAGGATACCCCATTTCAACCTGGAATTCCATGAAAGAGGAAATGCACAAGAGGTTCGTTCCCCGACACTACAAGCACGAACTCTTCCACCAACTTCACAACCTTAGACAAAATTCTCTCTCTGTCGATGAGTATATCACCGAATTCGAAACTCTCAATATGCGTTGTGCTATTGATGAACCCCAAGAGCAACTCATCGCGAGATTCATTCGAGGTCTTAACCGCGATATTGGAGATGCGGTTGAAGTACAACAATTGCAAACCATGGACATGGTCATTCAACTCGCCCTCACGGTGGAAAGACAACTCAAACGAAAACGCAAGACCAACTTCCCAACTAAATTTCCACCTAGGCACTTAGATCAAGACAAGCCCAAACCTCCATGGAAGAACGAAGAGAAAAGGCCCATTAACCGTAATTGGCCACCTAAAACCCCATTCAACCAAAACAAACCCTCTCCTACGGACAAAAATCAATCAAACCCTCCTAAAGGACTAAGAGCCCGTGATGTCCAATGCTACAAGTGCTTAGGCAAGGGACATTACGCAAATGAATGTTCTAACCGTCGAGTGATGGTTATCAAGGAGTCAACCGGAGAATGGGAGAGTGAGAACGATGAAGGTCAATACCTCGATAAAGAAGTAGGAGAAGAGTTTGGTGACGAGAGCGAGCACGAGTCGGATGAGTGTGCTGCTCAAGACGGACCACTTTTAATGGTGATTAGAAGATCCCTTGTCTCTAAAAATGTTGAGGAGGACTGCCAACGCGAAAACATTTTTCAAAGTAGATGTGCAGTCAAAGATAAAGTATGTTCGGTGATTATAGATAGTGGAAGTTGCGTTAACGTAGCTTCCCAAGATATGGTTAACAAGCTTGGATTGGAGTCGACAAACCACCCTAAACCATATAAGTTGAGATGGTTGGATGATAGAGATGACATTAAAGTGACCAAACAAGTAACTATTAATTTTACTATTGGAAAATATAAGGATTCAGTTACTTGCGATGTCGTGCCGATGAAAGCGAGTCATCTTCTATTAGGACGACCATGGCTCTACGACCGTAGGGTACATTATGATGGTTACCTCAACAACTATAGTTTGAAATTCGGCGGTAGAAATATCAAATTACTTCCTATGACCCCTGAACAAATTGCTCATGATGATGCGCTTAGGAAGGAGGAAAAGACTAAAGAAAATCTTTTGTTGACCAAAAAGGGATTAAGGGCTGCTGTGACTAAGGGAAAAACGGTGATTCTTGTTTTATTTAGGGACCGAATTATGGAGCTTGGAGAGATTCCCTTACCGATTCAAAACCTACTTAAGACTTATCAAGATATTTTTCCTGAAGAACTACCCCCTGGACTACCCCCGATTAGAGGAATAGAACACCAAATTGACCTCCAACCCGGTGCTATGTTACCAAATCGACCGGCCTATAGGATGAGGCCTGAAGAAGCAAAAGAATTACAAGATCAAGTCCAAGAATTATTAGGGAGAGGATACATAAGAGAGTCGATGAGCCCATGCGCTGTACCTACCTTGTTGGTACCTAAAAAGGATGGCTCTATGCGAATGTGTGTTGATAGTAGGGCTATCAACCAAATCACCATTAAGTATAGGTATCCCATCCCTCGATTAGAAGATATGTTGGACGAATTGAGTGGAGCATCAATTTTCTCTAAAGTTGACTTGAAGAGCGGATATCACCAAATACGTATGAAAGAGGGTGATGAATGGAAGACCGCCTTCAAAACAAAATACGGATTGTTTGAATGGATGGTTATGCCATTCGGTCTTACAAATGCCCCGAGCACCTTTATGCGGTTAATGCATCATGTTCTTAAGGAATTCCTTGGGAAATTTGTTGTCGTGTATTTCGATGACATCTTGGTGTATAGTCGCGACCTCCCACAACATGTCAACCATCTCGGGATGTTATTTCAAACCCTCCGTAGCACTAAATTGTTTGGGAACTTGAGTAAGTGCTCATTTGGACAAGAGAAAGTTTACTTTTGGGTTTTATCATTTCTAAGGATGGGTTGGAAGCAGACGAAGAGAAGGTTAAAGCCATCAAGGATTGGCCCACTCCTAATAGCATCACTGAAGTCCGTAGTTTTCACGGATTAGCTTCTTTTTATAGGAGGTTCATTAAAGACTTCAGTTCTTTAGTCGCTCTTATTACGGACCTCACTAAGAAAGGAGTTGACTTTAATTGGACACCGGCATGCCAAAGTAGCTTCGATATGATAAAAGAAAAACTTTGTCAATCCCCCGTTTTGGCACTCCCCGATTTCAATAAGGTTTTTGAGATCAAGAGTGATGCCTCCGGTATTGGCATTGGAGCTGTATTGATGCAAGATGGCAAACCTCTTGCGTATTTTAGTGAAAAATTGAAAGGAGCTGCTTTGAACTATTCAACTTATGACAAAGAGTTTTATGCCGTGATTAGAGCTCTCGAACATTGGCAACATTACTTACTTTCAAAGGAGTTTGTGATTCACTCCGACCACCAATCCCTTAAGCACATTAAGAGCCAACACAAACTCAACAAGCGTCATGCAAAATGGGTGGAATTTTTGGAAAGATTCCCCTACATTTTAAAATATCTGAAAGGATCTGATAATCCCGTTGCCGATGCTCTCTCTCGAAGACGTATCCTCTTGACAGAACTAAGTGTTAGATTTTTCGGACTTGAATGGATTAAAAATTTGTATGCATCCGATAAAGATTTTGGATTGCCTTACCAAGTTTATCAAAATAAGGCTGAAGGAGGATATAGTCTCGTGGATGGATTCCTCTTAAGGAATGGAAAATTGTGTATTCCACATTGCAGTCTAAGACAATGCCTCATTAAAGAAGCTCATGGAGGAGGATTGTCTGGACATTTTGGAGAAAAGAAGACCCTAGAATTATTAAAAGAAAAATTCTATTGGCCTCATATGATGAAGGACGTGCACCATTATATCGAAAAATGCATTGTGTGTAAAAAGGCCAAAAGCAAAGTGCTACCCCAAGGACTTTACCTTCCCTTACCAGTTCCAACACATCCTTGGGTAGAAATTAGTATGGACTTTGTTTTAGGGTTGCCACGAACGGGACGTAATAAGGATTCTATACTCGTGGTTGTGGATAGATTCTCCAAAATGGCACATTTTATTGCCTGCAACAAAACTGACGACTCTGCTGCTATAGCCGATCTCTTCTTCAAGGAGATAGTTAGACTCCACGGTGTGCCTCAGTCTATTGTGTCCGACTGCGATACCAAATTTTTGAGCACATTTTGGAAGACTTTATGGAAGAAGTTGGGGACTACGCTATGTTTTAGTACATCCTTTCATCCCCAAACAGACGACCAAACGGAAGTGGTCAATAGGACTTTGGGTACCCTTCTACGAAGTGTCGTGGGTAAGACTCTCACCAATTGGGACATACTACTACCCCAAATTGAATTCGGTTACAACCGAAGCCTTCATTCCACCACCCAGCAAACGCCCTTTGAGGTAGTATATGGTTTTAATCCAAACACACCATTGACACTTGTTCCTATTCCAACCCAGGACCTAATCAACCCGTCGGGAGCGAATAAAGCAGAGCAAATGAAAAAGTTATATGAAAAGGTTCGCCACACTATTGAGAAGAATAACGCCAATTATGCGAAGCATGCGAATAAAGGACGAAAAGAGGTAATTTTCAATGTTGGAGATTTAGTGTGGTTACACCTTAGGAAAGAACGGTTTCCTGCTAAAAGGCGCTCCAAGCTATTACCTAGAGCTGAAGGTCCCTTTAAAGTTTTAGAGCGCATAAATAACAATGCTTACAAATTGGAGTTACCTGGCGATTATGGGGTATCATCCACCTTCAACGTGCAAGATTTGTCCCCTTATATTGGAGAATTGGGACATGAAGAGGAGGCTGAGCTAACGGATTTGAGGTCAAATCCTCAGCCACCCGGAGGGGATGACGTGCCTCGTAGGCCCGTTACTAGATCACAAACCCGGGCACAAAATTTAATTGTTCAATATTCTAACGACTTGTCTCTTTTTGCAGGTTTCGATTCACTCATGGACTTCACTTGGGAGCCGACTAAGGAGGATGAGGAGAAGCCTTACCATGTCATTCATTGGAGCATTCGCACGGAGCTTGCTGATAGCCCCATGGGAATTTGTCTTCCCGGGCCTTAATTTGTAATTTTTAATTTTTAAAACTCATTGGCATACATTTGCCTTTATTGTAAGGATTTTATAATTGCATTTCATGCATTAGATTGTGTGGTTAGGACTAGATGTATGGTGGTGGATTTGGGTTGGAGGAAGTTCAACAAAATATTCAAAGGAAAAGGCCCTACAATAAATGGAGCCCAATGGAAGCCTTGGCCCAAAGAAGAGCCCACAAAAAAAGGTATAATTTTACAAGTACAAAAGTTAGTGGCAACATGGATTGATGATGTGGCAAGATTCCCTCCATTGATCCATTTAGGCATGGCATTCATCTCCTCCCTAGGATGTGTGCTTGTTTGCCTTGATCTTGGCCATCCATCCTTTTTGATCCAAGGGCCCTAATCCACCTAGGAATTCTATAAATGCATGGTATTAGTGTTTGTAGACAACTTTTTTGCCAATCAATATACTACTATTTCCCCTAAATACCTTTGTTCTTCCTTTGGTATTTTCCTTGGTTCCTTGAGCCAAGAGGAGTTAGCCTCCATTGCTAACCTAGCTTGGGTTGCTAGGTTAGCTCTTATTCATTCCCTCATCTTCTCCCTTGGGAGGTGAAACGAGGAAGAAAATCCCCGGCCTACGGTGGTCGTTTTCTTCACGGAAAACGTGTATCCGGGAGCTTAACCCGTAAGCTCGCTCCACGGATCCACCAAGGGTTTTTCTTTACTTTATTTGTCTTCACTTTGCACACAACTTCTCCTCTACATTTCGGCTTCACCATAGCACCCACTCTCACTTTTATTTTTATTGTTATTTTCTTTATTTCTTGCTTTATATTTCCTTTCCTCTTCTAACATCTATTGCTTTCTCTTTCTTTTAATTTCTTTGCATATTCCTTCCATACAACTATATTCATATATTCGGCCATATACTAATATTCTCCTTGTTTATTTCTTGCCTTTATTTTTAGTATTTTCTTTTATTTATTCAAGTATTAATCACTAGCACACAACCGAGCACAAACCTAGCATTTTTGCGGGTTGTACACGGGTTCCTTTTCTAAGGGAGGAGCTTCGATTGAGCATGACATCAGGAGACTTGTCTGAATTCAACTTGTCAGATGACGGTATTCTGAAGTTCAGGCATAGGTGGTACGTGTCTAACGATGAGGAACTGAAGAAGGAGATATTGGCCGAGGCACATTTTTCAGCTTATTCTGTGCACCCGGGAAGTACCAAGATGTATCGGGATTTAAAAAAACACTTCTGGTGGCCGAACATGAAGAGGGAAGTTGCAAAATATGTTGAAACCTGTTTAATTTGTCAACAGGTTAAAGCGGAACACCAGAGGCCGGCTGGAACACTACAGCCACTGCTGATTTCAGAGTGGAAATGGGAGCAGATCTCCATGAATTTTATTGTGGGGCTCCCGAGGACGCGAAGGGTCATGATGGCATCTGGGTGATTGTGGACCGATTGACAAGTCGGCTCACTTCTTATCTGTGAAGATGTTATCTTCTATGGATAATCTCGCCGAGCTTTATGTGCAGGAGATTGTGAGATTGCACGGAGTACCAGTTTCGATTGTCTCAGACAAAGATCCGAGATTTACATCGAAGTTCTGGAAGAGTCTGCACAAAGCTATGGGGACTCAGCTGAATTTCAGCACAGCCTTTCATCCTCAGACTGATGGTCAGACAGAGAGGACAAATCAAATTCTGGAGGATATGCTCAGAGCTTGTGTGTTGGAATTTCATAGATCGTGGAGCAGGTATTTGCCACTGATCGAGTTCTCTTACAAAAACAGCTTCCAGGCTACCATTGGTATGGCTCCTTATGAAGCTCTGTATGGTCGAAAATGTTGGTCTCGGTTGTATTGGGATGAGGTTGGTGAAGCCAGTGTTGTTGGTCCCGAGATTCTACAGCAAACGGCAGAGAAGATTGCCGTTATCCGACAGCGTATCGAGGTAGCTCAGAGTCGACAGAAGAGCTACGCTGACACAAGACGGAGAGAACTTGAATTCGAAGAGAGCGATGAGGTTTATCTGAAGGTTTCTCCGTTTAAAGGTGTTATGAGATTCGGAAGGAAGGGCAAGCCAAACCCTCGTTATGTGGGGCCCTTTCCTATTTTGAAGAAGATCGGGAAGATGGCGTATCGACTACAGCTTCTGGCTTCAATGGAGGGTATCCACAATGTATTCCACGTAGCTATGCTTCGGAAGTGTTTGCGCAATCCGTCACATATCGTAGAGGCAAGAGAGATCGAGGTACGGCCTACTTTGACTTATGTGGAGAAGTCTGTACGTATTCTGGAGTCTTCGATCAAAGTATTGCGCAACAAAGAGATTCCACTAGTTAAAGTCCTATGGCGGAACAACGAGATTGAGGAAGCAACTTGGGAGCGACAGCAGGATATGATGGCTAAGTAACCTGAGTTGTTTGTATGATCAAATTTTGAGGACAAAATTTAAATAAGGTGGATAGATTGTAATACCCGGCTGTACGGAATACTAATATTTTAATGTAAATGGCATTTTGTTAATACGTCAAATCAAGTCCACTTTATGAAAAGAAAGCGTTATTATGATCCTAATGACTTATAAGGATTTTAAGAAAATTTCGAGAATTTTAGGAGTCTAATGCTAATTTTTACGAGAATTATGTTTATCGTAATTTAAAGGATACTTTGGTAAAAAATAATAAACGAGCTCCGTTTTGCGAACGGACAGTTTTAATAGAACCCTAGTAATAAGTTGAATTTATTGGTAAAATAAGGAGATTTGGAGAAAACGAATTGTTAGACAATTAACGAAACGAAGGACGAAACAAATAGAAAATCAAAGGAAGGGCAAAATTGTAATTTTTCAAGTAAAAAAAAAAACAAGATCTCCTCCAGAACACTTCTTCTTCTTCTCTACGTTCTTTTCCCTCTCTCGCGACGCTTCCTCCTCCCTCACGGCGACTTCCACTCCGGCGACCAATCTCCTCCCCGATCGTCTCGATTCTTCGCGATTTCTTCCCCAATCTCGACCCTAGGTACGATTCTAAGGTTTTAAGAAAGTTTATTTTGATTTTTACGGAGTTTAAACGATTAGGGTTCGTTTAGCGTTTAGTTAAAATCGTGATTTAGGGTTCGAGATTTATAGGTTTATCATGTTGGTGGATATAAAAGACGTATTGAACGTTGTTGGACGAAGTTAAATTGATTTGGGAGAAAAGTTAAAATTCAAGGAATTAGGGGTTTTTGGAAAAACTCGTTATTAAAATTTTTGAGGTATGGAGCACTAATTGTTATTAAAATGCCTCGATTAGTTAAGTTAGAATTTTAGAAATTTCATTAGTTAAGGATTTTGTTAAATTGGACGTTAATGGTTTGAATTCGTTTTAACGTCGACGTTGTGAATTTCTTAGGTAAATGACGCTCGTGGACGGAGCTTGAAGTTCAACGTGCACGAGGTAAGTTCACGTGACTTACTGTGGCCGATTGGCCTACACCATAAGCCGAATTTGTTGTTGAGGATACGTTGGTGTTAAATTGTTTAAGTTGATCATTGTTTCGTCTAATTGTCTTGGTTGGGTAAATTAGGTTCAATTGTTTTATAGGTTGATTGTTTTGATGGTATTTGTCGTGTTTTGATGGTCTTCGTAGAGTTTTAATGGTATACTCCTTATGTATGTTTATATTGAACTGTTCATGCATCATGGTTTTAAAAATGTCATGAAAATGAATTTATGCACGGATTTCATGAAAAGAACATGCATGTTAAGGCAAGTAAAGTATCACAGTAAACAACCATGACATGGGGTTATCGGGGATGAGGTTCAGACCTGGCATTCCGTGGTGAGCGGGTTTTCCTCCCTTCAGATGGTGTGGGCTGTCTAACCGCTAGACATGCCCTATCCATCCGTCGAGCGTTTCCGATTACCATAGACTGACACGTACTGATATATGAATTGACATGGACGGTTTTCATAGCATTGAGTATATACGATCATGCTTTAGCATTTACGTAGAGCTTGCTGAAATTTTTATCTCATAGGTGTCTTTATGGTGTAGGTGACATAGATCCAGGTGAGGAGGATTTCCCTCTACCAGATGATCGTGCAGATTGAAGGAGAATGCCCGTGAAAGTGTGCTGCACAGTCGATGCTCCTTTTGACCTGTGGGGAAAGTAAGCGTATGTTTTGGGAATATGGTAGTTAGATGAAAATTGTATAGGATGCTTGGATCTGATTAGTTGATAGGTTTGTGTTTTGATGTTTTTGTTAAACGTTTTGAAAACTTGATTTGTAAATGTTTGGTAATAGGGATATGTTCGGTTTTCAAATAAATCCATGCAGTTCATTTTCATGAAAATTGATCACGTTTTAAATACGTTTTGAGTCGTTATTTAGGGTGATTGGGTGAAGTGCGAAAAGGATGAGGATATGAGTGAGTTTATATTATGATGTTATTGTGTTTATTAATGTGTATGAATGAGAAGAAGAATGGAAAAGAAAGAATGGAAGAGGAAGAGAAAAGGGAAAAGTGGAGGAAGGCGCTCCCTGGAATTGAAATTCCAGGGAGGGGATCGATCGCCCCTTTGGTCGCCACGCTCTGGAAAAATTCCAGAGCGTGTAGCGATCGATCGCCCAAAGGTGGGCGATCGATTGCCTGGTGATCGATCGCGAGGCGATCGTTCACCACAGCGAGGATCGCCCCTCCATTTTATAACTGGCGATCGATCGCCTGAAATGGGCGATCGATCGCCCCCTGGTTTTCAGGGACAAATGTCCCTCTTGTCCCTAGCCGATGGTTATTCAGTTTTTTTGTATTGTTTTAAATTGTTTTAAGCTTTTGTTTAAACGGTTTATAAACATAGACTTCACCGATTTCAATTCCAATTTCAATTCCGAATTTAAAAGTTTTATTTCTGCTCAAACGTTAGGTTTAAAGTTTTAAGTTATAAAAAAAAATAATTACGGGAAAATTAGGAATAGTGTAAGGGTCGCTACACCACCCCATTTCCTACATGTCATAATCATATTTTTTCTAGAAACTGATGTAACACTCGGTTCTTTCAGGTTTTGGGTTTTGCTACGCAATGACATTTTTGTAAATAATGTGAAATTGAGCCCGTTTTATGAACGAGAAGTTTCGTTAGAACCCTAGGAGTAAGTTGGAATGTTTGGTGAAATAAGGAAGTTTGGAGAGATCAAATCGATCGTTAAATAACGAAATAGAAGAGTACTAAGCTAAAAGGGCAAAACGGTAAGTTGTTAGATTAATTTTATTAAAAGCAAATTTTCCCTTTCCCTTTCTCTCATTTTTTTCTCTGCATCTCACAAAAGAAAAGCTCCAGAGAGCTTCTCTGGCGATTCTTAATCGCCTCCTCTGTTTCTTCATGTTTCGGTCGGTTCCTCCTTCGATCATCGATCCTCCTTCACATTTTCTTCCCCAATCGACGTCTTAAATAAGATTCTAACCTTTTGGAAGTTAGTATCCAGGTTTTAAAGCTGTTAATCGGTTAAAGTTTCCTTAGGGTTTTGTCAAAATTGTTGAGTGAAGTTAGAAATCCTTAGTTATTGAATTGTTGGAGGATAATGGAGGTATTTATGATTAGGGAGGATAGTTAAGTAGAGTTAATAGAACTCGATTGGTTTAGACTCGGTTTTAATGTCGTGTGTTATGAATCGGCTTAGGTGAACAAAGCTCACGGATAGTGCTCGGTGTGCTGAGGACCCGAGGTAAGTTCTTGTGACTTACTGTGGCCGATAGGCCTACACCATACGTCGTGTTTCGTTGTTGAGGATATTTGGTGCAATGTATATTTTTATGCTTTGGATGGGTAGTTTAGGTTTAGTTGTTTTATAGGTCATGCTTGTGTTATGTTTTGATGGTATTCACGTTGTTTATGTTTATGTTATGCATTTATTGCTCATGCATCATTGTTATGCATTGATTTCATGAAAAAGAAATGAATAAAAATAAAGTGAAATGTAAATTACCTAAAACAATTGAGACGACTGAGACGATTAAGACGACTGAGACGACTAAGACGACTAAGACGACTAAGATGACTGAGACGACTAAGACAACTGACACGGACTGATACGTGATATGCATGGATGAAAATTCATGAAAATTGCATATACATGTTCATGCATTGTCATTTACGTAGGATTTACTGAGATTTATCTCATTGGTGTCTTTATGGTGTAGGTGAATTCGAAATAGGTGAGAAGGACATCCCTCTGCAGGATGAATAAGCTGGTTGAAGAGGAATGCCCGTGGGAGTGCGCTGAGCAGTCGTGGCGCATTTGACCCGTGGGAGCAACATGTTAAGTGTTTAGTGGTGTTTGGGATTGTTTGGGCTGATGAGTGACAAAATAGAAAGAAATGTATAAAAACTAATTTTAGGGTGCTTGATGTCTAGATACTGTATATTTGATGTTTTGATGAAATGGATGGATATTGATGCTTTGATGAGGAGTTTGGGATGATTTAGAGTAGGGGATGCGGATGTATATTGAAATGTGTCTAGGAAATAAGAAGAAGAAGAAGATGGGAGAAGTGTACAGGGTGTGGAGCAGCTCTCTAGAAGAAAATCCAGAGGGCATGCTGATCGATCAGTTGAAATAGCGATTGATCGGCTGACATTTTATTGCGACTCTGTCTAATTTTAAGTTAAGTATTCTGAAGTCGAAGACGTCGTCCAAAGTCCGTGGACGAATAAAGTCCGTGGACGAATAAATGCTGTGGACGATAACGTCGTCCGATGCTGTGGACGACAACGTCGACTGATCTCATTATAGAGACCACATCGACCACCACTGTGCCATTCGACAAACCCAATTGGAAGTGTTGTCTTCCGAAAAGAGTTGTCGACCCTACTGTTCATCTGATGAAACCCGATAGGAACTGTTGTCTTCCAAAGAGTGTTGTCGGCCGATTCTCCTTAGTAATTCGGTCTGAGACTGAAACGTTAGTATGCCTTCCGCTAAATGAATTAATTGTCTGTAAATGAGTAAGATTGATGGATGAAAACGAAAAATTCAAATTTTACGGGATTTGTAGGAATAGTAACAAGGAAAATTTATGGGACGTTACAACTGATGTCTGGCCTTGGGAGCTTGTTCCTGCCAAGGAAGCCTGAAACGACGAGTATAGAAATTATAAAAGACATTTATTGAGCATCAAAAAACATGTTTTCATAGTAATCTTTACTTACTCGGGTCGCACTTGAGACTCCTTTGCACGTTCTTGAATTATGATTAGGCTCACAACATTTCTCACATGTCATAATCATATTTTTTCTAGAAACTGATGGCTGGCCTTGGGAGCTTGTTCCTACCGGGAAGCCTGAAACGACGAGTATAGAAATTATAAAAGACATTTAATGAGCATTAAAAATATGTTGTCATAGTAATCTTTACTTACTCGGGTTGCACTTGAGACTTCTTTGCACGTTCTTGAATTATGATTAGGCCCACCACATTTTCCATATGTCATAATCATATTTTTTCTAGAAACCGATGTCTAGCTTTGTGGTTCATCGATGTCTCTAGTTCTCTTCTTCTTTGGTCTGCCAGGTTGTCGTTTCATTAAAGGTGGCAGTATGGTGGGCGTACTTTTAGAAGGCCACATATCAGCACCGTTAAGTAGTCTAATGAAATGAGAGTACAATCAGATATATGTCTCCCGATGGTAGTATGGGTTAATGTAGTCCTCGATATTCCTTCTCATGAATGAAAGAAAAGGAATCGCGTACACACAAGGTATCCCAGTCAGCTCCCACATGTAACAGTTGCATCATCGATTCTGTAAGGCGACATCAAATTGTTGGAAATGATTAGTAACCTCAAATCTTTCACCTCCGGCAGGCGTTTGAAACCAGTGTCTTGCAGCATTCTTTAATTTCTCAACTTTCTTGCGAACTGCAGGACATAGGAAGTCATTATATTTTTCCATTGTGCTATGCCTCTTCGCAATTCTTGCCATCATAATCCTTCTAATCATTTCGAGCATCTTCAAATTGGATTATCTCCTGCTGGGAGTATTAAGGAGTTGAATGACTCGCTGAGGTTGTTCAAAGTGAGCTCGCACTTTGATTGTTGACTGAATGCATGTCGGGACCAGAACTTCAGAGGAATCTCTAGCAATGCCATGTATGCCGCTCTATTCAAAGCAGTCAACTTGTCCATCTCCTTCTTAAAGGCAGCTCCTGTTGTGGCCAATGATGCATTCCACATTGCCTCTTTGTAGACTTTTTCCCAAAAATCTTTTTTAAAATTTGCATACAAGTGTCGTACACAATACCGGACTTCAACTTTGGGTACCACATCCTCTAATGTTGGAACCAAACCATGCATTGCAAGTAGTTCAGAAATTGATAAGTGATATAACTATGCATTTGGAAACAAAAGTACATGAAAAAGAAAACTTACTTTTTTGTTGGTCTGAAATAAAAGTCAATCTGCGACCATTGAAATTGTTTAGGTCCCTCAGCACTAACCTCAAAAACCACGTCAAGATTCTTTTGTTTCACCCTCAACAACAGCAATGGAAATGGGAAATATTCCACCATCCCCATCAACTCCAATTGCCATCAAAAGTTGTCTGTGGCATTGTCCTTTTAAATGACAATCGTCCAAACTAATGACGGGTCGACCACAAGTTATAAATCTAGTCTTACATGCTTTCAAACATATATATAGTCTCTTGAAAATTTTATTCTCCTCGCTATCTGTTGGATCCACACTCACAATGCATGTGCTCCCTGGATTCGACCTATTAATTTCTTCTGCATATGACTACAATTTTTTATATTGCTCATCTGATCTTCCATCCACCATTATTCGAACTTTCCTCCTCGCCCTATATGCTATGGTCTTTGAGATATTCATGTTGTAGTTCTCTCTTACTGTTTCAATAATAGACGCAATATTCCACTGTGGGTGACTTCTAAACATACGAAGGTACTCAGATGCTACCCATTTAGATGATGCATGACGACTCTCCATCGTTCGTGTGCATGAGTGCGAGGCTTTCAATGTTTTAATCTTGTAGGTGTCCTCGGCCTGCATCTTTGATGCACAGTCTCCATGGACATCCAGTTTTGCATATTGCTTGTAGTTTGCATTTTTCACTTTTCTTGAACCTAATATCATATCCATTCTCCATTGCAAACTTTTTTAATGCGTCCTTAATGGCATATATCGAATTAAAAGTCTTTCCTAACTGAAGCTCATTGGGAGTATTGATGCTTGATGCTCGAACATTGCTCTGTCTCATATCATCACCTGATTCTGTTATTGAGTTTAATTCATCCTCATCCATACGCTGCGAAACAGAATCTATGGCAATTTCATTATCACTCGCCACTGAATCAACATTTTTGCCCTCTTCATCCCCATCAGAACTTAACACAGCCGCATTCCCACTGTGTTCATCCCAATCAACAGCTAACTCATCCTCATCATCATCTAACTCATCAGCACTTACCTCATTTCTATTCCCACTACGTTCATCCCCATCAGCATCAATTAATTCATCCCCACTATCACTTAAATAACATATTGTACAATTATCTTCATCCTCCACATAAATCCTATCGTATCGCTTTTCATCGAGTCTACTAACCATCTTCATCACATCATTGTCAGTTTTCAAGCGCCTCAATCCCTTCTGTAAACTCAGTTTACGAATCACATAAGAAAGAGTCTTCCATGCAGTAACACAAAACTCCGCAAGCATGTCAATAATCACCAACATGGACTGTCACGTCCTAGACACTGTATCCGATTTTTCCCGTACTATATATATATATATATATATTTTACTTATCATTATAAAAGCCTTAAGCGGAGATTAAATCGAAATCAGAGTTTATTTAGTAAGTCGTTTAAAACAAATACTAAAACAATTGAAAATAAAACAATTTAAATAAATTAAAATAATTGAATAAATAAATTAAAATCGTATAATCGGCCGAGGGACAGAAGGGGAAAATCCCCACACAAAATGAGGGGCGCTCGAACGCCAAATGATAGGCGTGCGGGCGCCTCCCTTCTGGCCGCACGGTCGGCCATCGCTTGGCCGATCGTGCGCCCCTCTTTTCTCCACCCGCGCTCGATCGCAGCTCTACCCGCGCCCGATCGCTGAACTCTCTGGAAAACAAGAGAGTTCTATGTTCGAGCGCCTGCATTCAGGCGTTTGATCGCCCCCTACTCTTTCTCTTCTTCTTTCTTTTTTTTTTCTCCTTCATACGCCTACACATTTCACAATATTCACTCAACACTTCATCACCAATATCACTATCACATATTTTAACATAAAACACCCGATATCCATACGTCTTCCGAAATACCACCCCGAAATCTACTCGAAACGAAATTAAAACAAAGTACGTTTTCATGAAAATAAACCGCGTTGTTCCGTTTGAAAGTCTAACATATCCTCCTGTTTTAAAATCACTAAACAGTTACAAAATACCTTCAATAAAAGATTTTCAAACAACTATAAATCAGTTTCTAAAACGCTTAAAACATTAAACCTATCCACTATGAGATCCAACATCCTAAAATGTCTATACAACTATTCATTTCCAAACATCCCAAAAACCCTCAAAATCTATACATACTTTCCCACGGGTCGGTTAAGCGTCGACTACGCCAGCACACCACCGCAGCCATCATCCGTCAACTGTGTCACTCCTCAGGTGGAGGGTTCTCCTTCTCACCTGTTTTCTCAAAATCACCTACACCATACAACACACTATGAGTTAAAAATCTCAGCAAGACTCGTAAATGCAAATGCTATGCTGTGCTATGCGATGCTATGCTGTGCTATGCTATGTCATGCTATGCACTGTAGGTGTCACCGAGATCCTATCCCTCTAACCGGAGAGAGCTCCTCCAGCAGGCGGACTACTCTTTCCAGCTAGAGGCGGGGGGTACACGCTTACAACACGTACAGTCGTGCTTGAGCCCCACCTCGCATGACCTATAAACTGTATGCCTTTCGGCCTATATGCCTTTCGGCCTGTATGCCTTTCGGCCCATTTTAACTATATGCCTTACGGCCCATTTTAACTGTATGCCTTACGGCCCATTTTATTCTTTACATTATCTTTAAAACATTGTGAAAAAATTCACTTTCATGTTTTTTCTTTAAAACACGTGATGCATGAATAGTTCTATATCATAAAGTAAACAAGCAATAAGAGGTACCATCAAGACTATAAATGCATAACCTATAACCTATAAAACAACTAAACCTGTCTACCCAACCAAGAAAAATTAAACAGGCGCATCTCCAAAACTCCTCGAGACAACCACGACGTACGGTGTAGGCCAATCGGCCAGAGAAGATCACGAGAACTTACCTCGTGTCCAAAGCAGCTAAAGCTCCGTCCACGAGCGCTGTTCACCTAAGCAATTTACAAGGATTGACGTTAAAACGAGTTTAAGTTAATAAACGTCCAATTGTCAAAACCTTAACTAAAGGAATTTCCTAACATTCCAACTTAACTTATCGAGGCATTTAATCCATTAATCTACGCTCGATACCCCGAAATCCAATTTACGAGTTTTCCGAAAACCCAAAATTTACAAATTTAACATTTCTCCTAAATCGTCCTAACTTCTTCCAATAACATTTAATACGTGCAATACGTTCGTAAACTATAACAATCTATCGATTTCGAACCCTAAATCTCGATTTTTAACAAAACCCTAATCGAAACCCTAACCGTATAACTTCGTAAAACTTGAGAACTAAGGTCGGGAAATGCTAGAGACTTACCTAGGAAGCGATTTCGGGAAGAAAATGCTAGAGACTTACCTAGGAAGCGATTTCGGGAACGGAGGAGAGATCGATCACCGGAGAGAAGCTGCAAGGATCGCCGGAGGAGAATGGGAAATCACAGGGAAAAAGAAGTTTGCGTGGAGAAGAAGAAGAGTCAAGTGTATTTTATAAAAATTTGGGTTGTTGAATTACCGATTCGCCCTTCTATTGTTTTATATTAGTTTCGTCCTTCGTTTCTTTAATTGTCTAATGATTTGGTTTCTCCAAGTCTCCTTGTTTCGCCGATAAGTCCAACTTATTATTTGGGTTCTAACAAAACTATCCGCTCGCAATTCGGACATCGTTTACTATTTTTACTAAAACATCCTTCATATTACGAGAAATGTAATTACTCAGAATATAGCGTTATTACTCCAAAAATTCCCGTAAATTCCTTAAAATTCCTATTAATCGTCAGGATAGAAATGACGCTTTCTTTTTGTAAAATAGGCTTGATTTGACATATTTACAAAAATACCAATATATATTATAATATGAAATTCCGTACAAGCAAAATATTACATTTCACCCACCTTATTTAGAATTTTTTCCACAAAATTAAATCATACAAATAGCTCAGGATATCTAGTCATCATATCCTGCTGTCGCTCCCAAGTCGCTTCTTTCACCTCATGATTCCGCCATAGGACTTTAACTAGCGGAATTTCTTTATTGCGCAAAACCTTGATGGAAGTCTCCAAAATACGTACCGGCCTCTCCTCATAGGTCAAGGTAGGCTGTACCTCGATGTCTATTGCCACCACGGTATGTGATGGATCACACAAACACTTCCGAAGCATGGATACGTGAAATACGTCATGAATACCCTCCATAGAAGCTGGAAGCTGCAATCTGTACGCCATCTTCTCGATCCTCTTCAGAATAGGAAAGGGCCCCACATAACGAGGGTTTAACTTGCCCCTCCTTCCAAATCTAGTAACACCTTTGAACGGAGAAACTTTAAGATAAACTTCGTCACCTTCCTCGAACTCTAGCTCTCTCCGTCTCGTGTCAACGTAGCTCTTCTGTCTACTCTGAGCTACCTCAATACGCTGTCGAATAATGGCAATCTTCTCTGCCGTTTGTTGTAGAATCTCCGGACCAATGACGCTGGCCTCGCCAACCTCGTCCCAATATAACAGAGACCTACACTTTCGACCATACAAAGCCTCATACGGTGCCATGCCAATGGTAGCCTGGAAGCTGTTGTTGTACGAGAACTCAATCAGGAGCAAATATCGGCTCCACGAGCCCTGAAACTCCAGCACACAGGCTCTGAGCATATCCTCAAGAATCTGATTCGTCCTCTCTATCTGACCATCAGTCTGAGGATGAAATGCCGTGCTGAAATTAAGCTGAGTCCCCATAGCTTTATGCAGGCTCTTCTAGAAATTTGAAGTAAATCTCGGATCACGATCCGAGACAATAGAAACTGGCACACCGTGCAGTCTGACAATCTCCTGTACATACAGCTCGGCGAGCTGATCCATCAAAGAAGTCATTTTCACAGATAAGAAATGGGCCGACTTTGTCAATCGGTCCACGATCACCCAAACACCATCATAGCCTTTGTCGTCCTCGGGAGCCCCACAATAAAATCCATGGAGATCTGCTCCCATTTCCACTCCGGAATCGGCAGTGGCAATAATGTTCCGGCCGGTCTCTGGTGCTCTGCTTTCACCTGTTGACACACTAAACAGGTCTCAACGTACTTCGCAACCTCTCGCTTCATGTTCGGCCACCAGAAATGTTGCTTTAAGTCCCAGTACATCTTAGTACTTCCCGGGTGCACAGAATACGCCGAAGAATGTGCCTCGGCTAATATCTCCTTTTTCAGGTCCTCGTCGTTAGGCACGTACCACCTATGCCTGAACTTCAGAATACCATCCTCTGATAAATGGAAATCTGACGAGTCTCCCAATGTCATGCTGGATCGAAGCTCCTCACACTCTGTATTATTCTGCTGAGCCTCACGTATCCGATCCAGAATTGTCGGCCTGAGAGAAATGTTGGTGAGCATACTGGACAACTCTGCCATTATCTCAACGTCGAACCTCTCAATCTCAGACCGCAGCGTAACTGACATCGCTGCTAATGAAGGCTGACTCACAGAAGGCACTCTACTTAAAGTATCAGCTACTTTGTTTGCCTTTCCTAGATGGTACTTGATATCAAAATCGTAATCTTTGACGAACTCAAGCCACCATCTCTGTCGCATATTCAGCTCCTTCTGCGTAAATAGATACTTCAAGCTCTTGTGGTCGGAAAATATCTCGCACTGCTGCCCATATAAATAATGTCTCCATATCTTCAGTGCGAAGACCACAGCTGCTAACTCAAGGTCGTGCGTAGGGTAATTCTGCTCATACGGCTTCAACTGCCGTGAAACATAAGCAATAACTCTCCCCTCTTGCATCAATACACAACCGAGTCCCACTCCAGACGCGTCACAATAAATACTGAACTTGTCACCTTCAATAGGTAGCGCCAGTACTGGAGCGGTGGTCAATCTCTGCTTTAACTCCCTAAAACTATCATCACAAGCAGACGACCATATAAACCTCTCATTCTTCGGAGTCAAACGCGAAAGAGGAACTGCGATCCTCGAAAATCCCTCTATGAACTTCCGATAATAGCCAGCTAATCCGTTAAATCCACGCACCTCACGTACTTTCCTCGGCTGTGGCCAATCTCTGACCACCCGAATTTTGCTCGGATCAACAGAAACTCTTTCCTGCGATATGACATGGCCAAGAAAATTGATCTGATCCAAGCAAAATTCGCATTTGGAGAACTTCGGATACAACTGGTGCTGACATAGGGTCCTCAGAACAATCCTCAGACGCTCCTCGTGTTCTTCATTCGTCTTAGAATAGATCAGAACGTCGTGGATGAAAACTATCACGAACTTGTCCAGATACTCCTTGAAGACACGGTTCATCAAGTCCATAAATGCTGTAGGGGCATTAGTAAGTCCAAAAGACATGACAAGGAACTCATAATGCCCATACCTCGTTCGGAATGCCGTCTTCGGTATATCATCCTTCCAGACCTTCAACTGATCGTAGCCCGAGCGCAGATCAATTCTCAAAAATACTCGGGCACCTTGCAGCTGATCAAATAAATCATCGATCCGAGGCAACGGATATTTATTCTTCACTGTCAACTTGTTCAACTCTCTGTAATCGATGCACATCCTGAGGGTCCCGTCTTTCTTCTTGACAAACAGAACGGGCGCACCCCAAGGCGATACACTGGGTCGAATAAATCCCTTCTGTAACAACTCGTCAAGCTGAGTCCTCAACTCTCTCAACTCAGCTAGTGCCAACCGATACGGGTTTTTAAACCTTGGCGCGGAGTTTGGATAGACATCAATAGTGAATTCAATCTCCCGGTCCGGTGGTAACCCAGGAAGATCATCGAGGAATATACCAGAGAACTCTCTGACTACAGGAATGTCGCTCGGCTTTACTTCGCTGAGTAACTGAATATCAAATACTGAGGCCAAATAAATAGAGCACGCACCTTTAAACTTCTCGTTGACCATCATGGAATAAGAAATAGGCGAGCTACTCAATCTGCTCATCTCCTCATAAGAAAACTCGGCTTTACCCGGGGGTCGAAAGGTGACAATACCCGGATCGACAATCGATGGTGGCGAAGTGCTGTGACAGCCAGTCCATCCCCAAGATAAGATCATAATGCTCTATGCCTAACAATAAGGCGAGTATAGAGGGTTCTGTCCCCAATCGAGATAATACTGCCCTGGACTACACGACCTGACTGTATACGCTCTCCTGAAGGTAGCAGCATCACACTATACTCGCATTCTGCTAACTCCGGCGCAAGCCTCAATCTAGACACACAAGCGGTGGAAACAAAAGAATGCGTAGCCCCCGTGTCTAATAAAGAAAATACAGGAACACCAGAAACCAATATTGTACCTGCTATCACGGCAGGCTGATCCTCGTTATCAACATCGCCAGGCTCTATAAATGCGAAGATCCTCGGCATAACTCTCCTCTGATCACTGCCTAACTGATCTCTGCCGGGCTTCGGGCAATCTCTAGCAAAATGGCCCGGGTCTCCACACCGATAGCACACACCCGTGCCCAATCTGCACTGGCCAGTATGTTCCCTCTGGCATTTAGGGCAAATAGGTACCTAAGAAGCCACTTGTACTTGCTTCCCTTTCCCTCGATCGTTGCCTCCCTCTAGAGGCCTTTTAACGCCTCTCTGTTGTTGTTGCTGTGGCTATGCTCTCCGCTGCCAGCCCTTGCCCCTGATCTGAGAGTGAATCTCTCGAAAGAATCCCTTAGCTGGCTCCCTTGGTTTGACAAAACTCTGCTCAATATATATATATATATATATATATATATATATATATATATATATATATATATATATATATATATATATATATATATATATATATATATATATATATATATATATATATATATATATATATATATATATATATATATATATATATATATATATATATATATATATATATATATATATATATATATATATATATATATATATATATATATATATATATATATATATATATATATATATATATATATATATATATATATATATATATATATATATATATATATATATATATATATATATATATATATATATATATATATATATATATATATATATATATATATATATATATATATATATATATATATATATATATATATATATATATATATATATATATATATATATATATATATATATATATATATATATATATATATATATATATATATATATATATATATATATATATATATATATATATATATATATATATATATATATATATATATATATATATATATATATATATATATATATATATATATATATATATATATATATATATATATATATATATATATATATATATATATATATATATATATATATATATATATATATATATATATATATATATATATATATATATATATATATATATATATATATATATATATATATATATATATATATATATATATATATATATATATATATATATATATATATATATATATATATATATATATATATATATATATATATATATATATATATATATATATATATATATATATATATATATATATATATATATATATATATATATATATATATATATATATATATATATATATATATATATATATATATATATATATATATATATATATATATATATATATATATATATATATATATATATATATATATATATATATATATATATATATATATATATATATATATATATATATATATATATATATATATATATATATATATATATATATATATATATATATATATATATATATATATATATATATATATATATATATATATATATATATATATATATATATATATATATATATATATATATATATATATATATATATATATATATATATATATATATATATATATATATATATATATATATATATATATATATATATATATATATATATATATATATATATATATATATATATATATATATATATATATATATATATATATATATATATATATATATATATATATATATATATATATATATATATATATATATATATATATATATATATATATATATATATATATATATATATATATATATATATATATATATATATATATATATATATATATATATATATATATATATATATATATATATATATATATATATATATATATATATATATATATATATATATATATATATATATATATATATATATATATTTTTTTTTTCACTTATCATTATAAAAACCTGCAACTGCTATATCAAGCGCCCTGGCCACAATCTTGTCATAGGATACATTCCGTACCCCAGATATAGTAAGGCGCATCCGGAACTCCTGGTTAAGTCCCTGTAAGAATCAGCGTACCTTGTCTTTGTTAATGCTGACCTGACGTGGCACAAATCTAGAAAGGGCTTCAAACTTCCTCACATATTCGGCAATAGAACTGACCTGCCGTAACTGCATAAACTCAACCATCTTCGCCTCTCGTACGGTATGACTGAAATACTTGTCATAAAACAAATCTCTGAATCGCTCCCAACCCATTATCGTAATATCAGTTGTCGCCTTAACGGTGTCCCACCATAATCGGGCATCTAAAGCCAGGTGGTAAGTCACCAACGCCACCTTTTCTCCGTCTTCGATGCTAGCATAGGTCAACATATCCTCCATAGTACGAATCAACTCCTCGGCTGAAGCGGGATCCGTAGATTGTCCATTAAATATAGGAGGTTGGAGCGTCTGGAACCTCTCCATCCCCTTATTGCCGGGAGTCGCCGCCTCACGAGCCCTAATGCCCTCGCGGTCAATTAAGGTGCCCAGTTGTTGAGACTGCCTCTCCATCTGCTGAGCCTATCGCTCCATGTGCTGGGACTGCTGGGCGATAAAATCCTTAAGTGTGTCTATCGTATCGTCGCGGTCATCTCGGTCATTTCGTGGACGCACCATTTTCTATATACTCCTATATAAAAGTTAAAACAAATATTCTAAGAAACTAGAAATCAGATAAAGCGATAAACATACTTACAGTTGATGAAGGATGTCCGCGAAGTGAATGTGCAGTCGAGCAGTCTACAGAACCGATTTTAAAACCCGGGGGCTCTGATACCATAATTTGTCACGTCCTAGACACTGTACCCGATTTTTCCCATACTATATATATATATATATATATATTTTTTTTTCACTTATCATTATAAAAACCTTAAGCGGAGATTAAATCGAAATCAGAGTTTATTTAGTAAGTCGTTTAAAACAAATACTAAAACAATTGAAATTAAAACAATTTAAATCAATTAAAACAATTGAATAAATAAATTAAAATCGTATAATCGGCCGAGGGACAGAAGGGGAAAATCTCCACACAAAATGAGGGGCGCTCGAACGCCAAATGATAGCTGTTCGGGCGCCTCCCTCCTGGCCGCACGGTCGGCCATCGCTTGGCCGATCGTGTGCCTCTCTTTTCTCCACCCGCGCCCGATCGCAGCTCTACCTGCGCTCGATCGCTAAACTCTCTGGAAAACCAGAGAGTTCTATGTTCGAGCGCCTGCATTCAGGCGTTTGATCGCCCCCTACTCTTTCTCTTCTTCTTTCTTTTTTTTTTCTCCTTCATACGCCTACACATTTCATAATATTCACTCAACACTTCATCACCAATATCACTATCACATATTTTAACATAAAACACCCGATATCCATACGTCTTCTGAAATACCACCCCGAAATCTACTCGAAACAAAATTAAAACAAAGTACGTTTTCATGAAAATAAACCGCATGGTTCCGTTTGAAAGTCTAACATATCCTCCTATTTTAAAATCACTAAACAGTTACAAAATACCTTCAATAAAAGATTTTCAAACAACTATAAATCAGTTTCCAAAACGCTTAAAACATTAAACCTATCCACTATCAGATCCAACATCCTAAAATGTCTATACAACTATTCATTTCAAAACATCCCAAAAACCCTCAAAATCTATACATACTTCCCCACGTGTCGGTTAAGCGTCGACTACGCCAGCACACCACCGCAGCCATCATCCGTCAACTGTGTCACTCCTCAGGTAGAGGGTTCTCCTCCTCACCTGTTTCCTCAAAATCACCTACACCATACAACACACTATGAGATAAAAATCTCAGCAAGACTCGTAAATGCAAATGCTATGCTATGCTATGCGATGCTATGCTGTGCCATGCTATGCACTGTAGGTGTCACCGAGATCCTATCCCTCTAACCGGAGAGAGCTCATCCAGCGGGCGGACTACTCTTTCCAGCTAGAGGCGGGGGGGGGGGGGGGGTACACGCTTACAACACGTACAGCCGTGCCTGAGCCCCACCTCGCATGACCTATAAACTGTATGCCTTTCGGCCTATATGCATTTCGACCTGTATGCCTTTCGGCCCATTTTAACTATATGCCTTACGGCCCATTTTAACTGTATGCCTTACGGCCTATTTTATTCTTTACATTATCTTTAAAACATTGTGCAAAAATTCACTTCCATGTTTTTTCTTTAAAACACGTGATGCATGAACAGTTCTATATCATAAAGTAAACAAGCAATAACGGGTACCATCAAGACTATAAATGCATAACCTATAACCTATAAAACAACTAAACCTGTCTACCCAACCAAGCAAAATTAAACAGACGTATCTCCAAAACTCCTCGAGACAACCACGACGTACGGTGTAGGCCAATCGGCCAGAGAAGATCACGAGAACTTACCTCGTGTCCAAAGCAGCTCAAGCTCCGTCCACGAGCGCTGTTCACCTAAGCAATTTACAAGGATTGACGTTAAAACGAGTTTAAGTTAATAAACGTCAAATTGTCAAAACCTTAACTAAAGGAATTTTCTAACATTCCAACTTAACTTATCGAGGCATTTAATCCATTAATCTACGCTCGATACCCCGAAATCCAATTTACGAGTTTTCCGAAAACCCGAAATTTACAAATTTAACATTTCTCCTAAATCGTCCTAACTTCTTCCAATAACGTTTAATACGTGCAATACGTTCGTAAACTATAACAATCTATCAATTTCGAACCCTAAATGTCGATTTTTAACAAAACCCTAATCGAAACCCTAACCATATAACTTCGTAAAACTTGAGAACTAAGGTCGGGAAATGCTAGAGACTTACCTAGGAAGCGATTTCGGGAAGAAAACGTGAAGAACTTTGATGAACGGAGGAGAGATCGATCACCAGAGTAGAGAGAAGCCGCAAGGATCGCCGGAGGAGAATGGGAAATCACAGGGAAGAAGAAATTTGCGTGGAGAAGAAGAAGAGTCAAGTGTATTTTATAAAAATTTGGGTTGTCGAATTACCGATTCGCCCTTCTATTGTTTTATATTGGTTTTCGTCCTTCGTTCGTTACATTGTCTAATGATTTGGTTTCTCCAAGTCTCCTTATTTCGCCAATAAGTCCAACTTATTATTTGGGTTCTAACAAAACTATCCGCTCGCAATTCGGACATCGTTTACTATGTTTACTAAAACATCCTTCATATTACGAGAAATGTAATTACTCGGAATATAGCGTTATTACTCCAAAAAATTCTCGTAAATTCCTTAAAATTCCTATTAATCGTCAGGATAGAAATGACGCTTTCTTTTTGTAAAACGGGCTTAATTTGACATATTTACAAAAATGCTAATATATATTATAATATGAAATTCCGTACAAGTCGGATATTACATGGACATTCGATCCCCCTCGCACTTGGGAACAATTTCCTTCTTTCCACAGCTGTACATTAACCTCTTCTTATATATGAATTTTCCTCTAAAATTTAATTCTATACTAAATTCATCCATATCTTTTACCTGTATGATTGACAACAAATAAAAAGTCAACAAAACCGAACAGAGAGTTCAATATCCACAAGAAGCAATATCAACAATTCCTCAATTCTGGAAGAAAAACAAAACAAAACAGAGAGTTCACTATCAACAATTCCTCAATTCTAGAAGAAAAAAAAAAAAAAAACAAAACAGAGAGTTCACTATCAACAATTCCTCAATTCTGGCAAAAAAGCAAAACCAAACAGAGAGTTCACTATTAACAATTCCTCAATTCTGGAAGAAAAACAAAACCAAACAGAGAGTTCACTATCAACAATTCCTCAATTCTAGAAGAAAAACAAAACAAAACAGAGAGTTCACTATCAACAATTCCTCAATTCTAGAAGAAAAACAAAACAAAACAGAGAGTTCACTATCAACAATTCCTCAATTCTAGAAGAAAAACAAAACAAAACAGAGAGTTCACTATCAACAATTCCTCAATTCTAGAAGAAAAAAAAAAAAAAAAAAAAAAAAAACAAAACAGAGAGTTCACTATCAACAATTCCTCAATTCTAGAAGAAAAACAAAACAAAACAGAGAGTTCACTATCAACAATTCCTCAATTCTAGAAGAAAAACAAAACAAAACAGAGAGTTCACTATCAACAATTCCTCAATTCTAGAAGAAAAAAAAAAAAAAAAACAAAACAGAGAGTTCACTATCAACAATTCCTCAATTCTAGAAGAAAAAAAAAAAAAAAAACAAAACAGAGAGTTCACTATCAACAATTCCTCAATTCTGGAAGAAAAAAAAAAAAACAAAACCAAACAGAGAGTTCACTATCAACAATTCCTCAATTCTAGAAGAAAAACAAAACAAAACAGAGAGTTCACTATCAACAATTCCTCAATTCTTGAAGAAAAAATTAACCCTCGGTTTTGGCATATGAAAAACACAGTAAAATGAAGAAGATTTTCCTTCTTCGAAATCAAAGAAACAAAAAATCAGAAGTCGAGCGAAAGGCTGTGCGAGCACAAATCAGAAACAGGCGTACCTACCAGTAGAAGCGAGCGCGAATCAGAAGTCGATTAGAGAGCGAGAGGCTATGCGAGCTATGCGATGCGAGCGAGTCGAGCGAGAGGCTATGCGATGCCGGAGAGAGAGGAGAACGCGACCAGGGAACGAAAATTAGGGATTTTTACTTCAGATAATTTTAATTTTTACTTTAGGAATTTCTTGAGGAAATAAAGATATTTTAGAATTTTAGCATAGCATGTGCAGAGCACGTGTCAAATTTAATGGTCTACTTAACTGGAGGGTTTGAATTGTAAATGTTTTATACGATAGGGTCTGATTGGGTTAAAAATAAACGTTAGGGTTCAAATGACCACTGACTCCATACATTGGGAGCTAAATTAAACTTTTCCTTATAATTTAAGACATATTTTATTAATAACCTCATAGTTCAATATTTTTCTTGTAATTTACCCTAGAAACGAATTAAACATCAAATCTTGTAAGACAACTTTAATATCTATATAGCAGTTTTATGTGCATGCATATTTTGCAATTAAATGTAGGAGAAGCGTGAATTAACCCAATAGAGTTGTCAATATTCATTGAAGGAGTTTTTCCCGAGAGCTTTTAAACATAAAACTTGTCAAGGTTAGCTCAAACGTTCAGTATGACATCTTTGTGTGTGTGTGTGTGTGTGTGTGTGTGAGCGAATATTACTAGCACTCATTTAACCAATTAGAGCTGGTTTTGGAGTTACTTTTAGGAGGCCTAAAAATGCTTTTTGATAACTTTTACATAATTAGGCACAGTTCGATATTACTACAGCTTCTTAAATAATTATTTTTAGTAAATTTTCATTTCAAAATTGATTTTAATGTAATTAAGTGTTTGGTAATTTATGATACGCAATTGGTTTTAATACGTTAAATTACGTGAAGTACTGTTAAATTATATATATATATATATATATATATATATATATATATATATATATATATATATATATATATATATATATATATATATATATATATATATATATATATATATATATATATATATATATATATATATATATATATATATATATATATATATATATATATATATATATATATATATATATATATATATATATATATATATATATATATATATATATATATATATATATATATATATATATATATATATATATATATATATATATATATATATATATATATATATATATATATATATATATATATATATATATATATATATATATATATATATATATATATATATATATATATATATATATATATATATATATATATATATATATATATATATATATATATATATATATATATATATATATATATATATATATATATATATATATATATATATATATATATATATATATATATATATATATATATATATATATATATATATATATATATATATATATATATATATATATATATATATATATATATATATATATATATATATATATATATATATATATATATATATATATATATATATATATATATATATATATATATATATATATATATATATATATATATATATATATATATATATATATATATATATATATATATATATATATATATATATATATATATATATATATATATATATATATATATATATATATATATATATATATATATATATATATATATATATATATATATATATATATATATATATATATATATATATATATATATATATATATATATATATATATATATATATATATATATATATATATATATATATATATATATATATATATATATATATATATATATATATATATATATATATATATATATATATATATATATATATATATATATATATATATATATATATATATATATATATATATATATATATATATATATATATATATATATATATATATATATATATATATATATATATATATATATATATATATATATATATATATATATATATATATATATATATATATATATATATATATATATATATATATATATATATATATATATATATATATATATATATATATATATATATATATATATATATATATATATATATATATATATATATATATATATATATATATATATATATATATATATATATATATATATATATATATATATATATATATATATATATATATATATATATATATATATATATATATATATATATATATATATATATATATATATATATATATATATATATATATATATATATATATATATATATATATATATATATATATATATATATATATATATATATATATATATATATATATATATATATATATATATATATATATATATATATATATATATATATATATATATATATATATATATATATATATATATATATATATATATATATATATATATTTTATTTATTAAAAATTAAAGACATTCATCCAAAAAATATAAAATTCTTAAATAAATAAATTGAACTAGATATAATAAATATTTATTATGATAATAAAAATTTCAGTAAAAAAATTGAAAATAGAAGAGAGAAACTGTTAGAAAGAGATAGAGAGGGGTACAACTTATTGGCTCAAAACTTGCCCAAATAGACTACAATTGACCACAAGCTGAGCCCAAACTGTTCTAAACACAAATCGAACATAAAAGGAACGAAGGCAAAAAAAAAAAATGGTTAGATTTGGGTTCAATTGTATTTTTTTTTTTTCCTTTTTTATCCTTTAAATTTTTAAATAATTATATAAGTTAAAATTTTTGTAACTAACAAATCTCCCTCTAATTCTCGCAGGGTGAAATTGGTACTGTTCAATTCAATTACACCCATAGTCCCAACAGAACCAAACCAAAATTGCAATGAAATTTTTATTCAGTTTTTGATTACGAAATTTTTGGTTTGGTTTTGGCTTGGTCTTTAGCTAGTGTAAGTCAATTTTGGTTCGCTTTTGGCTAGTTTTGAATGGTCTAATTGACTTTTTTACTTCGTTTTTGCAATTTTAAAATTAATTTTTGTAATTTTTAAAATTAAAAAAAATTCTAATATAATATTACTTAGATAATGATCTGGTTTTGATACATGAAATTTGCAACCAAGTAGAGAACCTCGGTTTCATTTGTTTTATTTTTGGAAAGGTGGAAACAAACTAAACTGGAAAAAAATCCACGGTTTGGTTTACCGTGTTTAACTTGTCTCGCATCCGCTTCCATTGTGTTGTGTTTCTCTCTTTTTCTTTTTTACAATTATTTTTTATTATAATATATATATATATATATATATAATTAATTTTCATTTATTTAAAAATTTTAACTTTTTAAATAATTTTTTTATTTCTGATTTTTATTATGAATATTAAATTCAATAAACACGTTAATCTATTTTTATGTAATTTGACATTTCAAAATCCATTAACTATTATAATTTATTAAAAACTTAATTACATAAAATCAATTTTAAAATGTTAATGTATGTAGCATTTATTTATTTTTTACACAACTTATTATTTTAACAGTGCAATTATGGTGATTATTTGAAAAATTCTAGCAATACCAAATTTGACCATAAGTTATAAAGTATCATAAAATTAGTGAAAAATGAAAGAACAATTATTTTATTTGACAAAATTTTGCAACACAGGGATCATGGAACAAAATCGAAAGCACATACAACATTGCTGGCCTAAAAGTATGCGAAGTTTTTGTGCGTCAAAAGAGTTTTCTGTCTCATAAATTGCTAATTGCAAAATGGGGAAAGAAAAGAGAAATACAAATGTAAATTGATAGTTATAGAAGAGGCAACCTAAAGAATATAGCCATAAGAGACCAAAATTGTTGAGAGGCTCATTCTTTGTCAAATATGCTGAATATAGGGATGACAAACAAACCAGCTGAGTCAAACTTAGTCTGAAATAGTCTGTTCAACGAGCCTACTGAGCCAACAAAGCCGAGCCTAGTGAGTCACACGAGCTCAATTAAAAAAAATTCAACCAGATCTAGCTAGCGAGCCACTACACTACGAGCCGAACATAAATAAAGTTATCCAATAATTTCAAAGAGAAATGAATTGAAAGAATTTTTAGTGAATAAAGTAAAGGATCGCCTGTTTAACATCTCTAATAATGACAGATAAATGTAAATGTGAAATTGAGATTATCATGTATTCTAATTATTTATTTAATTTTTAATCAATATTATTAATGGTAAAGTAATTTCATAAAGTATTGATCATATTAAAGTCATTAATTTAGTGAATAAAATAGTATTCATATAAATTCAAAGAAATAGAATAAGAGATAAAATAATAAATTTATTTTAATAAAAGAGTTAAATTGATTATTAATGACAAAAATATAAATTATTTAATTAAAAAAATTAAAATGGTTAAGAGAAAATTAGTATTTTATGGAGATAGTGAGATAGAAAATACAATTTATTTAATCTAAAAAACTGAAAACAAATGGAAGAAACAGAAACAAAACAATAAAAAAAAAGGCTAAAAGAACGAGTGTGAATGTCATTTTCATTTTGCTATAAAAATGGGGGAGATATTAAAAAAGAGAGAGAAAAAAGATAAAAAAGTGGGGACAACTGGAGAGACAAAAGTTGGGTAGGCTGAGAAATGGATGGGAACTCGGAAGGGGGCCTCGGCTTGGGAGTGGCAAACTTGACAGGTCAGGCCCGCCAAGCTCGCGAGCTTGCACGACTCGGCTTGTCGTCTGGGACTATGCGCAAGTCCACCCGTTTGCCAACTGTTGTTGAATATGAGCTCGTAATTAGGTGAATGTTAGTTAGAGGTGTTAAATGAGCCATGTCTTCTCATCTCGCTCGCTCACTCTGCTCGACACTCTAGCAACCCAAGCTCGGCTCGATTCATTTACTTTTGGCTCATGAGCCGATTCTAATATGAACCAAGATACAACAAATCTCAAATCCAAGTACCATGATCTATTAGAGGATAAAAGAGACCAAAGTACAAAATCTAACAAGATTTGGCCATGAAGATCTTAAAAAAGAGCATCACAGTATGAACAAATTTCAAGAAGTTACATGCATGGAGATGAGTTGCATGGGGATGGATGGAGATATATGAAGTTGCAAGAAAGAGCCAAAATATCAACATTGACACACCACCCAGTAAGGCGGCACGCCCCCAGCACCCCTTGTGCGTGCACCCAACACCAAGCGCCTGTGTGCCTTGCGCCCGCGCGCTCCTCGCATTGCACCCCATGCACCATTTTCCCTAACGCGCATGCCTAGCACAACCCGCTCCCCAACCCGCGTGCCCTAGCTGACCCAAGCCTTCGTTTTTCATATTTTCATGATTTTCTTATTTTTTTTAACCATAGATTGGTTTCTATAATATTTTTAATTTTTTTAGGGATATTTCTATTATTTTTAATATTTATTTTAGCATATGAAAACACTAGAGTTATAATCATTTTAGAACAATTATGATAAATGATGTTTGATTAAAGCTTATGCTTTTTGAGTGATTCTTTTTAGAACTTTCTCTTTAATTCTTTGAGAATAACTAATTTTTCTTCAAATCAAATCTTGAGAGATCAAATTGATAGCTTTGATTCTTACCAACAAATTTGTTTTGAGTCAAACTTCTCTTGCTTGATAATTTTGTTCCATTGGCAAGATTCGATTGGTGTCAAATTCCTTTTTACTTGATTCCAAGATGTTACTGAGTTTCTATTTCGCATTTTTGAAGGGAGTCGGATTTAAGTGCTATCTTTATTTTTATTATTTCGACGTTACTCGTAGTTCTCATTATTTGGTATCAGAGCAAAGACTCCTAGATTTAAGTGCTATCTTTATTTTCTGTCAATCTCTTCTTCTCTCGAATTTCTTTTTCAAAACTCTTCATATTAAAAAAAAATCCATTTTTATTTCTTACTCCTAAAGTTTCAAATTTTATTCTTGAAATTTTGATTCTCACACTTAAAGTTTGGAATTTTATTCTTAAATTTCAATTCTTTTCTTAAAGCATCAAATTTCACTCTTGAAATTTCTACTATTAACCTTAAAGTTTCAAAATTTATTCTTGAAATTGCAATTAGCATTCTTAAAGTTCGAATTTCATTTTTGAAATTTCGACTCTTGTTCTTAAAGTTTCATCTCTTATTTTCAAACACTCTAATTTTATTCTTCAAATTTCGATTCTAATTCCTTTGATATCATTATTGTAACGACCCCTCATCCCAGCAAGATATTGTCCGCTCCGGGGATTGGGCCGCAGCCCAATATCCTCCCCTCACGGCTTTGTTTGGCGATAGCACTTCCCGGAAGGTCACCCAACCTGAAATTACTCTCGCCGAAGCACGCTTAACTTCGGAGTTCTTATGGGATCCATCGTCAATTGTGCTCCAAAACGCGTCTTGCTAATTTGGGAGGGATCTCTTACATATGCTTCATTTCCATGTACTTCCCCAAGCGATGTGGGTTCGTAACGGCCGCTCCTTCAACGATAGAACCCTCCGGCCCAGGTCAGCCCCAGGATCCGCGGAGCTTTACCCACCTCCGGCCCAGGTCAGCCCCAGGATCCGCGGAGAATGGGTGGTCCTCACAGTGGTCGTTGAAAGAGGAGTCGTCACAATTCCTCTTTCAACGACCACTGTGAGGACCACCCATTCTCCGCGGATCCTGGGGCTGACCTGGGCCGGAGGTGGGTAAAGCTCCGCGAATCCTGGGGCTGACCTGGGCCGGAGGGTTTTATCGTTGAAGGAGGGGCCGTTACGAACCCACATCGCTTGGGGAAGTACATGGAAATGAAGCATATGTAAGAGATCCCTCCCAAATTAGCAAGACGCGTTTTGGAGCTCAATTGACAACGGATCCATAAGAAACTCCGAAGTAAGTGGGCTTCGGCGAGAGTAATTCCAGGTTGGGTGACCTTCCGGGAAGTGCTCTCGCCAAACAAAGCCGTGAGGGGGACGATATTGGGCTGCGGCCCAATCCCAGAGCGGACAATATCTTGCTGGGACCGGGGCCGCTTGGGGAAGTACATGGAAATGAAGCATATGTAAGAGATCCCTCCCAAATTAGCAAGACGCGTTTTGGAGCTCAATTGACAACGGATCCCATAAGAACTCCGAAGTTAAGTGGGCTTCGGCGAGAGTAATTCCAGGTTGGGTGACCTTCCGGGAAGTGCTCTCGCCAAACAAAGCCGTGAGGGGACGATATTGGGCTGCGGCCCAATCCCCAGAGCGGACAATATCTTGCTGGGACCGGGGTCGTTACAAATGGTATCAGAGCCTGTACCCAACCGGAAATGTGGCCAACGAGGACGTTGGGCCGCCAAGGGGAGGTGATTGTGACGACTCCTCTTTCAACCACCACTGTGAGGACCACCCATTCTCCGCGGATCCTGGGGCTGACCTGGGCCGGAGGGTTTTATCGTTGAAGGAGGGGCCGTTACGAACCCACATCGCTTGGGGAAGTACATGGAAATGAAGCATATGTAAGAGATCCCTCCCAAATTAGCAAGACGCGTTTTGGAGCTCAATTGACAACGGATCCCATAAGAACTCCGAAGTTAAGTGGGCTTCGGCGAGAGTAATTCCAGGTTGGGTGACCTTCCGGGAAGTGCTCTCGCCAAACAAAGCCGTGAGGGGACGATATTGGGCTGCGGCCCAATCCCCAGAGCGGACAATATCTTGCTGGGACCGGGGTCGTTACAAATGGTATCAGAGCCTGTACCCAACCGGAAATGTGGCCAACGAGGACGTTGGGCCGCCAAGGGGGGGTGATTGTGACGACTCCTCTTTCAACCACCACTGTGAGGACCACCCATTCTCCGCGGATCCTGGGGCTGACCTGGGCCGGAGGGTTCTATCGTTAATGGAGGGGCCGTTACGAACCCACATCGCTTGGGGAAGTACATGGAAATGAAGCATATGTAAGAGATCCCTCCCAAATTAGCAAGACGCGTTTTGGAGCTCAATTGACAACGGATCCAATAAGAACTCTGAAGTTAAGTGGGCTTCGACGAGAGTAATTCCAGGTTGGGTGACCTTCCGGGAAGTGCTCTCGCCAAACAAAGCCGTGAGGGGACGATATTGGGTTGCGGCCCAATCCCCAGAGCAGACAATGACTTGCTGGGACCGGGGTCGCTACAATTATTCTCATCAATCTTATTCACTCTTGTACTTTGTTATTTTCTTTATTGATTAGTAACAAAGTTTCTTTCATTGATTATTCATATTTCTTTTTTTCAAAATAGTTCGATTCTACTATTCTTGGAGGTTGGAATTTTTTAGCTTGAAAGTGTGATCTTGCTTTTCTTACTTGTTGAATATTTTCTCTTGATCAAGTTTTTATATAAAGAACAAAAAAGAAAAATTGAGAGGTAAAAGACAATATGATAAGATTATTTTATAAAAGATCATATTTGAGTGAAACATGAGTGGAGTGACATTATTTGAGTGTAAATATGGGAGGGAGGCCACATTTGAGTGAAACACAAGTGGAGTGACATTATTTGAGTGTAAACATATGAATGAGTGCGTGACTTCCGTTTAATTAATTTTTTTTCACTAACATGTTTTGTTTCTCTTCTTGAAATCATGAGTAGTGACGTAGAAAATCCTAATTTTGATTTAAAGATATTCATGAGAACTATACAATATCAATTTATGGCACTAAATGTGTGGTTTGATAGAATGGAGTTGTAACGACCCTAATACTGTACCCAATTTCCGCACTATATATATATTTTTTTTGTACTTATCGTTATAAAAACCTTAAGAGGAGATTAAATCAAAATCAGAGTTTATTTAGTAAGTCGTTTAAAACAAATACTAAAACAATTGAAATTAAAACAATTTAAATCAATTAAACAATTAAATAAATAAATTAAAAAACGTAAAATCAGCCGAGGGACAGAAGGGGAAAATTGTAACACCCGACAACTTCAACCAGGTGACTCCCTAACTGTATTAACGGTCATGAATATTCAATCTTCACGATTTAGAGTTTTATACCAAGAATAATTAATTTCATGTGGATTTAAACTAGGTTGAGTGGCAAAGTTGTAACAATGGAGGGAGATGACCACTATATAAAAAAAAAAGAAATGTTTTAAACCTCACTTGAACCACTGTAGCCGACACCTTCCTTTTCGGCGATTTCTTCTCTCCTAAGCTCTTGCTCTCTGCTTTCAGCATACCCTCTTCGACGATAGGGTTTCTCTGCCACTACTCGACTACTCCGTGCCCGAGGTAAGCAATAGACAACGTAGCTATCTGTTAGTTCGTTAGCCCTATTTTCTACTCGGCATTGGAGTTTTGGGTTTTCCAATGGCCAACTAATAATAAGAACATTTGAAATCTGAGAGTGGGAATGACTCTTAGCTATCAGACCTTAGGATGACTTGAGATTAGAACTATTAGGATTTTGTTTTAACTACTGCAATGTAAATGTTTTAGGTGAAAAAGTTTGAAGTGAAAGGAGCTCAAAGTGCTAAGAAGACCAGGTAAGTGAATGTATTAAGATTTTCGGCTAATAGAGCCCTACATCGTGGGAGTACTAGGTTGTTTTAGATGTCTGATGTTTACCTTATGATGATGAGCTTGTCTGCACTTGAAGGATTGATGAATGATGTGAGTTATGCTATTTGATGACCTGCTAGTGAATGTGAAGTTGTCTGCTCTGATAAGATCCTTGTCATAGTCTGATGGGTTAAAAGTTCTCATGTTCATGCATCATGAATGTTTCTCAAGCATAAGAAAATGTTTTAATGCATGTTTTCCATGAACAAGATATGTATGTATATATGTATATATATAAGATTTATGCAACGTGGATTAAGTGAGGGTTGGGGGCGGTTCGGCTTATGTCGCAGTCCAAAGAAGGACATATGAATACAACCCGCAGTAGGGAACAAGATCAAACTCACTGTCGAACCCCCTTTACCGGCACAAATCCTCTCTTAATCCACACAACTTATATGAATGATGAATATGATCAATGACTATGAATGATGAATATGATCAATGACTATGAATGATGAATATGATCAATGACTATGAATGATGAATATGACCAATGACTATGAATGATGAATATGATCTATGACTATGAATGATGATTTCAAGCAAAGATATGAACAAGAAAAAGACTTATGAGCATGTGATTTTCCCAAACTATACATTCATGCATCCATGTTAGTGTTGCATTCCTTACCAAGCATTAGGCTTATAGTTTAAACCTTATGATGTAGGTGACGAGTTTTCAGGTGAGGAACTCAAGGTTAATGAGGATGTCTAAGCTTGGTTGCTGGAGGATGCTCAGTGTGACAGTGCAAGGCTGGATAGGCGATTAAGTTCCCTGGTTATGCTCATAGTAAGTCAGAGTAGTTTATCATAAACAAATGACTAAGTAGAACTGAATTTCTTATAACAATGAGATTCGGATTTGAATGGTTTGACTTTAGAGTCTAAATACGACTTAAGGATTATTGAATGGTTGTGTTGCTTAAGTCTTCCGCTATGCGTATTTTGGATAAATTTATGATCCTTACTCTTTGAGGTTTATAGTTACTAAGTTAAGAATCGGGTGAGTTGTGATATGTTCTATCGAATGAAGATGTTTGATGATTATAGTGTTTTACTGCCGTATGATAGAAGCTGGATGAGGCAATCATCCGGTTGACGTCATCGGCAGATGTAGTGTTTAAGACATCAGATGATGAAAGTGCTATTTTGTCGCCTAGCGATCGACAGATGTAGTGTTTAAGCCATCGGATGATGAAAGTGCTATTTTGTCGTCTAGCGATCGACAGATGTTGTGTTTAAGCCATCAGATGATGAAAGTGCTATTTTGTCGTCTAGTGATCGGCAGATGTAGTGTAATAAGTCACCGGAAGATGTAGTTTGTTTCTTCACCCGATGATGTAAATGTTAACTTGTCGTCTAGCGTTCGGTGGATGAAGTGTATTTCTTCACCGGATGCTGGGAATGTTATTTTATCGTCTAGCGTTCTGTGGATGAAGCGTATTTCTTCGCCGGATGATGTAAATGGTATTTTGTCGTCTAGTGTTCGGTGGATGAAGTGTAATTCCTCACCGGATGATGTAGATGTTAAATTGTCGTCTAGTGACCGGATGACGTGAGTATTTTCTTATTGTTTAAAGTAAGGAAATGTTTTAAATCGGTCACGTGAAACACACATGTCCACCGGTCAATGTAGGGTAAATATGAACATCTAGTGGAGAATGTTCGGCACCGGGCGATGTCTTTAATTAGGCACGTGCAATGTCCGTGACCACCGGCGGATGTCTATTGCTGGTTGAGATCAGAGGTGTCGCGTGGTGGACACGTGATCATCGGTCGATGTGAGACTATAACTCTATCGGTGGATGCAGATCATGAGATGTTTTAAAAAAAGAGAGAAAATAAAGAGGGAATAATATTAACAATAATAATGAATAAAGTGTATGGAAGCAAGAATTAAATGATTAAGAGATCAAATAATGAATTTGTGTGGCGATTTCGTTGGGGTCGTTACAATTATGGTATCAGAGAAAAATCGGATTCTAAAACCGATTCTGCAGACTGCCTTCCAGCACTGACTGTCACATGAGCACACTTCAGCAACTGTAAGTATTTATGATTTCAGTATACGTCATTAAGTTACGATATATCTGTAATGATTTGTTTAAGAATCCCAAAATGGTTAGAGGTCAGCAGAGAGAGACCAATGAGGATAGCAATGCTATTGCTCAGTTGACAGAGTTGGTCATGCGCCAATCTCACCAGATAGAACGACTGATGACTGCTAGAGAGGAACAAGGCAACTCCAGTACTAATGCAACTCATGATCATGGGGGTGAGCGTTTCCACCGGCTTCGACCCTCGGTGTTTAATGGACATGTTTCAGATCCTATTTATGCTGAGGAGTGGGTTCGAAAGATAGAAGACATGTTTAAGTATGCAATGGTTGATGAAGGAGATAAGGTCACCTATGCTGTCTTTCATTTGGAATTAAGTGCAAGGCATTGGTGGGACTCGATCCAGAACATCGCTAATGCCGAAGCTATGACCTGGGAGATGTTCAAGACTGCTTTCTTTGACAAGTACTTCAATAGGACTGTTCGGGCCAACAAGAAGAAGGAGTTCATGAATCTGCGACAAACTGGCTCTGTGACGGATTACATATGCAAATTTAATGCTTTATCACGGTTTGCTCCCCGTATGATTGAGGATGACGAGGACAAGATTTACCAATTTGTTCAAGGACTGAAGCCGAGTTTGTACATGAAAGTAAAGACTGCTGGGATACACAATGTACCTTATGGTGAAGTGACGGCAAAGGCCTTGGAGCTGGAAGAGGCGGAAATGACAGCATATGCACAGCGTGAGCAGCCAAGAAAATTCACGAAGGACACTCAGCCGCCACCACGTCAGAACAAAGGTTGGCAGCCGCAACATAACAGGGGACCACAACAACAACAACAAGGTATAAAGAGACCCTTCAACCAGACTGATGACCAAGGAAAAGGGAAGAGGCCTCTGGCACCCTTATGCCCCACCTGTCAGAAGAACCACCCCGGCGAATGCAAGTTGCGTTTTGGCCGCTGTTTCAGATGTGACAAGGTTGGACATATAGTCAGAGACTGCCCCATGCCGCCAGATCCAAACCGTGCAAGGGTAGCACCTAGAATCTATGCAATGATGGAGGATGAGGAAGCCGTGCAGCATACAGTCATAACAGGTACCATTATGATCTGTGGTTTTGCTGCTTACACACTTATAGATACGGGAGCCACGCACTCGTTTATATCAACTTTGTTTGTATGCCAACACAACTTAGAACTTTTACCAGCCGAAAGGCCATATGATGTTATGTTACTATCAGGGAAGTCCCTACATTCAGAATAGATTATTAAAGGTGATGTTGTGTCCTTAGGAAGTAAGAAACTATATGTAGAACTGATTGTAATTGACATGAAAGGGTATGAGGTGATATTAGGAATGGATTGGTTATTTAGGCATTATGCCACAATAAGTTGTAGATCTGGGATGGTTGATTTTCGACCCCCAAATGGTGATCATTATTCCTTTCAAGCTATCCCTAAGATAAGCAAAATACCGATTATATCCTCACTAGAAATTTACCAGTTACTGAAAAATGGTTGTGAGAGTTACCTAGCTAGCATAATGGATGTTCGGGTGAAGAATAAGATAGAGTTACAAGATATCCCCATAGTCTGAGAGTTCCCTAAGGCATTCTTGGATGATTTGCCAGGATTACCACCTGATAGAGAAATAGAGTTTGTAATAGATACGTACCCTGAGACCTTACCGGTATCTAAGAATCCTTATCGGATGGCACCTGTTGAGCTAAAGGAGTTAAAAGTCCAACTACAGGAATTAGTAGACAAAGGATTTATACGCCCTAGCAGTTCCCCTTGGGGTGCACCTGTCTTATTTGTCAAGAAGAAAGATGGTTCCCTTAGAATGTGCATAGACTATAGGGAATTAAATAAGTTGACAATCAAGAACAAGTACCCCTTACCCCGAATTGATGATTTGTTTGACCAACTGCAAGGAGCAAAGGTATTTTCAAAAATAGATTTACGTTCGGGTTATTACCAACTGAAAGTTAAGGAAGGAGATATACCAAATACAGCCTTTAGAACCCGTTATGGACACTACGAATTCTTGGTCATGTCGTTTGGACTGACCAATGCACCTGCAGCCTTTATGGATTTGATGAATTGAGTGTTTCGTGATTACTTGGACAAGTTTGTGATCGTTTTTATAGATGATATCCTGATATACTCACGGACAGAAGCTGACCATGCAGAGCATTTAAGAATAGTTTTGACAACATTGAAGGAGCACCAGCTTTATGCCAAATTGTCCAAGTGTGAATTTTGGTTGGACAAGGTTAATTTTCTTGGTCATGTAGTTTCTGCTAATGGCATATCAGTGGACCCGACCAAAATTCAGGCAGTAAAGGATTGGCCACAACCAAAGAATGCCAGTAAAGTCCGCAGTTTCCTTGGATTGGCAGGCTATTACAGAAAGTTCATCAAAGGATTTTCTTTGATAGCTAAGCCCCTGACGAATTTGACAAAGAAGGACAATAAGTATTCTTGGATCGAAGTTTGTGAGGATAGCTTCCAGACATTGAAGGTGAAGTTAACAACAGCCCCAGTATTGACCCTTCCAACCGAAGAAGGAAAGTTTAGCGTATTTTGTGATGCATCAAAAGTTGGTTTGGGCTGTGTTTTGATGCAAGAAGGCAAAGTTGTAGCGTATGCCTCTAGGCAGTTAAAGAGTTATGAACAGAACTATCCCACCCATGATTTAGAATTAGCCGCTGTTGTTTTTGCCTTGAAGATATGGAGACACTATTTATATGGACAGCAGTGTGAGGTGTTTTCTGACCATAAAAGTCTGAAGTACCTCTTTACACAAAAGGAATTGAACATGAGGCAGAGGCGTTGGTTGGAATTTGTTAAGGTTTACGACTTTGAGATCAAGTATCACCCGGGTAAGGCTAACTCTGTAGTTGACGCATTGAGCAGGATGTCAAAAACTATGCAATCCGTCGTGTTAACCATGTACCTTTGAGGACAGAAGTTCAGAGGTTTGAATTGGAGATAGTTCCAGAGTTATCAACCTTACTTGCCGATTTGACCATTCAACCAACGATTTTAGAAAAGATCAAAGAGGCACAACATAAGGACTCAGAGGAGAATAACAGTATGATGAACAAGGTGAAGGACACCACCTCCGAGTTTAGTCTTTCCAAGGATGGGATTCTGAAGTTTAGAAATAGATGGTATGTCCCTAATGATGAAGGATTACGTAAGCTAATCTTGGCTGAGGCGCATTCATCTCCCTTTTCTGTGCATCCTGGAAGCACCAAGATGTATCGAGACCTGAAGTTACTCTATTGGTGGCCAAACTTAAAAAGAGACGTTGTTAAGTATGTAGAGTCATGTTTGGTTTGCCAACAAGTTAAAGCTGAGCACCAACATCCAGGAGATACCCTTCAGCCTCTACCTATTCCCGAGTGGAAGTGGGAACACATAGCTATGGATTTCGTCGTAGGATTGCCTAAGACAACTAAGGGACATGATAGTATTTGGGTTGTGATTGATAGACAGACGAAATCAGCCCATTTCTTACCAGTAAGGACAACCTACTCGATGGACCAGCTTGCTGATCTTTATGTAGAAGAAGTTATTAGGTTGCATGGAATTCCTGCATCTATTGTCTCTGATCGTGACCCTAGGTTCACCTCCCAGTTTTGGAAAGGTCTACAAGGCACATTTGGCACGAAGTTATCCTTCAGCACTGCCTTTCACCAGCAGACTGATGGTCAATCGGAAAGGACTATTCAGATACTTGAAGATATGCTGAGGGCGTGTGTGCTAGATTTCCAGTCATCCTGGAGTCGATACCTACACTTGGTTGAGTTTTCTTACAATAACAGTTATCAGTCCACTATCGGAATGGCACCTTATGAAGCACTGTATGGCAGGAAATGTAGGTCACCTCTGTATTGGGATGAGGTTGGGGAAGCAAAACTTCTAGGACCCGAACTTCTGCAGCAAATGTCTGAAAATATTTCTATTATTAGGAAGAGGATGGTGACTGCTCAGAGTCGACAGAAGAGTTATGCAGACCAAAGAAGAAGAGACCTTGAGTTTTCTGTTGGGGATGAGGTTTTTCTGAAGGTTTCACCATTTAAAGGAGTACTAAGATTTGGCAAGAAGGGAAAGCTCAATCCACGATTCATTGGACCATTCCCCGTTTTGGCTAGAATCGGTAGTACAGCTTACAGACTGCAGTTGCCTCCATCATTGGATAAAGTTCATAATGTTTTCCACGTGTCAATGTTAAGGAGATGCATGCGAGATCTGACGCAAGTTATTCAGCCAACAGAAATTGAGTTAGAACCGACATTGGTGTACGAAGAAAAGCCGGTACATATATTGGAATCTGCAGTTAAAACTCTGAGGAATAAGGAGATCCCACTGGTCAAAGTTTTATGGAAGAATCATGGCATTGAAGAAGCCACTTGGGAGAAACGACAGGACATGTTAGACAAGTATCCAAAGTTATTTGTTTGATCAATTTTCAGGGACGAAAATTTTGTTTAAGGAGGGGTGGATGTAACACCCGACAACTTCAACTAGGTGACTCCCTAACTGTATTAACGGTCATGAATATTCAATCTTCACGGTTTAGAGTTTTATACCAAGAATAATTAATTTCATGTGAATTTAAACTAGGTTGAGTGGCAAAGTTGTAATAATGGAGGGAGATGACCACTATATAAAGAAAAAGGAAATGTTTTAAACCTCACTTGAACCACTGTAGCCGACACCTTCCTTTTCGGCGATTTCTTCTCTCCCAAGCTCTTGCTCTCTGCTTTCAGCATACCCTCTTCGACGATCGGGTTTCTCTGCCACTACTCGACTACTCCGTGCCCGAGGTAAGCAATAGACAACGTAGCTATCTGTTAATTCGTTAGCCCTGTTTTCTACTCGGCATTGGAGTTTTGGGTTTTTCAATGGCCAACTAATAATAAGAACATTTGAAATCTGAGAGTGGGAATGACTCTTAGCTATTAGACCTTAGGATGACTTGAGATTAGAACTATTAGGATTTTGTTTTAACTACTGCAATGTAAATGTTTTAGGTGAAAAAGTTTGAAGTGAAAGGAGCTCAAAGTGCTAAGAAGACCAGGTAAGTGAATGTATTAAGATTTTCGGCTAATAGAGCCCTACATCGTGGGAGTACCAGGTTGTTTTAGATGTCTGATGTTTACCTTATGATGATGAGCTTGTCTGCACTTGAAGGATTGATGAATGATGTGAGTTATGCTATTTGATGACCTGCTAGTGAATGTGAAGTTGTCTGCTCTGATAAGATCCTTGTCATAGTCTGATGGGTTAAAAGTTCTCATGTTCATGCATCATGAATGTTTCTCAAGCATAAGAAAATGTTTTAATGCATGTTTTCCATGAACAAGATATGTATGTATATATGTAAGATTTATGCAACGTGGATTAAGTGAGGGTTGGGGGCGGTTCAGCGTATGTCACAGTCCAAAGAAGGACATATGAATACGACCCGCAGTAGGGAACAAGATCAAACTCACTGTCGAACCCCCTTTACCGGCACAAATTCTCTCTTAATCCACACAACTTATATGAATGATGAATATGATCAATGACTATGAATGATGAATATGATCAATGACTATGAATGATGAATATGATCAATGACTATGAATGATGAATATGACCAATGACTATGAATGATGAATATGATCTATGACTATGAATGATGATTTCAAGCAAAGATATGAACAAGAAAAAGACTTATGAGCATGTGATTTTCCCAAACTATACATTCATGCATCCATGTTAGTGTTGCATTCCTTACCAAGCATTAGGCTTATAGTTTAAACCTTATGATGTAGGTGACGAGTTTTCAGGTGAGGAACTCAAGGTTAATGAGGATGTCTAAGCTTGGTTGCTGGAGGATGCTCAGTGTGACAGTGCAAAGCTGGATAGGCGATTAAGTTCCCTGGTTATGCTCATAGTAAGTCAGAGTAGTTTATCATAAACAAATGACTAAATAGAACATAATTTCTTATAACAATGAGATTCGGATTTGAATGGTTTGACTTTAGAGTCTGAATACGACTTAAGGATTATTGAATGGTTGTGTTGCTTAAGTCTTCCGCTATGCGTATTTTGGATGAATTTATGATCCTTACTCTTTGAGGTTTATAGTTACTAAGTTAAGAATCAGGTGAGTTGTGATATGTTCTATCGAATGAAGATGTTTGATGATTATAGTGTTTTACTGCCGTATGATAGAAGCTGGATGAGGCAATCATCCGGCTGACGTCATCGGCAGATGTAGTGTTTAAGCCATCGGATGATGAAAGTGCTATTTTGTCGCCTAGCGATCGGCAGATGTAGTGTTTAAGCCATCGGATGATGAAAGTGCTATTTTGTCGTCTAGCGATCGGCAGATGTAGTGTTTAAGCCATCGGATGATGAAAGTGCTATTTTGTCGTCTAGCGATCGACAGATGTAGTGTTTAAGCCATCAGATGATGAAAGTGCTATTTTGTCGTCTAGTGATCGGCAGATGTAGTGTAATAAGTCACCGGAAGATGTAGTTTGTTTCTTCACCCGATGATGTAAATGTTAACTTGTCGTCTAGCGTTCGGTGGATGAAGTGTATTTCTTCACCGGATGCTGGGAATGTTATTTTGTCGTCTAGCGTTCGGTGGATGAAGCGTATTTCTTTGCCGGATGATGTAAATGGTATTTTGTCGTCTAGTGTTCGGTGGATGAAGTGTAATTCTTCACTGGATGATGTAGATGTTAAATTGTCGTCTAGTGACCGGATAATGTGAGTATTTTCTTATTGTTTAAACTCAGGAAATGTTTTAAATCGGTCACGTGAAGCACACATGTCCACCGGTCAATGTAGGGTAAATATGAACATCTAGTGGAGAATGTTCGGGACCGGGCGATGTCTTTAATTAGGCACGTGCAATGCCCGTGACCATCGGCGGATGTCTATTGCTGGTTGAGATCAGAGGTGTCACGTGGCGGACACGTGATCATCGGTCGATGTGAGACTATAACTCTATCGGTGGATGCAGATCATGAGATGTTTTAAAAAAAGAGAGAAAATAAAGAGGGAATAATATTAACAATAATAATGAATAATGTGTATGGAAGCAAGAATCAAATGATTAAGAGATCAAATAATGAATTTGTGTGGCGATTCCGTTGGGGTCGTTACAAAAATCCCCACTCAAAATGAGGGGCGCTCGAACGCCAAATGATAGGCGTTCGGGCGCCACCCTCCTGGGCGCACGGTCGGCCATCGCTTGGTCGATCGTGCGCCCCTTTTTTTCTTCCCGCGCCCGATCGCAGCTCTACCCATGCCCGATCACTGAACTCTCTGGAAAAACCAGAGAGTTCTATGTTCGAGCGCCTGCATTCAGGCGTTCGATCGCTCCACATTTTTCCCTGTATAATCCTACTATCCTTAACACATTTTGACCAATCCTCTAACACGATTTCAACGTACACCGCAACATACATTTTAGCATCAAACTTCCCGATACCTATGCATCTCTATATTCTTGCTCAAACCGACTCGAGACGCATTTGACACGAATTACATTTTCACAAAAACGAACTGCATGGATATGTTTAAAAACCGAACATTTTCCTAATATCCAACATTTTCAAAATACATTTACAAAACGTTTAAACTACGAAAAGTAACCTATCAACTACCAGAACCAAACATCCTAAAATGTCTATACAATTCATCAATCCAAAACATCCTAAAACCCCAAAATCTATACATACGTCCCCACGGGTCAGAATAAGCGTCGACTGCTCATGCACACCACAGCAACCGTGCTCCTTTAACCATCCTGTACATCGGGCGGAGGAACATCGTCCTCACCTGCTTCGATATCACCTAAACCATACAGACACACTATGAGATAAAAATCTCAGTAAATCCTACGTAAATGTAGATGCGTGCAGTGCACATGGAGTTCAGAAATCATGCATACATACAGAGCGTCGCAGACAGAATATCACCGAGATCTCATCTCCCTAACCGAAGGGGGCCCATCCAGCGGTCGGACTACCCCGTGCGGTTAGAGGAGGGGGGTACATGCTTACAACACGTACAGCCGTGCCTAAGCCCCACCTCGCGTGACCAGATAACAGATTACGTTCATTAATTACATTACATGAGATGTGGTATCGGCCAGACCCTTAATCAGCCCGCACGATAGATCAAGAGCCCCCAATTTCTGGGCCACATGGTTTTATGAAAACATCGTGCAGAAATTCATTTTTCATGACAAGTTAAAATACGTGATGCATGAACAGTTCAAGATAAATGTAAACAAACAAACATGTGTACCATCAAGACTATAAAAGAAATAACCTACAAACGCTTAAACCTAACTACCCAACCAAAGCAGTGAAACTCACAATACTCTAAGATCCTCGACGCGACATCGAAGTACGGTGTAGGCCAATTGGCCAGAGTAAGTCACGAGAACTTACCTCGTGCCCGCAGCAGCTCAAGCTCCGTCCACGAGTGTTGTTTGTCTGAGGCAAAACACAACATTCGCCATTAAAACTAGTTTAAGCTAATAACGTCCAAATTAAACGAACTCTCAACTAAGGAAATTCTCCTAAAATACTAACTTAGCTCAATGAGGCGTTTTCATCCATCAAATAACGCTCAATACCTCGAAATTCCTATTAACGAGTTTTCCCCCAAAACTCGGAAATTGTAAAATCTAAAACATTTGTCCTAACTCAACTAACTTTACCCAATAACGCTCAATACGTTTATTTCACTCACGGTTATGATAGAGCTATCGATTTCGAGTCCTAATTTACGTTTTTCACAAAACCTAAACGGAACCCTAATATTCAACTCCGTGAAGACCAAAAACTAATGTTATAGAATCATAGACTCATACCTAGGATTGCGATTGAAAGAGAAAACACGGAGAACAGAAGTCGAATGGGGGAGAAACGGAGGTCGGAAATGTTGAAATCGTCGTGAGGGAGTCGCCTGAGCTCACTGGCGTTCGCGAGGAGAAGAGAAGAAGGAGAAGTGAGGGAGAAGAAGAAAAGCGTTAAGTTAATATAATTTAGTTTGACAAATTACCAAAATGCCCTTAGCTCTTATTTCTATTTGTTTCGTCCTTTGTTTCGTTAATTTACTAGCTATCTGGTTTCACTTAATCTCCTTATTTCGCCTATAGGTCCAACTTATTATTTGAGATCTATTAAAACTGTCTGTTCGCAAATCAGACCACGTTTACTATTTTTACTAAAACGTCCATTGTATTACGAGAAACTTAATTACTCGAAATATAGCGTTATTACTTCAAAAAATCCCGTAATTTCCTTAAAATTCCAATTAATAATTAGGATCATAATGGCGCTTTCCTTTCGTAAACTGGGTTTGATTTGACATATTTATAAAAATGCCAATATATATTATAATATAAAATTCCGTACAGGCCAAATATTACAGGAGTCCCCAACGACAAGCCATGCATAGAGAGATAAAGCACCAATGATACATGAACATGAGGAATCATTTGTGGATGATAACTATGTAAGAGGAAGAACATTTCAAGCAAATTGAGAAGATAGAAACCTAAGCAACATCAAATTGGTAATACTTTTTTTTCAAGGTAAAAGTGATCCCAAGTTATATTGGAATGGAAAAGGAAAATCGATAATATGTTTGATTGTCATAATTTCACCGAGGAAAATAAGATTAAGCTAGCCATGATAAAGTTCACGAATTACGAAAGCATGTGGTGTGATCAATTAATAATGAACCGAAAGAGATATAGTGAGCAACTAATTCGAACATGGGAGGACATAAAGTTAACTATGAGAAAAAAATTTATTCGTAACCACTATTATCGAGATTTGTGTAGAAGGTTACAAAGATTGACACAAAGATTCAAAAGTGTGGAGGAATATTACAAAAAGATGGAAATAGCAATGATAAGGGCTAACGTGGACGAGGATGTTGAAGCCACAATGACACAAATTATTAGAGGGTTAAATCGAGACGTTGTAGTTATAGTTGATTTACAACACTATGTGGACATGGAGGAGTTGTTGCACAAGTCGATCAAGATCGAGGGACAACTAAAGCCAAAAGAGAAGTTCCATGGGAGGAATGAGAGGCCAAAACCCAAGAAAGGATTAGAGGAGAAGTCTAATACCCCAAACCCTACCTTTTTGAAAGCTAAGACCAAAACTTCTACGCCAAGTAAGACTCCGAACATTAAATGCTTTAGATGTCAAGGATTTAGTCATATTACTTCTAATTGCCCGAATAAAAGAACTATGATTATAATTTATAAAGGCGATTTAACAAGTATTAGTTCAAACGATGACGAAATGCCATAATTGGAAGATTATAGCCATGTGGATGTGGAGGAACCAGTGAAAGGTGAATTGTTAGTCATAAGAAGAGTTCAACCGAAGAAAGATGGAAATGAAGTGCAAAGAGAACACATTTTTCATACTAGATGCTATGTGAACAAAAAGGTATGTAGTTTGATTATTGATAGTGGAAGTTTCACTAAAGTTGCTAACACTTTGTTGGTAGAGAAATTAAGCTTAGAAACCAAAAAGCATTCAAAGCCTTATAAGCTATGATGGTTGAGTGATTGTAGAGAAGTGAAAGTGACTAAGCAAGTAAAAGTTGCACTCTCAATTGGTGAGTATAAAGATGAGATCTCCTGTGATATGGTAACAATGCAAACAACATATATACTCCTGGGGAGACCTTGACGATTTGATAGAAAAACAAAGTATAACATATTTAAAAATGAGTACTCTCTTGTTCAAGGCGAAAGGGTAGTAACCCTAACATAACTCAAACCTTGGGAAGTTAGTGACAATCAAGAAAAGATTGCAAAAGAATTCAAAAAGAAGGAAAATTTAAAAAATGATGTGAAAAGTATGATGATGGCAAAAAACATACTTGTACCCTCGTGCAAGAATGATTACTTTTTATCCAATGACCTAACCACTTCCCATCCAACAAAGCAAGATGCAACAAAGCTCAAAGCCAATGACCAAGATTCATTAGAAGATAAATGAGACCCACCCAGCGCGGCAGCACAACCCCAGTGCGCACGTCCAGTGTCTTAAGCCCTCGTGCCCCATACTTGCACCCCACTTCCCAGCGTGACCTTCCGCGTCCCAGCATGACCTTCCGCGTCCAAAACCTTCTTTTTTTCATATTTTCTTGATTTTCTTTATATTTTTATGTATTAGTTAAGTTTTTTAACCCTAGATCGTTTTCTATAATATTTTTAGATTCTTAAGGATATTTCTATTATTTTTAATATTTCTTTTAACCTATTTAAACACTACAGTTGTAACCAGTTAGGAACAATTATTATGAAATATATTTGATTAAAACTTATGTTTTTTAGTGATTTTTTTTAAATTTTCTCTTTAATTCTTTGTGAAAAATTAAATTTTCTTTAAGTCAAATCTTGAGAAGTCAAATTGGTAGATTTAGTTCTTACCATCAAGTTTAGTTTGGGTCAAACTTCTCTTTCTTGATAACTTTAGTTCCATCGACTAGGTTCGACTCGATCAGCTAATTTGTCATGTCTAATATTAGCATATGTCAAAATCAGCTTTTACTTATAAGATATGACCTTCAATAAGATCTTTTCCTTAGTAGATGTGAAATGAACTTTTACTTATAAGATTTGACACTCTCATCTAAGTTAGTTCTTATCTAATAATGTTCTACTGTTGTTGATTTATGTTTTTCGATCCTTCTTACTATTCAAACTTAATTATCATACTTTATCGTTCCAAGCTATGTTTGACCAATAGTGAGATTAGATTTATCTCTAGAGATAAATAGATTGGTAAAGAAAAATGTTTTGGGAACTAAGGTCTAAAATCAACCAAAGCTTACCGGAGCTAACCAATTATTTGCTAAATTATTTAATTCTTTTTGGAAGTACTATTTTCTCAAACAACTATGGTCCACATTATTTATACTCATTGAGGCTGTAAACATTAGAATTTTGATCACTAAAGGTAATATGAGAATATCCAACAGAAAAATTTACTCTCTATAATTTACCTCCTCTATTAACTTTTCTAACTTGGTACCAAAGCCACCTTTCATGGCTTCCTCTATCAGTCCTATCACTTCCCATACTTCCAAAAACTCTACCTAGAATATTCCTCCCATCCTCTGTGTAGTCAAATCCTAACTATAAATTTCTATTCCTCTAATTACCTAATCTAGAAAAATTAGCACTCAACATTATTATTGTCAATGGTATCAAATTATTTCTTGTAGGGACGATCCTTTCCCCCAAAATTCATAGACTCTACCTTTCTTCCTAATCCTAATTTCTCCATGTGGCAACATGAAAGTCGTCCGAATGAGTTAGATCTATGCATCCCAATCCGATAATATTCTTTCTCAAATTGTCATATATTCTACCACTGAAGAAATATGGGTTTCTCTGGAACATATGTATACATCGGCCTCTTTCGCTCGACTCACTAACTTACGCAATCAGCTACAAACTATTTCCTAGGTTGGGCTATCTGTTGCTGTGTATCTCCAAAACCTAAGCTCCCTTCGCAATACCATAGTTGCTACTAGTGAAGTGGTTTCACCACAAGATCACCTCATTTACCTTTGTCTTGGTTTAGGTAGTGATATAATCCCCTAGTCATTTCTATTCGTTCTTAGCCACATCAATCGAAGAGGTTCACAATTTGTAGCCAAGTAATGAGTTTTGACTCGAGAAGCAGAATTTTGCCCATGATATGAGCTTCCTTCAAAAGTCAATCTTACTTCTCTGAATTTTACACCTTAGTATTTTTCTCTACCTCATACCTCTCCTCCTTCCCCAAATTATTAGGGCGTTATCGGTAACTTTGCTTCCTTCTCCGCAAGAATTTTAGACCTTATTGTTAGATTTACCATAAACTAGGGCATCCAGCCTCAGTGTTATAATTGTTCAAATATTTCATATAAGCTACCACCAAAACCTTCAACATTTTTGTATCTCCTCCTCCTACTACTCTTGTAACGCCCCCGAACTCACCCAGGCTCAGTGCGCTACTTGGTTCACTCTTTTCACGTTTAAAACGAGATTTAAAATAATTTTTGATAAAATTTCGACTCGATTTTTGGGTTTTTCGAACCCTCAAAATTTGTTGGAAAACGTGCCCAAAATACGTGCAAAATGTGCCGGAAAAGATTTGATTAAAACATAGTAGAAATAGGAAAATTATTAAAAAAATTAAAATTTTGTATGCTGAGCACCTCACGCGCGCATCGTGTGCGCATCGCGCGCGCCACAGCCCGCACGCTGGTGCCGATCAATCGGCATTAGGCGCCGATTGATCGGCACCCTCTCGGGTGCGCGATCTACATCTGTCGATCGATTGGCGCTGGGCGCTGCGCACGCCCAGCCTGCGCCCTGCGCGCTCCTCCCACGCCCTGTGCACCACCAGCGCCCTTCTTCCAATTTTTTCATTTTTCCTTCAAACCACTCACACCCAAATCACTCAAAATTTATCCCAAACTTTCCCGACATTTTCGACTCCTTGACCCGTAAATTTCTCGGAAAACAGACTCCAAAACGTCAGCGAAAACAAGAAAACAAGTGAAAACTAATGTCGTTTATTTCATAAAAACCCGAGCAGCAGAACGGCTAAATTTTCTAAAACCAAAAATCCTGAAAAATAAATATTTACCAACAATTTCAAATACTTCCAAAACAACATACACAATAGTTTTAAGACCATGATCGTTTAAAAATAAAATCCCACCACGACTACTAATATACAATCAAAATACCAATCTCATCCCTCACGACTCCCAGAGGACCATGATCAAGACGCCTCGACAAATACCTGCACCGGCATACCTCGAGCGTCGCCGACTGCTCCTAGTCTTGGGCTTCCTCAACTAGCTCACCTGCCTTAACGTCTCCACCTACACCACAGAATACAAAACGTAAGCCTAATGCTTAGTAAGTAGGGAATAATGGATGCAAACACATACAATGCACACACACCCTAGCACATGCAGTTTCTACTCACTCTGTTATTCTTGTATCATTTCCATATTTTTACTCTATCACCTAGCAGTATGGATCAAGTATGCGCACATCCTATATCATCTACGATGTCCCCACTTTGACCCAACAGTGCGATATCGGAGGGCCATATCCAAGTCCAGCTCCAAGGATAACCATACCCGATCTCCTAACACACATCCGAGTCCATCTCCAAGGATGCATTTCCATCCGAGTCCCGCTCCAAGGATTGCCCTACCCCAAACTCCTGGCATACATCCGAGTCCAACTCCAAGGATGCATTTCCATCCGAGTCCCGCTCCAAGGATGGCACCAGGCACACATCTGAGACCATCTCCAAGGATGTGTTTCCATCCGAGTCCCGCTCTAAGGATGGCACTACCCAATATCCTCGCATACATCCGAGTCTAGCTCTAAGGATGACACTACCCAATCCCCAAACGTTTCATGATCACCGTTCCCACACATTTCATGCTCACCGTTCAACCATACTCAAAACTCATTTTTTTCGTAGTTCGAAAACAATGATGCATGTCACACAAATACTAGACACAAAACAAAACACAAAAACCAAACAAGCAAGCAATCCTACCGTTCCATGGTGTAGGTCCGAGGGCACAATCATAAACAACTTCTACTTACCTGGATTCCTCGCACGTATTCGCTTACTCCAAGTCACTAATCACTTGCTCGTTAACCTAACATTCATAGATGAAAATGACTTAGCAACATTCTATAAATCTAAACTAAGTCGAACAACCAATTTTAAAAACCTAAACCCTAAAACCCAAAATTCTCACATTTTCTATCGTCCAACTTCAATCGGCCATAACTCACTCGTTTTTCAACGAATTTTGACGTGCCACCTCATTCCGTAAACCTCTATACGTCTACTATCCATTGAAACAATCAAATTCAAAAACCAAACACCATGGCCAATTCAAAATCACCGAAACAGATTCGGTCCCTTAGATCAACAAACCCGATTTTTGAAAAATTCACACCAAAACTCTAATCTCTCCCTAAAAATAACCTAAACTAATCTATCTAAGGTTTAAACTTTCAATTTAGCAAGAAAACATAGCAATCAAATAGAATTTTCGGAGTTACCCTTTACGGTTTCTCAAACCCTTACTAAAACTCACCAAAAACACATTAAACTACCTAAAATCACTAAAGGGTTGTATAGATTACAAAACCCAACCAAAATTTACCTTAAACCCTTGAAGAAATTGGAGGAAAGATGAAGATGAAACCCTCCATGGCTGCCTTCGTGGGAAAGGGGGAAGAAGACAATGAATTTTGTCTTCTAACCTTTAAACTTTCCTCTTTTTAAAAACCTACTTTCACCTTTTACATTATAACCACAACAAATCAAATTTTTTTACAAATCAACCCCACCCCTTCACCCCTTTTCTTCTTCCTCACGTGATGCTTCTCTTCTTTTCACCTTTAAATTTTGTTTATTCATTTCTTTATTAGTTCACTTTTAACTTAACACACACAACTCCAATATCTTACTTTATTCCTAGGGTTGTCACTCACATCTTCACTTTCTAACTCTTATACCAATATAACTCTAGGATTGATGCTAAAAACCTCATAACATAACCTAACTTAAAGCTACATACGTTAGGGAAAAAATCTTGGTGTTACAACTCCATTACCTTCTACTTCTTCTAAGACAAGTCTGGGCTATTGAACTCTTGGGCCACACACCATTTCACCTCGTATGTTTCCAATCTAAGTTAGGCTACACATTATGTTGGTTCCATCAAAGTTCTTGTTGGTAATGATATTGCCCTTTTTATTTCTGTATTGGTAATGCATCTTTGACTTCTCTTCCTTCTTCAAATGATGTGCCAAGGGGACAATCACTCGGTCACGAGTCAAGAGTTTATCTAATTTTTCTGCTCATGTAATAGCTGATGCAATTAAAGTCCACATGGAGCTAGGGCCAAGCACACAAGACAAGGAGAGACCTTTGCATTTGTTGACATGGGAGAATCCTCAAGCCAAAACCAAACTTGAAGAAAGAGTCAATGTCCTCCTTGAATCAATTTGATGTAATCGATTTTCTAGTTATTTCTTAGTAGTTCTTTTGCCTTCTTGATGATGGCTAAACACTCTTAGCATTAGAAGTTCCTTTCAATTGTGTTTTGTGAGAGAGGGGACCACTTGAAAGTGACGCTTGGAGAGAATGATAGTTTTGCCAAAATTGGTCATGCATTCATGTACTAGGCTAGGTGTGCTAGCCGAACACACCTCCTTTGTTTCCTCTTGGTAGTTGCTCTTTGGAACCTTAATTTTCTAAAGGGAAGTGGTATTTATGTGATGACCCGAATGGACACGTATGAGGAGGAACCACCCAGTGCTCCGCGAATCCTGAGTGGGACTTGGGCTGGAGGGTGACGTGCTGGATTAAAACTCTGTGGATCCCGGGTTGGACTTGGGCCGGAGGGTTCGGTCGTAAAAAGGGGGTCGTCACAATCCCACATCGCTTGGGGAAGTATGTGGAAATAAAACATATGTAAAGAGACCCTCCCAAGATAGTAAGACGTGTTTTTGAGCACAATTTGCAACAGATCCCATAAGAACTCTGAAGTTAAAAGTGCTTCAGCGAGAGTAGTACTAGGTTGGGTGACCGACTGGAAAGTCCTCACCAAACAAAGCCGTGAGGGGAGGATATTGGGCTACGACCCAATCCCCAAAGCAGACAATATCTTACTGGGAAAAGGGGTCGTTACAAATGGTATCAGAGCTTGTACCCAATTGGAAATGTGGCCAACGAGGACGTTGAGCCCCCGAGAGGGGGGGGTGATTGTGATGACCCGAATGGACACGTATGAGGATGAACCACCCAGTGCTTTGCGAAATCCCGAGTGGGACTTGGGCCGGATGGTGACGTGCTGAGTTAAAATTCCACAAATCCCGGGTTAGACTTGGGCTTGAGGGTTTGGTCGTAGAAAGGGGGATCGTCACAATCCCACATCGCTTGGGGAAGTATGTGGAAATGAAATATATGTAAAGAGACCCTCCCAAGATAGTAAGACGCGTTTTGGAGAACAATTGGCAACGGATCCCATAAGAACTCCGAAGTTAAAAGTGCTTCGGCGAGAGTAGTACCAGTTTGGGTGACCGACTGGGAAGTCATCGCCAAACAAAGCCGTGAGAGGAGGATATTGGGCTACAGTTCAATCTCCAGAGCAGACAATATCTTACTGGAAAAAGGGGTCTTTACAATTTAAACCAGTCTTTTAGCTACTGAAGGCAGCTTAATTGGAATAGAAAAACTAAAGATTTATTTCTTTCCCAAACCTTGTAGCTTCTTTGCGTCAAGTCCACAACCCATCGATGAGTCATATCCGGTTGTTGTTGTGTGTTGTTGGACTCAATTTTCATGAGTGTAGTGGTTTCCACGTTATTGCATCCCTTCTCTTCCTTATTCCATTAAGGTAGGACAATTAGTCAGGTGTATAAAGCTCCTCCCTCCATAGCAAGTTGGAGTGCTCTTACCCAAAGAGAGCCAAAGGCCGAGGAAGTGCAACTTATCACTTTTTTGGACCAACTTGCACCAAATCATCCATATCATTCTATCCCCTCCGAGTTAACCCCTGGTTTTTGGACGACATTTCCACCACATTCATAGTAAGATCCCACTAAAACTTCAGCTCTAGTGGAGTTCATTTGAAGAAGTTGTGCATTCGCAAAAGGGGAGTATTTTTTGGTCAAATTGTTGGGGTTGCCGAGCGTTTTGTGCTTCAAATTCCAAACCTTAGTTGAAGTACATCATTTGGTATCAGAGCCTTCTTTTTTCATTGCCCCTGTTTTTCTGTTAGTTTGTGTTCTTAAGATGATGACAAGGAGTGCTTTAAACAACCCTCAAAACTGTGATAATGCCACTCAAGCAACTGGTGCACCTAACCCAAAAGATGGTGAGTCTAGTGTTCAATGGCAGCTTGATGACCTAAACAATAGATTTGGTACTCTTTACCAACTTTTGTTGGAGTCAAGGGACTAGCATGTGAGGGCCCCTCAAACCCCAATGCATGAGAAGGGAACCGATAACCCAAGAAGGAGGAACAATCATCGTGTAATCTTTGAAGAGGAGGATTCGTAGGATGAAGTTCATGATGGTCTACATGCAAGATACAATCCTAGTAACGGAATGAAGCACACTAAGGTATCCATTTCTTTCTTTAATGGATCTTTTAATGATGATGTATTTATAGATTGGGTGGAAAAAGTAGATAAAGTATTTGATTACTATGACTATTTGGAGAGTGTGAAGATACAACTAGTCTCTTTGGAGCTTACCGGTTATGCTAGTTTATGGGGAGATAATTTAAGTCCTCAAAGAAGGCGTGATAAAGATGCAGACATTGTGACTTGGAGAGTGATTGGCCTTGATGAGAAAAAGGTTTGTGCCAAGCCACTACAAGCAAGATTTATTTTTGCAAATGCAAAATTTGAAACAAGACACTTTATCCGTGGAAGAATACATAACCGAGTTTGAGACGCTCAAGATAAGGAGTGGGTTGGAGGAACCCAAAGAACAAGTTATTGCAAGATTCTTAAGAGGTTTAAGTAGAGAGATTGGAGACATAGTGGAATTACAAACCTTTGAAGTAATGGACGTTGTCAATCAACTCGCTTTGAAGGTTGAGAGACAATTGAAGAAGGAACGTCAAGAAATTAGTAACCACTTTTTCCCTAAGACCAGGGGTACTTATAAACCACCACCAAAAGTAGAAGAGAAGAGCCCCAATACAAAGAGTTAGGCTTCAAAAGTAGTAGAGGACAAAAAGATGATGGATGACACTACTCGGCCGAGGGCAAGGGAGATGAAATGCTTTAAGTGCCTCAGATTGGGGCATATTGCTTCCCAATGCCCCAATATAAGAGAGTCATGATCCTTAGAGAAGGAACCAATGAAGTAGTTAGTAAAGATGAAGAAGTGGAAAAAGTTAGTGAGGGCATAGAAGGGCAAGAAGAAATTTTTCATGCTCAAGAGGGAGCACTCTTAATGGTCAACCGAAGAGTCCTCACTATACATGTAACACCCGAGAATTTCCTGTAATGCACGCATGTCCTAGAATATACGGTTAGGAGGGTTTATTTTAAGGGTAAAAGGATTGGAATTAAGTCATGTAATAAAAAAAATAGAGAAATGGATTTGGGATTAAGGCAAGCAAAAGGAGAAAGTGATGTTTGACTATTCAAACCACTAAGTGGAAAAGTCAAAAGGTGTTTTTGTTTTTCAACCAATAGAAAGGTATCATTGAATGAAATAAATGGAAGAAATAGGTGAAATAAAAAGGGCTTCACGTTGGAAGAAGAAGAAGAGAAAAGTGAGGGTTGTTTTGCAAATTTTATAACTTTGGTGGGGGGGAAAACAAAAAGTGGAAGAAAACTTTAGGTTAAAAGTTGATTTCTCTCATTTTTCCCCTTCATCTCCATCGATGCCCTCATTCCTCCATAGCCGACCTCCTTCCTCCCCTTTCTTCAATTCTCTCAAGGCATTTAAGGTAAAAACTTTATGGGTTTTGGTTTTTGTAACTTTGGAGGAAGATTAGGAGTGTTTTTAGGGTGTTTTGTGGGGGATGGCATAGGGTTTGGAAACTCTAGAATGTGAAGTGCGAAAATTGGGTTTAAATGTTAGATTTCTTCCCTATTTTGATGATTTGGTTGTTGAATGACTTGGTTTAGGTAGATGTTAGGGTTAGATTGAAGATTGGTGAAGTGTTCCACAAAAATGGTTGAAGAACACCTATATACCCGATTCTGTTTGCTGGATTTTCGAGTTGGCCAATTACTTTGTTTGGTTACATTGAGTGATTCAATGGATAGTAGACGTGTAGAGGTTTCTGAGTTGGGGTGGCACGTCGAAATCCGTTGAAAAACGAGAAAGTTATGGCCGTTTAAAGTTGGACGTCGGTAAATTTCATAAAAATCGGGTTTGGTGTGTTGGAAATGATTTGTGTCATAATCTAGTTAGTTTAGGTTAAGAATTTCTTTAGTTTAGTTAGTTGATTTCCATAGAATCTTTTAGTTTGTTATTAAGTAAATTTTCGTTATTTTAGGTGATCGAACGTGTGATTTGATCGGACGAAGTGAACGGGAACGTATCGAGAAACCAGGTAAGTAGTGGATGAGTGTTTGTTGCCTTCGGGCCTACACCATAGAACGGTAGGGATTGTTTGTTTATTTGTTATGCTTTGCTTTTGTTACGCATCGGGTGTCATGCATCATTGTTTTCTAAACTACGAAATCACGAGTTTTGCATGTTTGAGTGGTGAGGATGATGTGGATGAAAGATAAGAAGTGATATGCAACTTGGTCTCGAGTAAAATAGCTTCGTTGGGCAAGTGGCTCGTTGAGCACCCCGCGAGGGATTTTATTCGAGATGCCCTGCTAATGTACGTAATGTGTTGTGAGTATGAATACCTCGACCTGTTCATGCTTGAAGTGCACAATGAGGATTCTACGATCGATTGGGGGAGATTCGTGTTGGCCGTCCTGGACTGTGTTGGGACGTGTGCCTCCGGTCTAGCTCCGTGGATCAAGGCGTGGCCGTCCTGGACTGTGTGGGGGCGTGTGCCTACTTGATTCACCTGAAAGTGAAAGATAAATGCAACCGAAACGAAAAGAAAACAACAGAGTGTGTAGAAACTGCATGTTAGGGTTGAGTCGAGCATTTAGTATGTTCTGGTGCATTTCCCTACTTGCTAAGCATTAGGCTTACGTTTTGTGTTCTATGGTGTAGGTGACGAGTTCTCTACAGGTGAGATAGACGGGACCGCCGAGGATTAGGCTACAGTTGGAGGAGTACGGGGTGCGCCGGTGCAGGTTATTGTCGGGGCGTCTCGGCTATTGTCTTCCTCGGGTTTGTGGGAGGTTGTTTTTTTTTTTTGTATGTAGATAGTTGATGGGTGTTTTTAAGCTGTTTTGATGGGTTAAGTTATTTGAAGTGTGAATGTTTATTTTGAGAAAAGTTAGAAGAATTTGGAAGTTGGTACGTTGTAGTTATAAATGTTTGCTTAATTATTTTGGAATGTCCGAGAGTTAGTTGAGTTGATGGATAATAGTCCTACATGGTTGTGGTTTGAAACTGTATGTTTTGGTTTTAAACTTTCAGGTTTTGGTTTATCGAGTTTTAGGCGTTATGCCCCTCGTTTCGGTTTTAAAACAATTAACGTCGGGTTATGTTTGCTATTTTTTTTATTTATCCGTTTGAAGTCGGTTTTCCACAAAATTTATGGGATTTGAAGATTTATGTGTCGGGAGTGTATGGTAAAAATTTCGAGATTTTTGGAGGTGTCGGACTTGTAGAAAAGTGTAGAAAGGTTGGGAAAGTCAAGAAAAGTCAAAACGGGGTGTTTTGGGACGTTTTTGGTCGAAAATACCCTAGACGGCCCGATCGATCGGGCATGGGTCACGATCGATCGCGTCCGGGGTCAATTTCGGTGAAAATAGCCCGAGCGGGCCCGATCGATCGGGCCCGAAATGCGACCGAACGCAGTTGGGCACGCACGGGGAACGCCCAGCGCGCGCGCGGCGCCCTGCGCGCGCGCGGCGCCCAGCGTGCGCGCGCCCAGCAGTTTAAAAAAAAAATTTCTAAAAAAAAAAATACTATTTCTACTTTGTTTTAACCCGACTTTTTCCGACATATTTTAAACGTATTTTGGCACGTTTTTCAACAAAAATCGAGGGTTCAAAAAACCCGAAAACCGAGTCGAAAAATTTACAAAAAATCATTTTAAACATCGTTTTAATCACGGGTTGGGTTTGGAATGCGACGCACCGAGCCGGAGCGGGTTCGGGGTGTTACAATACAAGCCAATAATGATGATTATCAAAGAGAGAACATCTTCCATAGCCGTTGTTTGATCAAGGAGAAAGTTTGCTTGCTCATCATTGTTGGAGGGAGTTGCACCAATGTTTCTTCTCGTGATCTTGTGAATAAGCTTGGGTTGGAAACTACTCTACATCCTAACCATTACAAGCTAAGGTGGTTGAATGACTGAGAAGACATCAAAGTCTCCAACCAAGTATGAATAGAGTTTTCCATTAGGGGATACCAAGTCAAGACCCTTTGTGATGTTGTGCCAATGAGTGCTAGCCATCTTTTGTTGGGGAGCTCTTGGCAATATGATAGGAGGGCGACTCATGATGGTTATTCCAATTTTTATTCTTTCAAATTTTGAGTAAAGTTGATCAAACTAGCTCCACTCAAACCAGAGCAAGTGGCTCTAGATGAAGAAGGAAGAAGGGAGGGAAAGGCAAAGTCCACACTTTTCACGTCCATGAAGAAGTTGGGAAAGTCTCTTCTAAATGGGGGTCTTATAATCCTAATTTTGGACTAATACCAAGCTGTTTTTCCAGAGGAACTTCCACAAGGATTACCAGCCCTTCATGGTGTTGAGTATCAAATCGATATGCAACCAGGGGTTGTACTATCAAACTGTCCCTCCTATAAGATGAATCCGGAAAAAGCGAAGGAATCACAAAAACAAGTTCAAGATTTGCTTGAGAAGGGCTACATTCAAGAATCAATGAGTCTGTATGTCGTGCCCACGCTTTTGGTGCCCAAGAAAGATGACACTATGAGGATGTGTGTGGATAGCCGAGTCATCTACCAAATCACCGTCAAATATATATTTCTCATTCCTAGACTCGAAGACATGTTGGATGAGCTTAGTGGTGCATCATTTTTTTCCAAGGTGGACCTAAAGGGTGATTACCACCAAATAAGAATGAATGAAGGAGACGAATGGTTTGTAATGTTGTTCGGTCTTTTAAGACCAAATATAGGTTTTTTGAATGGTTAGTAATGTTGTTCGGTCTTTCGATTGCTCGTAGTACTTTTATATGACTTATGCATTTTGTCCTTAAGGAAATTTTGGAAAAATTTATTGTGGTATACTTTAACGATATCTAAGTACATAGTTTGGATCTTGCCTCGCATTTGGAGCATCTTAGAATCCTCTTTGAAACTTTTAGAAATGCTAAGCTCTATGAGAACCTTAAAAATGCTCTTTTGTCCAACAGAGAGTTCACTTCCTCGGGTTCATCATCACAAAAGAAGGCATGGAAGTAGATGAATCAAAGATCAAAGCCATTAAGGGAAGACCGGTACCAAAGGGAATTTCAGAGGTAAGGAGTTTTCACGACCTAGTCTCATTTTATAGAAGATTTATCAAGGATTTTAGTTCGATTATGTCTCCGATAACCGATTATACCAAGAAGGGGAAAGAATTTCATTGGACATAAGCTTGCCAAAAATGTTTGGAGTTGATTAAGGAGAAGCTTTGTCATGCACTTATTCTCATGTTACCCGATTTCAACAAGGTTTTTGAAGTGGAGTGTGACGCGTCCAGAGTAGGGATTGGAGCATTACTCATGCAAGAAGCAAGACCTCTTGCATATTTTAGCGTGATGAGAACCACGAGTATATCAAACCCGAGACCTTTCAAAAATGCGGAATAGAAACTCAGAAACGCCTTTGAAATCAAGTATATAGAACTTGACCCCAATCGAACCTTGCCGACGGAATCATAGTTATCAAACAAGGAGCTTGACCCATAACCAAACTTGTGGTTAGAACCAAAGCTATCAAGTTGATCTTTCAAGTTTTGACTTGAAGAAAATTTAGTTCTTCACAAAGAACCAAAGAGAAAATTCTCACAAAGAGTAACTCAAAATCGTGTATATTGCTTCTATAATGCTGCAAGGTTTATGCCTTTAAATAGGCTACAAAATATCCTAATGTAAAAAGAAAGTAATTAGGAAACATCTAAAGATTAGGAAATATCTAAATATTAGGAAACTTAACAAATTAATAAAAAGAAACTTTGTCTACATAATAAAAGGAAATTTGGACCAATTTGATTGATGAATTTCATGGCTCTCCTTCCTAAATTCGTTGTCCACATTTCTTCAAGAATTAAAAAATAAGTGCTTGCCAAATTTGATAGAGAAAAAGAAATTCTGCATAGATTTTGTATGTGCATGTTTTGTTATTGTGCTTTCATCCATGTTGCCACTAAATCTTTAGGTTATTTTAAGTATCTTCGGCTTTCCTTTCCTCCCAAGCATCCTCTTCAATACTTAACAAATTTATTAATTTCAACTCGTGTTGAAAAGAATCTCTCTCTTTGATTTACATAATCAATTTATTTAAGGCTTCATGCATTTTCTTTGTTCTTGATCTTGTCATTAGACCTCCAATATCTTGACATGGATCTTAAACTTTGGGCTTGAAGTTGGTTGCACCTTGATTCACATCATTCCCTCTCTCCTCGAAAAGATTCATCCTCAAATCCCCTGTATCATATAAAGATAAGTCAGTAACATTAAAAGTAGCACTTACATTACCATATTCACTAGGTAAATCAATCTTGTAAGGATTGTCATTGATGCGTTCAAACACTTGGAAGGGACCATCTTCTCGAGGTTGCAACTTGTTCTTTCTTTTGTTGGCAAATCTTTCTTTCCTTAAGTGAATCAAAACCCAATCTCCGAGTTCGAAAATAACTTTCACTCGGTGCTTGTTTGATTGTCTTGCATAATGTTCATTCTTTTTCTTAATATTTTTCCTTACCCTTGCATGTAGTTCCCTAACAAATTCGGTTATTTTCTTTCCATCAAAATTAACAACCTCATTAGTAGGTAAATATAACATATCCATTGGAGTTATAGGATTAAAACCATAAACAATTTCAAATGATGAATAAGATGTAGTAGAATGAACAACGCTATTATATGCAAACTCAACATGTGGTAAACACTTTTTCCATTGTTTTAAGTTCTTATAAATAATGGCTCTCAACAAAGTAGAAAGTGTTCTATTTACTACCTCGGTTTGTCCATCCGTTTGAGGGTGTGCTAAGAAGGTTGAGAATAAAAGTTTAGTGCTTAACTTATTCCACAGAGTTCTCCACAAGTGACTCAAAAACTTAACATCTCGATCACTCACAATAGTTTTAGGTAAGCCATGTAACCGCACAATCTCTTTAAAAAATAAATCCACAACATGTATAGTATCATTAGTTTTCGAACATGCAATAAAATATGCCATCTTACTAAACCTATCAACAACAACAAAAATATTATCCTTTCCACTTTGAGTTCTCGGAAAACCTATAACAAAATTCATAGAAATATCAATCTAAGGTTGAGTAGGTATTGGGAAAGGAGTATACATTCAATGTGGTTTGATCTTCGATTTAGCTTTTCTACACTCAACGCATTTATCACAAATTAATTGCACATCATGTCTCATCTTAGGCCAATAAAAATGATCACATAAAACATCCAAAGTTTTTCTTACTCCAAAATATCTTATTAATCCACTTCCATGAGTTTCTCTAACAAACAATTCTCTCAAAGAACACTTAGGAATACAAAATCTATCTTTCTTAAATAGATAACCGTCATGCCTATAGTAATCACCATATGCAACATTTTCACATAATTTTCAAATTTCACTAAAATTTGAATCTACTACATATAATTTTTTTTAACAAGTTCAAATCCAAGCAATTTAGATTGTAAGGAGGTTACGAGTACATACCTTCGAGACAATGCATCGGCCACTACAATTTCCTTACCTTTCTTATATTTGATCATGCATGAAAATGTTTCAATGAATTCCATTCACTTTGCATGCATTTTGTGTTGTTTTCCTTGCGACTTCGAGTGCTTTAAACTCTCATGATCAGGAATGAATAATAAATTCTTTTTGCCACAAATAGTGTTCCCACGTTTGAAGTGCTCGAACTAAGGCATACAATTCCTTATCATATGTGGAGTAGTTCAAAGTCGCTCCATTAAACTTCTCGCTAAAGTAAGCAATGGGCTTAGAATCCTGCATTAAAACACCACCAATACATTTTCTCGACGTATCACATTCAATCTCAAAAGTTTTATCAAAATTAGTTAAAACAAGAATGGTGCATTAGAAAGTTTACATTTTAGGAGATTAAAAGCTTGTTCATTTATTTCAGTCCACTTAAATTCAATATTCTTATTTACAAGATTATTTCAGGGAACCGCAATGGTGCTAAAATCTTTAACAAACCTCCCGTAAAAGCTTGCTAATCCATGAAAACTTCTTACCTCGTTGGCATTCTTTGGTCTTGGCCATTCCTTAATTGCCTTAACTTTTTTGTCATCCACTGATACTCCAATTGAACTAACTACTAAACTAAGAAACACTACTGAATCCATGCAAAATGTGCACTTCTTTAAGTTAGCGTATAGTTGATTTTCTCTTAAAGTATTAAAAACTGAATTCAAGTGTTTAACATGTGCATCTTAAGTTTTACTATAAACCAAGATATCATCAAAGTACACAACAACAAAATTTCCAATAAAAAATCTCAACACATGATTCATCAATTTCATAAAAGTACTTGGTGCATTAGACAAGCCAAATGACATTACTAACCACTCATAAATACCATATTTAGTTTTAAAGGCAGGTTTCTATTCATCTCCCTTTTTCATGTGAATTTGGTAATATCCATTATTTAGATTAATTTTTGAAAATAAGCATGCACCATGTAACTCATCATGCATATCATCAAATCTAGGAATAAAGTGTCGATACTTTACCGTGATCTGGTTGATAGCTCGACAATCAACACACATTCACCAAGTTCCATCTTTCTTCGGAACTAAGATGACGGGAACTGAGCATGAACTAAGGCTTTCCTTTACAAATCAATTCTCCACTAGTTCATCCACTTGCCTTTGGAATTCCTTGGTTTCTTCGAGATTAGCTCGATATGCCGACCGATTAGGAATTAATGCTCCCGGCATGAAATCTATTTGATGTTCAATCCCTCTCAAAGGAGGTAACCCTCTCGGTAAATCTTCGGGAAACACATCCTCAAATTCCTGCAAGAGAGAAGAAACAACACTTGGAAGAGATTGAGTTCGCTCATTAGTCGCAAGATAAACATCTTTGTACAACAATACAAGTACTTCTTGCCTCGCTATCATCACACTTTTAACCTCACTTTTTCTTGTCATTCCACTTATGCTCCCACTCTCCTATTGTTTTCTCTCACTCTCGTTTTTTCTCTCTTTCACTCACTCTACTATCTTCTGTTTCATGTTTTTGCTCATTTAATGACTTTCTCTTTTTTTGAATTCTTTTGCAATCCTATCTTGATCTTCACTAGCCTCCTACAATTTTAGTGGTTTTAGAATTATCTTCATACCATTTTGATTAAAGGAGTACTTATTCTTGAAACCATTGTACTTGAAGTTTCTATTGAATTACCATGGTATCCCCAAAAGGATATGTGTACCTTGCATGGGTACTACATCGCAAAGAACCTCATCTTTATACTTACCAATTGCGATTCAAACCTTCACTTGCTTAGTCACTTTCACTTCTCCACAATCACTCAACTATTGTAGCTTGTATGGCCTAGGATGCTTAACGATTTGCAATCTCAATTTTTCTACTAATAAAGTGCTAGCAACGTTGGTGCAACTCCCACTATCAATTATTAAAAACTACATACCTTGTTATTCATGTTGTATCTAGTGTGAAATATGTTTTCCCTTTGCACTTTATCTCTATCCTCATTGGCTTGAACGTTGAGTATATGTAGTGATCAATAACTCTCCCCTCACGGGTTCCTTTATATCCACATCATTACAATCTTCTAAGGGTGGCTTTCATCATTAGTTGAACTTACACTTGCTATATCACCATTATCCAAAATAATCATAGTTCTTTTATTCGGACAATTAGAAGCAATATGGCCAAAACCTTGACATCTAAAACATTTAATCTCTCCAGACTTGATAGAAGTGAAAGTCTTGGTTTTATCTTTTATGGGGGTGGTATTCGATGTCGTGATTTTCCTTTTGAACTCCTCTTTAGGTTTTAAATTAGGCTTATCACTCCTCCAATTAGATTTTCATGAAGAGTTTGGGGTTGATCCGATCTTAGAGTTCATCGATTTCAATTGTCTCTCAACTTTGATGGACTTGTGCAACAATTCTTCTAAATCCACATAATGATGCAAATCCACAATGTCAGCGATTTTTCTATTTAAACCTCCAATGAATCTCACCATTGTTGCTTCATCATCCTCATCTACTCTAGCCCTTACCATGGCTACTTCCAACTCTTTGTAATATTTCTCCACACTTTTGATTCCTTGAGTCAAACCCTATAGTTTCCTACATGCATCTCGATAATTTTGTTAGGAATAAATCTTTTGCGCATTTGTCTTCATATTATCCCATGTGCGTTTGGGTTGTTCTCCATACCTTTTTTGTGTTTTCATTAATTGATCTCACCATATGCTTGCATAATCTGTGAATTCCATCGATACTAATTTGATCTGTTTCTCCTCAGTGTAGTTATGACATTCAAACATCTGCTCAACTTTTCTTTCCCATTCTATATAAAGTTTGGGATCACTTTTATCTTGAAAAGGAGGGATGATTATTTTGATGTTGCTTAGATTTCCATACTCACGGTTTGTTCTCGCATATCTCTCTCTTCTGTAATTTCCATCCTCATAATCAGATTCCTCATAGTAATGCTTCATTGGTGATTTTCCCCTTTGTGCACGGCTATTAGAAGGTGACTTTATTCTTTCATACCTCATGTCTAAATTCTTAATTTGATCTTGTATAGCTTTCATGTACATCTCCGGATCAAAGTTAGCATGTCTTTCCTCACTACTCATAATTTCAAAAAATAAAAATAAAAATTATTAGTGAACAAAAAAAATAAGTAAACGGAACTCACTCACTCCCTCACGTGTTTACACTCGATTATATGTCTCTCTACTCATGTTTCCCTTAAACAATAGCTTTTATATGATAGTCTCCCTCTAACACCCGAGATTTCTCTAATGCGTATATGTAACGACCCCATATCCCAGCAAGATATTGTCCGCTGTAGGGATTGGGCCGTAGCCCAATATCCTCCCCTCACGGCTTTGTTTGGCGAGAACTTCCCAGAAGGTCACCCAACCTGGAATTGCTCTCGCCGAAGCACTTTTAACTTCAGAGTTCTTATGGGATCCGTTGCCAATCATGCTCCAAAACGCGTCTTGCTATGTTGGAAGGGTCTCTTTACATATGTTTCATTTCCACATGCTTCCCCAAGCGATGTGGGATTGTGACGACCCCCTTTTTACGACCTGTCACCTTCCGTTTCGCCCACGTGGACGTACCGCCATCCGGGTTCCGGTTTGTGCAGCCATCGTACCCATACGTGCATATTCAGGTCATCACAATCACCCCCCTCGGGGGCCCAACGTCCTCGTTGGCCACATTTCCGGTTGGGTACAGGCTCTGATACCATTTGTAACGACCCCATATCCCAGCAAGATATTGTACGCTCTAGGGATTGGGCCGTAACCCAATATCCTCCCCTCACGGCTTTGTTTGGCGAGAACTTCCCAGAAGGTCACCCAACCTGGAATTGCTCTCGCCGAAGCACTTTTAACTTCAGAGTTCTTATGGGATCCGTTGCCAATCGTGCTCCAAAACGCGTCTTGCTATGTTGGAAGGGTCTCTTTACATATGTTTCATTTCCACATGCTTCCCCAAGCGATGTGAGATTGTGACGACCCCCTTTTTACGACCTGTCACCTTCTGTTTCGCTCACGTGGACGTACCGCCATCCGGGTTCCGGTTTGTGCAGCCATCGTACCCATACGTGCATATTCAGGTCATCACAGTATAGGCTTAGGAGTAATCGATTAGAGGGTTGATAGGTTGGAAACCATGAAATGTGAAGTGGGAGTTTGACAAGTCCACCTAAAATGTGATTGGTGGAAAAGTTGGGTTTGAAAAGTCTAATACTTTACACCAATTTGACTTAATAAAATTGGATGAATTAATGGTGTTTTAAGGAGGGTTTTGGCGTTGGTTTTAAAGAGAGTAAGTGAGAGAGAGAGTTTGAAATGTCAAACTTGTGTGATTGGTGGAAATTGGTGTTTGAAAGTCAAACAACCAATGGTAAAATTGTGTGAATGAATAAATGAAATAAATGGTTGGTAAAGGAAATGAAAAGTGGTGGTGTTTGGGCGTTGAAATTGCAATGGAAAATGGAGTTCTTTAAGGTAATTTTTACATGGTTATTAATTATTATTATTAATTGATTAAATAAAAAGAGAAAAAGGTGTGGTTTTCTTTCATTCTTCTTCCTCCCATCATGCCTCTCTTCCTCTCCTCCATAGCCACCTCCCTTCCTCCTCCTTTCTTCATTTGTTCATGTGATTTCAAGGTAAGTTTAATTGGGTTTTTATTTATATGCATGTGGATGAAGTTTGTGAATGCTTTGAAAGGATTTGGTTGAGTTTTGTGGATGTTTGAAAACCTAGGGTTAGCGATTCCGAATTTTGACTTCTAATTGGTTGTTTTCCTTCTAATTTGGTGGATTTGGTTGTTGAATGGATAGATTAGGTGGTTAGGAGGTTAGATTGAAGATTTGAAAGTAAATTGGTAAAAACCCGATTTTATACATTGCTGGCCGATTCTGTATTTGTGCAATCTGGATTGGTTAAGTGATTTATTTGGTTGATTTAAGCATTTCAATGGATAGTAGACGTGTAGAGCTTTCCGAGTTGGGGTGGCACGTCAAAATCCGTTGAAAAACGAAGAAGTTATGGCCGTTTAAAGTTGGACATCGGTAATTTGTACAAAAACTGGGTTTAGGTGTTTAGATGTGAGAGTTGTTTAGTTGTTGGTTAGTTTTAGTTTTAGTTTTAGTTTTAGTTTTAGTTTTAGTTTTAGTTTTAGTTTTAGTTTTAGTTTTAGTTTTAGTTTTAGTTTTAGTTTTAGTTTTAGTTTTAGTTTTAGTTTTAGTTTTAGTTTTAGTTTTAGTTTTAGTTTTAGTTTTAGTTTTAGTTTTAGTTTTAGTTTTAGTTTTAGTTTTAGTTTTAGTTTTAGTTTTAGTTTTAGTTTTAGTTTTAGTTTTAGTTTTAGTTTTAGTTTTAGTTTTAGTTTTAGTTTTAGTTTTAGTTTTAGTTTTAGTTTTAGTTTTAGTTTTAGTTTTAGTTTTAGTTTTAGTTTTAGTTTTAGTTTTAGTTTTAGTTTTAGTTTTAGTTTTAGTTTTAGTTTTAGTTTTAGTTTTAGTTTTAGTTTTAGTTTTAGTTTTAGTTTTAGTTTTAGTTTTAGTTTTAGTTTTAGTTTTAGTTTTAGTTTTAGTTTTAGTTTTAGTTTTAGTTTTAGTTTTAGTTTAGTTTTAGTTAGAAAATCTTTTAGAGTTTATTGAAAGCTTATCGATTTGAGTTTCCGTGATTTTAGGTCGTCGGACGAGTGATTTGGACGGTAATTGGACAAGTGATTTGGACGAGCATTCAGGTAAGTAGTGGTAGCTTTTCCTTCGCCTTCGGGCCTACACCATAGAATGGTAGGGTTATTTATTTCGTGTTGCGTTGTGTTGTTGTTTCGTGTGGTTTGGCATCTTTGAAGCATGCATCAGGTATAGCACGTTAGGTACGCTTAATGGCATTGTTTGGCATTGTGAGCGAGCACGAATGTAAGCAAATAAAGTTAATTGTAAATGCATCTCGAATAGTGTGCCTTGTCGGGCTGAGGTTGCTAGTAGTAGCACCCCGAGGGGACTCTATGAGAGATGACCGGCTAAAGCACATATTGCATTTCGAATGGTGTGCCTTGTCGGGCTGAGGTTGCTGGTAGTAGCACCCCGAGGGGAACTCCATGAGAAATGACCGGCTAAAACACGAGATCCTGAATAGTGTGCCTTGTCGGGCTGAGGTTGCTGGTAGTAGCACCCCGAGGGGACCTCTATGATGGATGATTGGCAAAACATGAAATTCTGAATAGGGCGCCTTGTCGGGCTGAGGTTGCTGGTAGTAGCACCTCGAGGGGTCCTCTATGAAGAATTAAACAATTAAAGCAATGAACAGCAAATAAGCACAACTGAGTGATAGAAACTGCATGTGTTAGGTTGATTGCATCATGAGTCGCCTTTGTTTGCCCTACTTGCTAAGCATTAGGCTTATGTTTTTGTGTTCTGTGGTGTAGGTGACGGAGCGTTCTCAGGTGAGCTCGAGAGAGACGACCAGGATTAGTAGCGGTCGGTGATACATGGAGCTTGCTGGTTTGTGCATTTGTCGGGGCGCTTCGACCTAGTTCTCGGAGTGTGGTTCGTATTGGAGTTGTAAAGGTCTATGGTTAGTTTTGTGAGTTGATTGAGTGGATATGTTTTGTGGTGGTTTTCTGGTTGGTGTTGGTGGTTGTATGTTTATTTTGTGGTTTGATATTTGGGGTATGATATGTGTGGGAGTTTTGGGTTTTGTGGTGGATTTGTATAGATTTTATTTTGTAGTTGGAGATATTTTGGTTAGTTTGGTTAGTCTGGATTGATGTTTATAGAATTGGGTGATACTGGTTGGAATTGTGATTTTAAACGTTGTTTATTTTCAAGTTTTCGATTTCGAAACTTTTAGGCGTTATATTGCCGTTTTTTTTTAAGTCAAATATTTTATGAAAATTATTTTAAATTTCCAATTTAAACGCGGGGTTGGCTAGCAAAGTAGTGCACCGAGCCGGGGTGGGTTCGGGGGCGTTACACTCCCCATCTTTGTCTTTTATCTTTCAATTTTCTCTTTAAGCTCTTTATGTAAAAACCTTATCAAGAGAAAAATTCAACAAGCAAAAACAAGCAAGATCAAATTTTTTAACTCAAAATTCTAATTTTCAAAATGGGTTAGAATCAAACAATTTAGAATCGGATATAGGACTTCAAGAAAGGAAATTTTTCAAGAAATGAAACTTTTTACGAAAGGAAACTTTTCACGAAAGAAAACTTTTCAATAAAAGAAACTTTTCAAGAAATGAAACTATTTATGAAATGAAACTTTTCACGAAATGAAACATTTTACGAAATGAAACTTTTCAAGCAAAGAAATTTTTTTGAAATGAAACATTTCACGAAAGGAAACATTTCACGAAAGGAAACCTTTTATTAAAGGAAACTTTCACGAAATGAAACTTTTTACGAAATGAAACTTTTTATTAAAAGAAACTTTTCACGACAGGAAACATTTTACGAAAGGAAAAAAAAAACTTTGATATCTCACAAAATAATGAATTAATTCTTGAATATTCTGAGAGCAAATACGATTAATCAAGACCTTTGAAGTCTCCAAGAAAGTAGAGTCTATAACTTGGAATAATTGAGACAATCAAAGAAAAAGATGTGAATAACCACCCCAAAAGCAAATATTGATGCTTATAATGAAGAAGAAGAAATTGATACTCTAAATATTGAGATTTTTGTTTTTGTTTCTTTTTTAAAGAAGAAAACTTGATAAGCAAAGAATCGTTGATTCAACGTTTTTTTTTTTTTTTTGGAATTTCTTAATTTTTTTTTGAATTTTTGGATTTGATTTTAATTTTTCTTCTTCAAATTTTAATTTTTTTTAATTTTCAAAGGAATAAACTCTAAAAGAAGAAAAAAAACCAATAAAGATAGACACTTGAATCTAGGAGCCAAAGCTCTGATACCAAATGATGAGAACCATGGGTATATCAAACCCAAGACCCTTCAACAATGTGGAATAGAAACTCAGAAATGCCTTTGAAATCAAGTATAAGGAACTTAACCCCAATCAAACCTTGCCAATAGAACCAAAGTTATCAAACAATGAGCCTGACCCGTAATCGAACTTGTGGTTAGAACCAAAGCTATCAAGTTGATCTTTCAAGTTTTGACTTGAAGAAGATCTAGTTCTTCACAAAGAACCAAAGAGAAAATTCTCACAAAGAGTAACTCAAAATCGTGTATATTCCTTCTATAATGCTGCAAGGTTTATGCCTTTAAATAGAATACAAAATATCCTAATGTAATAAGAAAGTAATTAGGAAACATCTAAAGATTAGGAAATATCTAAACATTAGGAAACATAACAAATTAATAAAAATAAACTTTGTCTACATAATAAAAGGAAACTTGGACCAATTTGATTGATGAATTTTGTGGCTCTTTTTCCTAAATTTGTGGTCCATCTTTCTTCAAGAATTAAGAAATAAGTGCTTGCCAAATTTGATAGAGAAAAAGAAATTATACATAGATTTTGCATGTGCATGTTTTGTTGTTGTGCTTCCATCACTATTGCCACTAAATCTTTAGGTATTTTTCAAGTATCTTTGGCCTTCCTTTCCTCCCAAGCATGCTCTTCAATACTTAACAAATTTATTAATTTCATCTCGTGTTGAAAATAATCTCTCTCTTGGATTTCTTTTCCCTCCCAAGCATGCTCTTCAATACTTAACAAATTTATTAATTTCATCTCGTGTTGAAAATAATCTCTCTCTTGGATTTCTATAATCAATTAATTTAAGGCTTCATGCATTTTCTTGGTTCTTGATCTTGTCATTAGGCCTCTAATATCTTGACATGGATCTTTAACATTGGACTTGAAGTTGGTTGCACCTTGATTTACATCATAGCGAGAAACTCAAAGGAGTCGCTCTCAACTACTCAACTTATGATAAGGAATTCTTAGTCGTCATTAAAGCTCTCGAAGTTTGGCAATATTATTTGCTCCCTAAGAAGTTCATTATTAACAGAGATCATCAAGCCCTCAAACATATCAAGAGTCAAGAAAAGTTAAATAGAAGGCATGCTAAATAGGTAAAGTTCATTGAGGCTACCTCTACATCATCAAGTACAAAAATGGGGAAGCTAATGTAATACTCGGCTATACGGAATACTAATATTTTAATGTAAATGGTATTTTTGTAAATATGTCGAATCAAAGCGGTTTTGTAAAAAGAAAGCATCATTACGATCCTAATAATTAATATGGATTTTTGGAAAATTTCAGGAATTTTAGGAGTCGTAACGCTAATTTTACGAGAATTACGTTTATCGTCATATAAAGGATACTTCAGTAAAAATAGTAAATGAGATCCGTTTTGCGAACGGACAATTTTAATGGAACCCTGATAATAAGCTGAAGTTATTAGCGAAATAAGGAGATTTGGAGAAACCGAATCGTAAGACAATTAACGAAACGAAGGACGAAACAAATAGAAAATCAAAGGAAGGGCAAAAAGGTAATTTGCCAGGACAATTTTTTAATTAAAAACACAATTCTCTTCTTCTTCTCCCTCCTTCACGAATTCTCTCCGTCCTCTGCGATTTTGTCAGCGACTCACTTCTCCCTCACGACGTTTCTCATTCCGACAACCGTTCTTCCCTCTGATCGTCTCGATTCTTCGCGATTTCTTCCCCAATCCCGACCCTAGGTACGATTCTAAGGTTTTAGCAAAGTTTGTTTCAGTTTTTACGGAGTTTAAACGATTAGGGTTTGTTTAGGGTTTCGTTAAAAACGTGATTTATGATTCGAAATCGATAGGTTTATCGTAGTTGTGGATATATTGACGTATTAAACGTTAATGGACAAATTTTAGAATGTATGCAGTGTTTAGGTCGGAAAACCAGATTTTGAGGTTGAGAAATCTCCATTAATGGAGTTTTGTAAATTCGCGAGAGTGAATTGCTCGATAAAATGCTTCAATGAATCAAATTAAGGCTTTAGGAAATTTCCTTAGTTAATGTTTCGTTAAATTTGGACGTTTAATAGTTTAAACTCATTTTAACGAAAATATTGTGAAATTGCCTTAGGTGAACGCTTGTGGACGGAGCTTGGATTGCATCGGACACGAGGTAAGTTCTCGTGACTTACTGTGGCCGATTGGCCTACACCGTACGTCGATGTCGTCTCGAGGAGTTTTGGTGACGTGTTTGTTTAAATCGCTTTGGTTGGGTAATTAGGTTTAGTCGTTTATAGGTTATGTCTTTAATTGCTTTTATTGTCTTAATGGTACGTATGATGCATGTTTAATTATGCTATAAATTGTTCACGCATCACGTATTTTAAAGGAGCATGAAAATGAATTTCCGCACTATGTTTTAAAGAAAATGGCGATGTGGCCTGAAAGGGGGCTATTGATCTATTGTGTTGATCGATTACGGGTCTGTCACAATACCACATCTAATATGAATTGATGTATGTTTATGGTCATGCGAGGTGGGGCTCAGGCATGGCTGTGTGTAACACCCGGTTTTACGGGATTTTTTAATTCCATAATATAATAGCATTTTTATACATAAGTCAAATTAAGTCCGTTTTGCAAGCAAAAAGTGTTATTAGAATCCTAATGATTTATATGGATTTTAGGAGAAATACGGAATTTAACGAAGTTTCGAAAAGGCCAAAAACACGTGTGGGCAAAATGGTAATGTTAATTTTATTATATTATTATTATTTTTGTTTTAAAAGAAAATGTAATTTTCTTTTAAAAACAACTGAATGGCCTGAAGCCATTCAGTTGCTCCCCGCGAGCGAAGAACAGGGCAGAGGGAGGGGGAAGCGCTGGCGATGATCGGCGGAGCAAACCGCCATGTTTTTCGACACTCTCCGGCCAGACGGCGGCGACGAGCAAGTTTTGGCCCATCTCCGCGCACAAAACGAACGGTGAGCCCTATTCTTGCCTTGTTTTCGGTTCGGTGGTGGCTGAAGGTGACGAGCTTGTTTTGGCTCCGATCATCGGCTGTTTTTGGGTGGTCATGGCTCGAAATTGCCGGACATTAGGCCGGCTTTAGTCGCCTAGCCGTGGGGAGCCCAATTTTGGCAAAATTCAGTAAGCCTGATTTGGGCATTTCGGGTTTTCTGTGAGTAGCCTCTGAATTTTGGTTAGTTTATGTTAATTAGGTATGAGGGGGATTGATTGGTGAGGAATCTGGTGAGAATTGATGGAAAATCGAAATGGGGAAATTTCCCTGGTTAGGACAGTTTGCCTGATTTGACCTAGCTACGGTCGTTTGTTTTGAAATTCCTTTTGGCAGGTTAAAATAGGTTATTAGAGGAGTACATGGCCACTGGAATCGTTCGATTTTGATAACCGACGCGAAAATTATGTGCGTTTGAAGTTTCGGGTCGGTTTTTACCGAACCCAAATTAGTGGCCGTTTAGTTAGGTTTTAGTTGGATTAGGCTAGAAATAGTAGTTTGAGAGTAAATTGGTGAATGTAAGCGTGATTTTAATGAAACTTGAATGTTTTTCATAGGTTGAGCCATAGGCGACGAGATGTGCCAAAACCAGCGAACTACGGAAGACAGGTAAGTTCTCGTGATCTTCTCTGGCCGATTGGCCTACACCGTACGTCGAGGTTGTTTTGAGGAATTTGGTGATGCACTTGTTTATATTGCTTTGGTTGGGTAGTTAGGTTTATTTGTTTTATAGATTATGCTTTACAGTCTTGATGGTATACATGATTGCTTGTTTACTTTCTGTCATATTGAACTATTCACGCATCACGTGTTTTAAAAGAACAATAGAAAATGAATTTCCGCACCACGTTTTATAGAAAATGGCGATGTGGCCTGGAGAGGGGCTATTGATCTATTGTGTAGGCTCGAAAGGGTCTGTCACAATACCACATCTATATTGTAGTCATACAGTTTACAGTTTACAGTTTACATTTTACAGTTTATAGGTCACGCGAGGTGGGGCTCAGGCACGGTTGTACGTGTTGTAAGTGTGCACCCCCCTCCTCTAACTGGAAAGAGTAGTCCGCCCGTTGGATGAGCTCTCTCCGGTTAGGGGGATAGGATCTCGGTGACACCTACAGTGCATCATAAAGTAAAGAAAATGACGCATGGTTTACGAACTCACACGCACAACATGCATTTACATTTATGAGTCTTGCTGAGATTTTTATCTCATAGGTGTCTGTATGGTGTAGGTGATCTGGATACAGGTGACTACGAGATCCCTCCACCCGAGGAATGATCAGTTGAAGAAAGATGGCCCGTGGTAGTGTGCTGAGCAGTCGGTGCGCATTTTGACCCGTGGGGATGTAAGTAAAGGTATTGAGAGGTTTTGGGTTAATGATGGGTTAGTTAGATGAAACTGTATAGTTGAACATATTAGGATGTTTGGTTCTGGTTAGCTGATAGATTGATGTACAGATGTGTTGGCTAACTGTTTTATAAGGCGTTTTGTTAAATTAGTTATTTAAATGATATGGAACTGCTTGGTATTTTCTTTGAAACAGGAGGATATGTTAAACTTTCAAACGGAACCACGCAGTTTATTTTCGTGAAAATGTACTTTGTTATAGTTGTGTTTCGAGTCGGTTTTGTGGTGGTATTTTGGAAGACGTATGAGTATCGGGTGCTTGATGTTAAGTTGTATTGTGAAGCATATGTTTGTGAGGTGGATAGAAATTGTGGTATAGATAGAATTGTGTTAGTGAAATGGTGAGGTTGTATTTTGTAGGTGTTTGGATACGTATTGTTTTAAATAATTGTTTTGTAATTGTTTTAAACGTTTTATTAAATTGTTTTCCACTTAAACGCTAAGTATAAAAGAAAAAGAAAAATATAGTACGGGAAAATCGGGTACAGTGTTTGAGGCATGACACTGTGTGTGTTGCAAGCATGTACCCCCCTCCTCTAGGTGGAAAGGGTAGTCCATCTGCAGGATATGCCCTCTCCATTTAGGAGGTTGAGATATCAATGACAACCTATGTAAAGAGAAGAAAATGTTGCATGATTTACGAACTCATATGCACAGCATGCATTTGCATTTACGAAACTTGCTGAGATTTTTATATCATAGATTGTCTGTATGGTGTAGGTGACCTTGACTTAGGTGAGGACGAGATCCCTCCACACGAGGAGTGATGCAGTTGACAGAGGATGGCTCGCGGGGGTGTGCTAGCACAGTCGATGCTTAACCTGACCCGTGGGGAGTGTACGTGCGTATTTTGAAGGTTTTGGGGATTTTTGGGTTAATGATGGATTAAATAGGTTGGTTGTACAACTAGATACATTTTACGTTGTTTGGATCTGGATTAGTTGATAGGTTTATGTTTTTAAACGTTTTAGAAACTAGTTTTGTAAAATGTTTGGTAATAGGGATATGTTCGGTTTTTAAACATATCTATGCAGTTCGTTTTCATGAAAATATATTTCGTTCTAAACATTTTTCGAGTCGGTTTGAATGAGGTTATGGAGGAGGTACGAGTATTTGGGGTTTTATGTTAAATTGTATTTTGAAAATATATGATGTGTTAATGATAATTGGAAAAGTAGTGTATGTGTTAATTGTTTGTAGGTATGTTGTGCAAGGGAGGAAGGAAAAACAAGGGAAAAGAAAGAAAAAGGAGGGGGGGGGGGGTGGGGGGGAAGGCAGAGCGCCTGGCGACCAATCGCCAGGAGTGGCGATCAATGAATCGTTAATCAAAGAAGCCCATGGAGGAGGTTTAGCTAGCCATTTTAGGGAGAAAAAGACCATGAAGGCAATAAAGGAGCACTTTTATTGGCCCCATTTACTTAGAGATGTGCACAAAGTGTTAGAAAAGTGCATACTCTGCAAGAAGGCCAAGAGTCGAGTTCTACCACAAGGACTCTACTTACCTCTACCAATTCCTAGCCACCTTTGGGTGGAAGTGAGTATGGATTGTGTTTTGGGTCTACCTCGCACGTTTAAAATCAATGACTCAATCATGGTAGTAGTGGATCAATTCTCCAAGATGGCTCATTTTATAACTTGCTCCAAGATGGATTATTTTCTCCACATAACTGATTATTCTTCAAGGAAGTGGTCTACATGCATGGAATTTCCAAATCCATCGTCTCAGATAGAGATACTAAGTTCATTTTGGAAGACACTATGAAGGAAGTTAGGCACTGAATTGCTATTTAGCACCTATTTCACCCCCAAACCGATGGTCGAACCGAAGTGGTGAATAGAACTTTGGAAACTTTATTAAAGAGCATAGTAGACAACTGGTTCTCCAATTGGGACATTCAACTCACCTTGTAACACCCGGAAACCTTGATTTCTAGTTTTAAGCGATAATTGCCGAGTTTTAAATTATAAGTCATATAGAGTTCCTATTTCGTAGAAATATTAAATTAAGTCCAAATGACGAACGGGAAGTTTCGTTAGAGCCTTAAGAATAAATAAAAATATTTGGAGAAATAAGAGAATTTTGGAGAAGTTAAATCGATAAACGGAACGGTGATTTAAACTAAGGAAAAGAGCTAAGGGTAATTTTGTAATTTTGGGAGTCAAAATGTTAATAAAACTAAATGACTCTCTCTCTCTCCTCACTTCTCCTCTCCACGCACGAAAACCCCTCTCCTTAGGCGATTTTCTTCCTTTCTCCATCGCCATCTCCATCGATCAACCACTCCTCCGTTTCCGGCGAGTTTCTCCTCTAGTTTCTTCCCCAAATCGACTCTTAGGGTAAGCTCTACGTTTTGGTTAAGTTTATTTGTGATTTAGGGTTTATTTTAGTTTAGGGTTTTGAACGAAACTTAGGGCTTTTGTTAGGAATCGTTAGGGTTGATTATTTATTACTCATTAATGATGTATTAGTAATTATTGAGGTAGTTTTAGTAGATTGATGATGTTGGTTGAGAATTAATGTTAAGTCTAGGTTGTTGAAAATGATTTGAAGGACATTAATGGAGTTTTAAAGCTTGTGAACACCAAGTGTTTGATGAAATGCCTAGGTGAAGGGAAGTAGAGTGTTTAGAAGAATTTGTTCTAGCTCGTGAAGACAATTTGTTAGATTTAGTGTACGAGAGTCAATGTTAATGGTTTGTTGTTAAATGCCTTAGGTGACCCAAGCTCAAAGGACGGTGCTCGGCATTGCTAGGATTCCAGGTAAGTGAGCGTTAGGCTTTCCGGCCACTAAGGCCCTACGTCGTACAATGTTGATGATGTTTGATGTGATGAATAAGGTGGAAATAGGGATTGGTAGAAAGGACGGGTAGTTTTAGGCAGTGCTTTAGTGATTTTAGGTAGTACTCTAGTGATTTAAGTAGTGCTCGTTGATAGGTTTTTCCTTACGTATGTATTACCTCATGCATCATGTTTTACTAGAGTGCATACGAACTATTTATGAGCATGTTTTATGAAAATGTTGAATTAAAGAATGATAACCAATGATGAATGATGAATGATGAATGATGAATGATAAATGAACTACGGGGCAAGTCATGAATGAACTACAGGGCAAGTCATGAATGTACTACGGGGCAAGTCACGAATGTACTACGGGGCAAGAAAACGGTTTAAAAGAAATGAAACGAAAATGTTTTATAAATGTCATGCATTTATGTAAAGTTATGTTTAGTACGCTCTTTACTAAGCATTAGGCTTAATGTAGTTATTGTATGATGTAGGTGACGAGAACGAAGGTGAGGAACCACCTTACGACGATCATGTGTAGCGGTCGATGGGCGGAGCTCGTGGCGGCGGCTTGTGTTTTGGCTAGGTTGGTGACTCAAGGTTTGAAGTTTTTGAGAGTTTTTGGGTAAGATGGGATAGTGATGAATTTGATGGATGTTTAGTACATTTTGATATGTTTTGGGGTTAACAGTGGATTCCTATAGACTATTGTATGATTGGATGTATTTTGGGTGTTTGGTGACCGTGTAGATAAATTACGATGTTTTGGGATGATTTTGATGTTTTAAAACAGGTAGGCTTGTTAAACTTTTAAACGTATCCACGCCGTTTGTTTTTATGAAATTTGATTATGTTTAAGGGGTATTAGGTCGGTTTTGGGTGTTCGAGTAAATGTCATGCTTGGTGTGTAATTTAGGGAGGTGTGTGAAGAATTGGGTGAAGGAGTAGTGGGAAGTTAGAGTGCTATTATGTTATGGGTTTTGGTGTTAAGGAAAATGGTGAGATGTGAGGGTGAAGGATATTGCGTGAAGTGAAGAAAAGAAGAAGGGAGGGAGAAGGAGGCTTGGCTCTCTGGAGAAATCCAGAGAGCCTGGCGATTACTCGCCTCTGGGAGGCGAGTAATCGCCTCAGTGGCGAAAGAAACGCCACTCTCTGGAGTTGATCCAGAGAGTGTGGCGACTGCTCGCCACAGTTGTGGCGAGCAGTCGCCCATATGGTGATCAATAGCCACAAAAGTGGCTATTGATCGCCATACCTTGTATGGAATGGGCGATCAGTAGCCACTTTTGTGGCTATTGATTGCCATGACATATATATAAAAAAAAAAGAATTTAAATTTAATAGTTAATTGTTTTTATATGTTTTATTTGTTTTAAATTGTAATTGTTTTAATGGTTTGTTTTAAATGTGTTATTGAACGAACTTCGATTTCAATTCCGTTTTCGATGTCGTTTTAGATTCTGCTTTACGTACAGTTAGAGTAACAAAAAAAAAAAAAAAAAAAAATTTACGGTTTCGGGATTAGGGTCGTGACACACCTACATTGATTTTGCATATAATAGGAGTGTGCACAATTCGACCTAAAAGACTCCTTTTGGGTGGTGTACTGTTTTAATCCACTCATACCATTGGATATTATTCCTTTGCCTACCAAAGAAATGTCAAATCCTAGTGGCGCTAGCAAAGCCGAACAAGTCAAGGCGATGCACGAAATGGTTAGGAAGACTATTCAAAAGAAGAACGAGAGTTATGCCAAACATGCCAACCGAGGAAGGAAAGAGATCATTTTCAAAGAGGGGGATATAGTTTTGCTCCACCTAAGGAAGGAGTGGTTTTCCAATCAAATAAAATCTAAACTCCTCCCTAGAGCCGATGATATCTTCAAAATATTGCAGAAGATAATAAATAATGCCTACAAACTTGAATTGCCAGGTGACTATGAGTTTTGGCTACCTTTAACTTTCAAAACATATCTCCCTACTTTGGAGAGGAGAAAAAGGAAAAAGATGACACCTCTTTGGATTTGAGAACAAATTATCAACCATCCTAGGGGGATGATATACCAAGGGAAACAACAACTCGGTCACGAGCTAAGGGTTTATTTAATTTGTGTGCTCATGTTATAGGTGATGCAATTGAAGTCCAAATGGAGCTAGGGCCGAGCATACAAGGCAAGGAGAGGCCTTTGCATTTGTTGACATGAGAGCATCCTTAAGTCAAAACCAAACTTGAAGAAGGAGCCAATGTCCACACTGAATCAATTTGATGTAATCGATCTTCTAGTTATTTCTTAGTAGTTCTTTTGCCTTCTTGATGACGGTTGAACGCTTTTAGCATTAGCAGTTCTTTTTAATTGTGTTTTGTGGGAGAGGAGACCACTTGAAAGTGAGACTTGGAGAGAATAGTAGTTTTGCCAAAATTGGCCATGCATTCATGTACTAGGCTAGGTGTGCTGGCCGAACACACCTCCTTCATTGCCTCTTGGTAGCTGCTCTTTGGAACCCTAATTTTCTAAAGGGAAGTGGTATTTTAACCACTCTTTTAGTTACTAAAGGCAACTTAGTTGGCATAGAAAAACTGAAGATATATTTCTTCCCCAAACCTTGAAGCTTCTTGGCGTCAAGTCCACCACCCATCGGTGAGGCATATCCGGTTGTTGTTGTGTGTTGTTGGACTCCATTTTTGTGAGTGTAGTGATTTCCATGTTATTTCATCCTTTCTCTAACTCATTCCATTAAGGTAGAATAATCAGCAAGGGTGTATAAAGCTCTCTCCATAGAAAGTTGAGGTGCTCTTCCTCAAAGAGAGCCAAAGGCCGAGGGAGTGCAACTTATCACTTTTTCAGATCAACTTGAACCAAATCATCCATATCATTCCATCCCCTCCTAGTTGAGTGCTGGTTTTTGGAGGGCATTTCCAGCACATCCATACTAAGATCCCACTGAAATTTCAGCTCCATTGGAGTTCATTTGAAGAAGTTGTGCATTTGCAAAAGAGGAGTATTTTTTGGCCAAATTGTTGGGGTTGGCGAGAGTTTTATGCTTCAACTTCCAAATCTTAGTTAAAGTACATCATCAAATCTCATCAATGTCCTTCACAAACCCCATCTTTCTAATGACTTTTTGAATGTCAATAAACTTTACTCTGATAATAATACATTAAAAAGACCATCACATTGAAAAAAGATGGTCATCCAATGACCTCTCCGACACAATATCATAGAGAGGCGGCAATCTGAAGATCCAGCAGCACTATATGAGTGAAAAAGAAGCTAAAAAGTGACGGCAATATGAATCATATATGTATATCCACCAAAACTTGCGAATAGGGCCCGTCAAGGTTTTCATAACTGTATATCAACTAAAATAAGTTTTGAAAACTATGCTATGCAAAACAGTACAATATAAAAACCTCTACCTCAATGAAGACTACAACCTTACTACCTTTTAGACACACGTAATTGGAAACAAGCATCAGAGTTTTCATAAGTGTATTGAAAACCATGATAAAAAATTACAACTCTTTTTGTAACACCCGAGTTTTCGGGGTTACCGCTCTAAGGATATTTTCGTAAATAAGAAATATAGGTCCGTTTTGGGAGCGAGAGGTTTTATTAGGGCCTTAGGAATTTATGGGAATTTTTAGAAGAATAAGTAAATTTTTAGAAATCCAAATTGATAGCGTAACGCTAAGTGTCGTTTTAGCCCTATAGTATTTTAATTAGTAAAAATAATAAATTAAGTCCGTTTTGCGAATGGAGAGTTTCGTTAGAACCTTAAGAATAAGTTAGAATAATTGGAGGAATAAGGAAGTTTCAGAGTAGCCAAATCGATAGATGAAATAACGATTTAAGCTAAGGGATTGAGGGAAGGGCAAACTTGTAATTTGCTAGGTTAAATTATAATAAAATAAAAACAAAAATCCTCTTCTCCTTGGCCATTTTCACGAAACTTCTCCAGAGAGCATTTTGATCTCCTTTTTGGAGATTTTTTTTCCCCTCCAACGGCGTTCCTCTTTTCAGCCGATTTTCTCCTCCAAAACTCCGACGATTTCTTTTGGGTTTTCTTCCCCTCTAGACGTTCTAGGTAAGACTCTACTAACCCAAGTGCTTGGTCTCATTTTTGGGTGATTTACGATTAGGGTTTTCGGATAGGATTTTGATAAATTGTGTTTTCGTGTTAGAAATTGTTAAGGTTGCAATATTTATGATCTTTGATGATAGATTAGGAGTTTTTATCAATGGTTATGTTGAAATTTGGGGTTAAACGATATAAAAGTCAAATAGGGCTTGTTGGTAAGTAGGTGAGCATAACGTGCTCGACAAAATGCCCGAATGAAGAAAATAAAGTTTTAGGAAAGAATTTCCTTAGTTAGGAGCTTGGTTTAAGTTTGGAATTCGTTCATTTAGGATCGATTTTAATGCCCTTATTTGTGAAATGCTTTAGGTGGAGACGACCCTTCGGACGGTGCACGGCTTGCTACGGACGCCAGGTAAGTGGGTACTAGGTTTTCGGCCCTTAAGGCTCTACATCGTGTCAATGTTAGGCTTTTGTTGTTTTGATAATGATTTTCTGATTGTGAGGTTTAATGAGTTGGGTAGCCTAGGATGTTAATTATTAGTTGATTGTAAAGTTCGTTAAAAGTAGTGTACGTCCATGTACGTTGTGAATTGTTTGGTGATATGTTTTGATGATATGTTATACGTAGATTCCTCATGCATCATGTTTTCTCAACGACATATGAAATGTTTTACATGCATGAAAATGAAATGATTAAGTAAGATGGGGTGGTATGGCCATGAACAACAAAACCGTCCAACTCGAGGGACCATGAATCACTGTCCATATTGGACCATGAATACGGCCGAAAGGACTATGTACACGCACTTGCCTACCTTCCCCAACACGATTCATGTTATGAAAAAGAATAAGTTTTATGAATTCATGCATTCATGGACATGTAAAGTATACTGCATCCCCTTACTAAGCATTAGGCTTAATGTTTTATGTTGTATGATGTAGGTGACAGGTGTGAAGGTGAGAGTTTCTCTTGATGGCAAGGAATAGGTGGTCGACGGATGGTGCTCGTGGTGATGGGATGTGTTTTGGCAAGGTTCGGTGACAGTGGGTGTGCTCCGAGCTATTTTGGGTAATTAATGTGAATTTGTTTTGATGTTAAAGATGTGAGGGGTTTTAAGATATGTAGAGAAGTTTGTTATTTTGGGATTTGTTTAGTGGATGTAGGCTTGGAGTTGTGTCGTATCGAATGATTTGGTGACGAGTTTGTTTTGGGAATGTTTTTAAAGAAATTCCACTTTTATTGTTCGATGTTATTTGAGGATTTGGTTGGGTTTTGTTTGATGATTTTTAAGTGATTTAAACTGTATGGATAAGTTCGGTTTTAGAGCGACCCATGCAGTTGATTTTGAGATAATTCGAAGAGTGTGAAATAAGTTTTGGTCGTGTTTTGAGTGATGGATGAATGTCGGAAGATGCTTGAAGATGAGTGAGTTTAATGTAAAAATTGAGTTAAGTATGGTAGGATAAAAAAGGGGAAGAAGGATGAAGGAAGATGGATGAGGGATGAAGATGTGAAGCATGCTCTGGAATTTAGAATTCCAGAGCAGCTGGCGATTGATCGCCCCAGGGGCGATCAATCGCCCATCGCCTGCAAAGCAGGCGATGGGGGTGGGGTTTTTACGCCTTCGGCCCCCCCTCCTTTTTCCTTTGATTATTCGCCTGCAGAGCAGGCGATGGGGGTGGGGTTTTTACGCCTTCGGCCCCCCCTCCTTTTTCCTTTGATTAATGTTCTTTGCAAAAAATAAAAATAAATAAATAAGTAAATTACAAATAAATATGTTTCACTGTAGACTTATGGAGGCTAAGATGACAGTAAGTTATGGTTAGGCTGTGACGACCCTGACCGGGTTGGGGTCATTACACTTTTCTTCATATTATAAATAAAAAAGGTCTTGTTCAGTTGCAAAGCAGTACAATATAGAAAGCTCTATCTCAATGACGACAACAACCTTGCCGCCTTTTTGGCACATGCAACCGGAATCTTATACTAAAAATGAGGTTTCTAAAATAGGGACATTGTCAAAACTTATAATCAACCTGGCATCAAATCCCAAATTAGAACACGCGAGATTCCAAAGGAAAATAAATAAGGATTGGATAACTGACTAGCGATGATGTTAAAACCCTAATCAATATAAAAAGAAGAACAATAGTTGGATCCTATAATGACCCTAAGAACCTAAGATACCACGAAAAATGATTGCAAAAGTCACCGAGGCACATGGTGCCTAGACGAAAAAATTTCCCAAATTTAAAAGACTGTGTAGTGGACTAGAACCCACAATTAGTCAATTGAAACCAACATGAGTTGACCCTTGCAAGGTTCGAGCACTGCGCAGTGTTTTATTTATGGAAAGTTACAAGCATGGGTCTTAAACTGGGACTGGAAACTCAACCAATAACATTATAAATGGCTGTGAACTTAAAGAGGGACTGATCAACACTTATAAGTGGGGGTCTATCTACCGGTCGACACTTAGAAAGCTTAGGTTTGGCCGCGGTCGACCTTCATCCTATCGATTAACACTTTGTAGCTCTCGGGTTAAATCATCAAATGGCCTAGCGGTTGACATTTTCCTTAAAGTGTCGACAACTTTGAGATCTTGGGTTAAATTTCTAATTATGCTAGCGGTTGACACTTTCTTCAAAATGTGGACACCTCATTCTTTGGGTCTCAACCGCGATTAACACTGTAACGCCCCGAGTTATCTGAACCCGGTTCGCTACTCATTACTTGATCATAACTAAGAAATTTTGAATAAATTTAAAACTTCATTCGACATTCAAAATTTGACATTTTCTAAACGTTCAAAACATTTGAAAACTTTGCAGCGGAAAATTATTTAAAACTACAATGGGGATTTAACTAGCTGTGAAAATATTGTTGGAAAGGTTAATGGAAATGTTTAAAGTATTCGGTCAAGAGAAAATAAGGTTTTAAAATGATGGACTACTCAAGGAATTACAAAAGTCAAATTCATCTGCCGACGACAAAGTCAACGGAAGGAGCAGAAGCAGAAAACCAAAGGCTTCTGCCGATGACGTCCACACAACTTCACCCACAACTTCATCTGCCGATGAAATCATGGTAACTTCACACACCACTTCATCTGCCGATGAAGTTAACATAACTTCATCTGCCGATGAAGTCAGCACAATTTCATCTCCCAATAGACAAACACACTTCATCTTCCGATAACAACAATATGACTCCACGCCTTCCGATTCGCTAAACGACAAACGGGTTACTCTACACCTTCCGATTCGCTAAACGACAAACGGGTTTCTCCCTCTTCCGATGGAATGGACTACATCTGCCGACACGTGCTACTCACGTAACTCCTTAAAGCATCTACTGATAGACTTTAAAATTTACATCTTCCGATGGCTTTTCTGAAGACATCTTCCGATAGAATTTAAAAATTTACTCAACATCTACCGACAGATATCATCTGTCGATAGAGAGCAAAACAACAACTCTAATCGCTTCACTTGCAAATCCAGTAATAAACCAACAGAATACTAAATTCAGAGAAAACTAAGATTACTTTTGAAAACTTCAAGTAACTCATTCTTGCTAAAACTAACCAGAGACAATCCAAACCTTTGTGTCACTAGAAACTCATAAGTACTATCTTGAAATCCCAACAGAATATCGTTATCAGAGAAGAAACTCAAAAGCGAATTCCAAAACATTAAAATTTCTACTGTCATGAAAGCTCAGTATAATAAATTTGAAATACTGTCAATTAATCTTTGTTAGTCAATGACACAAGTCAAACCGCCCCATCAGATGCCTGACCGTAGCACAGCCGTGCTCCACCAACCTCATCTACTCGGTTATGCTCTCAGGGAAATCACCTGCTGTATCCTCAACACCTACATCACAAAACTCATCTATTAGCCTAATGCTAAGCAAGTAGAGCATTAATGAAATGTATGCTGAAACATAAACCCTGATCATGCAGTTTCTAATTTTCTTAACTCAGTTGTGCATCGTTCATAAACTGGTCTGATCCCTAAGTTCCCTTGGGAGTGGGATCGGTTCTCCCAATGTAATAAATCCTCTACTCAGTTAAGGGGCGGATTACTTCCCTTAACAGCTAATACAGATCCCTTAATTCCCTTGGGAGTGGGATCGGTTCTCCCAATGTAATAAATCCTCTACTCAGTTAAGGGGCGGATTACTTCCCTTAACAGCTACTCTGTTTCATTCAATTCATACTCATCATAACCTTGCACATAAATTCATTTTCGTAATTCTTCAAAAACTTAATGCATGACATAAAGAAAAGAAACACTCAAACATGCATAAACCTACTGTTTTGTGATGTAGGCCCGAAGGCTCACACATTACTTTACTTACCTGGCTCCTGGAAATCGCTCGGCTATATGTTACTCCAAAAATCTGCTCACCTAAAACCATTGACAGATTATGGATTAGATCTCCACTAAACTTTATCTAACTACTGAAGTCTAAGGAAGCCAGTTTGGGGCTCTACTGATTAAGCATTCCCGATACATCACTAAACCCCAAAACCCAAATCTCTCACCCGCAGCTTATCGAAGATACATACATTGCAATCCTTCAGCTACCCTAGCACTAGAACGGCAAGTAGTTGATTCAAAACTCACCTTGGTTGGGGAAAACCGGAGGGGAAATCGCCCAGAGGTAGTCTGCTTGAGCTGAGAGGTAAGAGTAATAATACAGTGGCGGCTAAACCTCACTAAACCTTTCCTTAAATACCTTATCCACAATATAAATTCGCAATTACCACTTTGCCCCTGCCTAGTCATTTACAACCTAATCAACATTTCACTAAATTTTAACCATAAAAATTATATTCTACCGTTTAATAACTTATTTTGATTTATTGAAACCGGGTGCTACAATCTACCCTCCTTAAAAGAATTTTGTCCTCAAAATTCAGTACCTGAATAACTCCGGATGTTGATCCATCATGTCTTGCTGGCGTTCCCAAGTTGTCTCCTCCAAGTTCTGGTTGTGCCATAAGACTTTCACTAGTGGCACTTCTTTGTTGCGCAATACCTTCACTGCATAATCTAGAATCTTTACTGGCTTTTCTTCATAGGTGAGTGTAGGTTGAATCTCAATGTTCTGCTGTTCAACGACATGAGTTGGATCCCGTATACACTTCTTTAGCATAGAGACATGGAACACATCATGTATTCCTTCCATAGAAGCTGGTAGCAGTAATTGATAGGCTGCTTTCCCAACTCTCTTCAGGATAGTGAACGGTCCAATAAATCTGGGGTTCAACTTTCCTCTTTTTCCAAATCTCACGACTCCTTTGAAAGGTGACACCTTAAGGAAAACTTCATCCTCTACTTCAAATTCCAGTTCTCTTCTCCTCTTGTCTGCATAGCTTTTCTGTCGGCTTTGAGCTGTCAAAATTCTCTGTCGGATGAGGGCAATCTTCTCCACTGTTTGCTGCACGATATCAGGACCTAGTAGTTGTGCTTCACCAACTTCATCCCAGTACAACGGTGATCTGCATTTTCGTCCATATAATGCCTCATACGGTGCCATTCCTATTGTCGCCTGAAAACTGTTGTTGTAAGAGAACTCTACCAATGGTAAATACTTATTCCAAGATCCTTGAAAATCTAATATGCACGCTCGGAGCATATCCTCTAAGGTCTGAATAGTTCTCTCGGATTGTCCATCTGTTTGAGGGTGAAAGGCTGTGCTAAAGTTAAGTTGTGTTCCCATAGCCTTATGCAAACTTTTCCAAAACTTAGATGTAAATCTAGAGTCTCGGTCTGAAACTATAGTGCTTGGAACTCCATGTAATCTAATGATCTCTTGCACATACAACTCTGCTAGTTGATCCATCGAATATGTTATCTTAATAGGCAGAAAATGAGCGGATTTGGTCAAACGATCAACTATTACCCAAATTGCATCGTGTCCTTTTGCTGTTCTAGGCAATCCTGTAACAAAATCCATTGTCACTTGTTCCCACTTCCATTCCGGAACTGGTAGGGGTTGCAATGTTCCTGCAGGCCTCTGATGTTCAGCTTTGACCTGCTGGCAGACCAAACATGACTCCACGTACTCCGCCACACATCTTTTCATACTTGGCCACCAAAAATGCTGCTTGAGATCCCTGTACATCTTAGTACTTCCAGGATGAATAGAGAGTCTAGAAGAATGAGCCTCGGATAGAATTTCCTTTCGAAGCTCGACATTAGCTGGAACAAACCATCTATTTCTAAACTTAAGGATTCCATCAGCCGAGCAGTTGAAATCTGTCTTGACAGTAGAATCTATGTACAGCTTATACTTATTGCATTCAGCGTCATTCATTTGAACTTCCTTTATTCTCCCCAAAATAGTAGGCCTCAAAGATATGGCCGAAAGCATGGTTGACACGCTAGATACTGCTTCAAGGTTAAACCTTAGGAATTCAGTCTCTAAGGCTATCGGTATGTCTAGAATCAACGTAGAAACCGATGGAGTCACCCTGCTCAAAGCGTCCGCCACTACATTCGCTTTGCCGGGATGATACTTAATCTCAAAGTCATAGTCTTTTACAAATTCCAACCATCTACGTTGCCTCATGTTTAGCTCCTTCTGTGTGAAAATGTACTTCAGACTCTTATGATCTGAAAATATTTCGCAAGTTTGTCCATACAGGTAGTGCCTCCAAATCTTTAATGCAAAAACCACTGCAGCTAATTCTAAGTCATGAGTAGGATAATTCTTCTCGTGCACTTTTAATTGCCTAGATGCATAAGCTATAACTTTTCTGTCTTGCATCAAAACACAGCCAAGTCCAATTTTGGAAGCATCGCAATAAATACTAAACTTACCATTTTCAACAGGAAGGGTTAGTATAGGTGCATTGGTCAATTTCTACTTTAAGGTTTGGAAACTGAACTCACACTTATCAGTCCAAATATACTTTACATTTTTCCTTGTTAACATAGTGAGGGGTGTGGCAATCTTCGAAAACCCCTCAATGAACTTTCTGTAGTACCCTGCTAGTCCAAGAAAGCTCCTGATATCTGTAGCATTCTTCGGTTGGGGCCATTCCTTAACTGCTTGAACTTTAGCTGGATCGACAGATATTCCATCACCAGAGATCACGTGACCAAGAAAGTGAACTCTGTCCAACCAAAATTCACACTTGGAAAACTTAGCATAAAGTTGGTGCTGTCTTAGTAACTCCAACACCAAACCCAAATGCCTTGCATGCTCGTCCTCAGTTTTAGAGTAGATTAGGATGTCATCAATGAATACAATAACAAACTTATCTAAATACTCACGAAACACCCTATTCATGAGATCCATGAAGGCTGCTGGTGCATTTGTCAAACCAAAAGACATGACCAAAAACTCATAGTGTCCATACCTTGTACGAAAAGCAGTCTTTGGGATGTCTTCGGATTTAACCTTCAATTGGTAATAACCGGACCTTAAGTCAATCTTAGAGAAAAATCTCGCACCCTTAAGTTGGTCAAATAAGTCGTCAATCCTCGGTAGAGGGTACTTATTCTTGACAGTTAACTTATTCAATTCTCTATAATCAATGCACATACGCATTGATCCATCCTTCTTCTTGACAAAGAGGACAGGTGCACCCCACGGTGAGAAGCTTGGGCGTATGAATCCCTTCTCCAACAAGTCCTCCAACTGTTTCTTTAACTCTTTAAGTTCTGTTGGTGCTAGTCTATATGGATTTTTAGACACAGACTCGGCTCCGGGGTAAACATCTACAACAAATTCGATTTCTCTATCGGGTGGTAAACCAGGAAGGTCATCTAAAAACACTTCAGGAAAGTCTCGGACAGTTAGGACATTCTGAGGATTTGCCTTTCCTACAAGCCGTGCGTCTAAAACGCTAGCTAAGAAGCACAAATACTCTTTACACAGGGAAGGTCTAGTGTTAATGGAAGTCATCACAGACATCACCTCACTCTTCCTTGAGGCCTGAAAGGTATGTTTCAAATTACCAGGGGGTTGGAAACTAACTATTCCAGTCCTACAATCAATTGTGGCATAATGTTTAAACAACCAATCCATTCCTAGGATTACATCAAATCCCATTATGTCCATAATAATGAGATCGGCAGGTAAATTCATGTTCCCTACCAATACATTGCTATCAGGAATTACTTGGTTAGAGTGCATATGTTCACCAGAGGGTAAGGCAACATCAAATACATGCACAGTAGAGGTAAGCTTTACATTTAACTTATCAGCAAATGTCAATGCTACGAATGAATGTGTTGCACCAGAATCTATCAATGTAAAAGCGGGTAGGGAATTGACCAGTATAGTACCTGACACCACAGCAGGCTGCTCATCATCGCCTGGCTCAACCATGGAGAATATTCTTGGCTTAATCACAGCAGGGCCATTCTTCAAGGCCGGACAGTCTCTGTTAAAGTGACCAACCTTGCCGCAGTTGAAACACCGAGTGACTCTGGGTCTCGGGCAATCTCTGAAAGCATGCCCAACTTCATCGCAATTGAAACACTTTCCCGATCCAAACCTGCATTCACCCAAATGACTTTTCATACACTTCGGACACTGGGGATACTTCTGACTATCCGGTACTTTCCTCCTTGATCTTTGGCTATTCTGGCCTTCATTCGGCCTCTTCATCCCTCTCTGTTGTTGTGGTTGAACAAACCTTTGTGGGACTTCCTTTGTTCCAGCACACATCCTTTCAGCCTCTTCCACTTCCAGAGCAGTGGACACTACTTCACTTAACGCCAAACCTTTAATACTGCAAAATTTAACTCCTCGGTAAATTTCTGGTTTCAGTCCATGCACAAACTTGAACACCTTATCCTCGTCTTTGTGAGCAAAGTGTCCAGCAAACCTGGACAGGGACTCAAACTGCCTACTATACTCGGCCACAGACCCTGTTTGCTTCAAGTTCAGAAACTCTAACTTCTTTGCAGTTTGGACGGTGCTATTGAAATACTTCCCGTAGAAAATGTCTTTGAATCGTGACCATTGCATTGTCAAAACATCTGTGGTGGTTTCTATTGTCTCCCACCAGAGCTGAGCTTCTCCAGCCAAATGAAAGGTTGCAAATGTGACTTTCTCTTCTTCTCCTATGTTGGCACACCTGAACATACTTTCAATCTTCCTAAGCCATCCCTCAGCAATGACTGGATCGGAGGAATGTCCATCAAATGTGGGTGGTCTTAGTCTCCGGAATCTATCTCTAGAATGTTCACTGTTAGAACCTGAGTTAGCACTCCCTTGTGCTTCCCGATTCAACAGCACTCCTAATTGATCAGATTGTTGACGCACAATATCAGTCTGCTGACGCATTAATTCTGTCAGCTGCCTAATTACACTAGAGTCCTCCTCACGTCTAGGACTCGGTATCTCTCTTGGTATTCTTGGTCTTCCTGGGCGCCTAGCCATTTTACTAATTTCCTGCACAGGGTTAACTACTCATAAACATTTTATAACTAAAGCTAACATAAACACTTACAGTTGTTGGAGTACTTCCATGCAACGATTGGCACTGATGAGTAATCTTTTGAACGGTTTAACTAAATGTCTCCGATACCATACTGTAACGCCCCGAGTTATCTGAACCCGGTTCGCTACTCATTACTTGATCATAACTAAGAAATTTTGAATAAATTTAAAACTTCATTCGACATTCAAAATTTGACATTTTCTAAACGTTCAAAACATTTGAAAACTTTGCAGCGGAAAATTATTTAAAACTACAATGGGGATTTAACTAGCTGTGAAAATATTGTTGGAAAGGTTAATGGAAATGTTTAAAGTATTCGGTCAAGAGAAAATAAGGTTTTAAAATGATGGACTACTCAAGGAATTACAAAAGTCGAATTCATCTGCCGACGACAAAGTCAACGGAAGGAGCAGAAGCAGAAAACCAAAGGCTTCTGCCGATGACGTCCACACAACTTCACCCACAACTTCATCTGCCGATGAAATCATGGTAACTTCACACACCACTTCATCTGCCGATGAAGTTAACATAACTTCATCTGCCGATGAAGTCAGCACAATTTCATCTCCCAATAGACAAACACACGTCATCTTCCGATAACAACAATATGACTCCACGCCTTCCGATTCGCTAAACGACAAACGGGTTACTCTACACCTTCCGATTCGCTAAACGACAAACGGGTTTCTCCCTCTTCCGATGGAATGGACTACATCTGCCAACACGTGCTACTCACGTAACTCCTTAAAGCATCTACTGATAGACTTTAAAATTTACATCTTCCGATGGCTTTTCTGAAGACATCTTCCGATAGAATTTAAAAATTTACTCAACATCTACCGACAGATATCATCTGTCGATAGAGAGCAAAACAACAACTCTAATCGCTTCACTTGCAAATCCAGTAATAAACCAACAGAATACTAAATTCAGAGAAAACTAAGATTACTTTTGAAAACTTCAAGTAACTCATTCTTGCTAAAACTAACCAGAGACAATCCAAACCTTTGTGTCACTAGAAACTCATAAGTACTATCTTGAAATCCCAACAGAATATCGTTATCAGAGAAGAAACTCAAAAGCGAATTCCAAAACATTAAAATTTCTACTGTCATGAAAGCTCAGTATAATAAATTTGAAATACTGTCAATTAATCTTTGTTAGTCAATGACACCAGTCAAACCGCCCCATCAGATGCCTGACCGTAGCACAGCCGTGCTCCACCAACCTCATCTACTCGGTTATGCTCTCAGGGAAATCACCTGCTGTATCCTCAACACCTACATCACAAAACTCATCTATTAGCCTAATGCTAAGCAAGTAGAGCATTAATGAAATGTATGCTGAAACATAAACCCTGATCATGCAGTTTCTAATTTTCTCAACTCAGTTGTGCATCGTTCATAAACTGGTCTGATCCCTAAGTTCCCTTGGGAGTGGGATCGGTTCTCCCAATGTAATAAATCCTCTACTCAGTTAAGGGGCGGATTACTTCCCTTAACAGCTAATACAGATCCCTTAATTCCCTTGGGAGTGGGATCGGTTCTCCCAATGTAATAAATCCTCTACTCAGTTAAGGGGCGGATTACTTCCCTTAACAGCTACTCTGTTTCATTCAATTCATACTCATCATAACCTTGCACATAAATTCATTTCGTAATTCTTCAAAAACTTAATGCATGACATAAAGAAAAGAAACACTCAAACATGCATAAACCTACTATTTTGTGATGTAGGCCCGAAGGCTCACACATTACTTTACTTACCTGGCTCCTGGAAATCGCTCGGCTATATGTTACTCCAAAAATCTGCTCACCTAAAACCATTGACAGATTATGGATTAGATCTCCACTAAACTTTATCTAACTACTGAAGTCTAAGGAAGCCAGTTTGGGGCTCTACTGATTAAGCATTCCCGATACATCACTAAACCCCAAAACCCAAATCTCTCACCCGCAGCTTATCGAAGATACATACATTGCAATCCTTCAGCTACCCTAGCACTAGAACGGCAAGTAGTTGATTCAAAACTCACCTTGGTTGGGGAAAACCGGAGGGGAAATCGCCCAGAGGTAGTCTGCTTGAGCTGAGAGGTAAGAGTAATAATACAGTGGCGGCTAAACCTCACTAAACCTTTCCTTAAATACCTTATCCACAATATAAATTCGCAATTACCACTTTGCCCCTGCCTAGTCATTTACAACCTAATCAACATTTCACTAAATTTTAACCATAAAAATTATATTCCACCGTTTAATAACTTATTTTGATTTATTGAAACCGGGTGCTACAAACACTTCCCTTGAAGTGTCAACCTCATAGATGATTCAACGAAAGGAAGTTGTCCAAACTCGCCTTGATCAACAACTTTTGCCTTTGAACGACAAATACACCTTAACACACTCCAAAGACACTAATATAGCGAGAAAGATCAAATGGATTATACCTCCACTGCTCGAATCTGCTCCCAACACAACCCTAACTACAAAATCTAAAAATGGAGAGGTTAGAACGACATACCCTCGAATCTTCCTCACAAAATTCGGTGTACAAAGCCTCACGAACGATCTCCCAAGCACAAGACACGATGAATCACTTGTCAAAAATTTTCATTCTCTCCCTCTACTTGGTGTTGGCGGCCGAGTGAGAAGAAATGAAACGGGTAGAGTTTTCTACCTCTTTCATAAAAAAAAAATTCTTTTTTGACCCAAATTTTCAATATTTATACTTTTACCCCAACTGTATATTTAATATAAAAATATCTCTAATTTTATTCTTCACAACTCCAAACATCATTCGATTTTATACCCAAGGTAAATCTTAAATTATTCCACATTAAATTTCTTTCTGCAATTAAACCGGACGGTAATTTTCCCGAGTTACTGACTTTAACAAATTGACTGAAAAATTCAAGGTGGTTGCTAAACGACAAAACTGTTAACCTATGACTGTTAACCATTTTAAATGCAAATAATTAATACATGGAATTTTACTAATATAATAATGCTAATCTTAGACTAGTCTCTTGACAAAGAGGACAGGTGCACCCCACGGTGAGAAGCTTGGGCGTATGAATCCCTCTCAACAAGTCCTCCAAACGTTTCTTTAAATCTTAAGTTCTGTTGGTGCTAGTCTATATGGATTTTAGACACAGACTCGGCTACGGGGTAAACATCTACAACAAATTCGATTTCTCTATCGGGTGGTAAACCAGGAAGGTCATCTAAAAACACTTCAGGAAAGTCTCGGACAGTTAGGACATTCTGAGGATTTGCCTTTCCTACAAGCCGTGCGTCTAAAACGCTAGCTAAGAAGCACAAATACTCTTTACACAGGGAAGGTCTAGTGTTAATGGAATCATCACAGACAGAACTCACTCTTCCTTGAGGCCTGAAAGGTATGTTTCAAATTACCAGGGGGTTGGAAACTAACTATTCCAGTCTACAATCACTTGTGGCATAATGTTTTTAAACAACAATCCATTCCTAGGATTACATCAAATCCATTATGTCCATAATAATGAGATCGGCAGGTAAATTCATGTTCTACCAATACATTGCTATCAGGAATTACTTGGTTAGAGTGCATATGTTCACCAGAGGGTAAGGCAACATCAAATACATGCACAGTAGAGGTAAGCTTTACATTTAACTTATCAGCAAATGTCAATGCTACGAATGAATGTGTTGCACCAGAATCTATCAATGTAAAAGCGGGTAGGGAATTGACCAGTATAGTACCTGACACCACAGCAGGCTGCTCATCATCGCCTGGCTCAACCATGGAGAATATTCTTGGCTTAATCACAGCAGGGCAATTCTTCAAGGCCGGACAGTCTCTGTTAAAGTGACCAACCTTGCCGCAGTTGAAACACCGAGTGACTCTGGGTCTCGGGCAAGTCTCTGAAAGCATGCCCAACTTCATCGCAATTGAAACACTTTCCCGATCCAAACCTGCATTCACCCAAATGACTTTTCATACACTTCGGACACTGGGGATACTTCTGACTATCCGGTCGTCCTCCCTTGATCTTTGGCTATTCTGGCCTTCATTCGGCCTCTTCATCCCTCTCTGTTGTTGTGGTTGAACAAACCTTTGTGGGACTTCCTTTGTTCAAGCACACATCCTTTCAGCCTCTTCCACTTCCAGAGCAGTGGACACTACTTCACTTAACGCCAAACCTTTAATACTGCAAAATTTAACTCCCGGTCAAATTTCTGGTGTCAGTCCAGCACAAACGTGAACACCTTATCCTCGTCTTTGTGAGCAAAGTGTCCAGCAAACCTGGACAGGGACTCAAACTGCTACTATACTCGGCCACAGACCCTGTTTGCTTCAAGTTCAGAAACTCTAACTTCTTGCAGTTTGGACGGTGCTATTGAAATACTTCCCGTAGAAAATGTCTTTGAATCGTGACCATTGCATTGTCAAAACATCTGTGGTGGTTTCTATTGTCTCCCACCAGAGCTGAGCTTCTCCAGCCAAATGAAAGGTTGCAAATGTGACTTTCTCTTCTTCTCCTATGTTGGCACACCTGAACATACTTTCAATCTTCCTAAGCCATCCTCAGCAATGACTGGATCGGAGGAATGTCCATCAAATGTGGGTGGTCTTAGTCTCCGGAATCTATCTCTAGAATGTTCACTGTTAGAACCTGAGTTAGCACTCCCTTGTGCTTCCCGATTCAACAGCACTCCTAATTGATCAGATTGTTGACGCACAATATCAGTCTGCTGACGCATAATTCTGTCAGCTGCCTAATTACACTAGAGTCCTCCTCACGTCTAGGACTCGGTATCTTCGTGGTTTGGTCTTCCTGGGCGCCTAGCCATTTACTAATTTCCTGCCCAGGGTTAACTACTCATAAACATTTTATAACTAAAGCTAACATAAACACTTACAGTTGTTGGAGTACTTCCATGCAACGATTGGCACTGATGAGTAATCTTTTGAACGGTTTAACTAAATGTCTCCGATACCATACTGTAACGCCCCGAGTTATCTGAACCCGGTGCGTACTCATTACTTGATCATAACTAAGAAATTTTGAATAAATTTAAAACTTCATTCGACATTCAAAATTGACATTTTCTAAACGTTCAAAACATTTGAAAACTTTGCAGCGGAAAATTATTTAAAACTACAATGGGGATTTAACTAGCGTGAAAATATTGTTGGAAAGGTTAATGGAAATGTTTAAAGTATCGGTCAAGAGAAAATAAGGTTTTAAAATGATGGACTACTCAAGGAATTACAAAAGTCGAATTCATCTGCCGACGACAAAGTCAACGGAAGGAGCAGAAGCAGAAAACCAAAGGCTTCTGCCGATGACGTCCACACAACTTCACCCACAACTTCATCTGCCGATGAAATCATGGTAACTCACACACCACTTCATCTGCCGATGAAGTTAACATAACTTCATCTGCCGATGAAGTCAGCACAATTTCATATCCAATAGACAAACACACGTCATCTTCCGATAACAACAATATGACTCCACGCCTTCCGATTCGCTAAACGACAAACGGGTTTCTCCCTCTTCCGATGGAATGGACTACATCTGCCAACACGTGCTACTCACGTAACTCCTTAAAGCATCTACTGATAGACTTTAAAATTTACATCTTCCGATGGCTTTTCTGAAGACATCTTCCGATAGAATTTAAAAATTTACTCAACATCTACCGACAGATATCATCTGTCGATAGAGAGCAAAACAACAACTCTAATCGCTTCACTTGCAAATCCAGTAATAAACCAACAGAATACTAAATTCAGAGAAAACTAAGATTACTTTTGAAAACTTCAAGTAACTCATTCGTGCTTAATTCCCTTGGGAGTGGGATCGGTTCTCCCAATGTAATAAATCCTCTACTCAGTTAAGGGGCGGATTACTTCCCTTAACAGCTAATACAGATCCCTTAATCCCTTGGGAGTGGGATCGGTTCTCCCAATGTAATAAATCCTCTACTCAGTTAAGGGGCGGATTACTTCCCTTAACAGCTAATACAGATCCCTTAATTCCCTTGGGAGTGGGATCGGTTCTCCCAATGTAATAAATCCTCTACTCAGTTAAGGGGCGGATTACTTCCCTTAACAGCTAATACAGATCCCTTAATTCCCTTGGGAGTGGGATCGGTTCTCCCAATGTAATAAATCCTCTACTCAGTTAAGGGGCGGATTACTTCCCTTAACAGCTAATACAGATCCCTTAATCCCTTGGGAGTGGGATCGGTTCTCCCAATGTAATAAATCCTCTACTCAGTTAAGGGGCGGATTACTTCCCTTAACAGCTAATACAGATCCCTTAATTCCCTTGGGAGTGGGATCGGTTCTCCCAATGTAATAAATCCTCTACTCAGTTAAGGGGCGGATTACTTCCCTTAACAGCTAATACAGATCCCTTAATTCCCTTGGGAGTGGGATCGGTTCTCCCAATGTAATAAATCCTCTACTCAGTTAAGGGGCGGATTACTTCCCTTAACAGCTAATACAGATCCCTTAATTCCCTTGGGAGTGGGATCGGTTCTCCCAATGTAATAAATCCTCTACTCAGTTAAGGGGCGGATTACTTCCCTTAACAGCTAATACAGATCCCTTAATCCCTTGGGAGTGGGATCGGTTCTCCCAATGTAATAAATCCTCTACTCAGTTAAGGGGCGGATTACTTCCCTTAACAGCTAATACAGATCCCTTAATTCCCTTGGGAGTGGGATCGGTTCTCCCAATGTAATAAATCCTCTACTCAGTTAAGGGGCGGATTACTTCCCTTAACAGCTAATACAGATCCCTTAATCCCTTGGGAGTGGGATCGGTTCTCCCAATGTAATAAATCCTCTACTCAGTTAAGGGGCGGATTACTTCCCTTAACAGCTAATACAGATCCCTTAATCCCTTGGGAGTGGGATCGGTTCTCCCAATGTAATAAATCCTCTACTCAGTTAAGGGGCGGATTACTTCCCTTAACAGCTAATACAGATCCCTTAATTCCCTTGGGAGTGGGATCGGTTCTCCCAATGTAATAAATCCTCTACTCAGTTAAGGGGCGGATTACTTCCCTTAACAGCTAATACAGATCCCTTAATCCCTTGGGAGTGGGATCGGTTCTCCCAATGTAATAAATCCTCTACTCAGTTAAGGGGCGGATTACTTCCCTTAACAGCTAATACAGATCCCTTAATCCCTTGGGAGTGGGATCGGTTCTCCCAATGTAATAAATCCTCTACTCAGTTAAGGGGCGGATTACTTCCCTTAACAGCTAATACAGATCCCTTAATCCCTTGGGAGTGGGATCGGTTCTCCCAATGTAATAAATCCTCTACTCAGTTAAGGGGCGGATTACTTCCCTTAACAGCTAATACAGATCCCTTAATTCCCTTGGGAGTGGGATCGGTTCTCCCAATGTAATAAATCCTCTACTCAGTTAAGGGGCGGATTACTTCCCTTAACAGCTACTCTGTTCATTCAATTCATACTCATCATAACCTTGCACATAAATTCATTTTCGTAATTCTTCAAAAACTTAATGCATGACATAAAGAAAAGAAACACTCAAACATGCATAAAACCTACTATTTTGTGATGTAGGCCCGAAGGCTCACACATTACTTTACTTACCTGGCTCCTGGAAATCGCTCGGCTATATGTTACTCCAAAAATCTGCTCACCTAAAACCATTGACAGATTATGGATTAGATCTCCACTAAACTTATCTAACTACTGAAGTCTAAGGAAGCCAGTTTGGGGCTCTACTGATTAAGCATTCCCGATACATCACTAAACCCCAAAACCCAAATCTCTCACCCGCAGCTTATCGAAGATACATACATTGCAATCCTTCAGCTACCCTAGCACTAGAACGGCAAGTAGTTGATTCAAAAACTCACCTTGGTGGGGAAAACCGGAGGGGAAATCGCCCAGAGGTAGTCTGCTTGAGCTGAGAGGTAAGAGTAATAATACAGTGGCGGCTAAACCTCACTAAACCTTTCCTTAAATACCTTATCCACAATATAAATTCGCAATTACCACTTTGCCCCTGCTAGTCATTTACAACCTAATCAACATTTCACTAATTTTAACCATAAAAATTATATTCCACCGTTTAATAACTTATTTTGATTTATTGAAACCGGGTGCTACAAACACTTCCCTTGAAGTGTCAACCTCATAGATGATTCAACGAAAGGAAGTGTCCAAACTCGCCTTGATCAACAACTTTTGCCTTTGAACGACAAATACACCTTAACACACTCCAAAGACACTAATATAGCGAGAAAGATCAAATGGATTATACCTCCACTGCTCGAATCTGCTCCCAACACAACCCTAACTACAAAATCTAAAAATGGAGAGGTTAGAACGACATACCCTCGAATCTTCCTCACAAAATTCGGTGTACAAAGCCTCACGAACGATCTCCCAAGCACAAGACACGATGAATCACTTGTCAAAAATTTTCATTCTCTCCCTCTACTTGGTGTTGGCGGCCGAGTGAGAAGAAATGAAACGGGTAGAGTTTTCTACCTCTTTCATAAAAAAAAATTCTTTTTTGACCCAAATTTTCAATATTTATACTTTTACCCCAACTGTATATTTAATATAAAAATATCTCTAATTTTATTCTTCACAACTCCAAACATCATTCGATTTTATACCCAAGGTAAATCTTAAATTATTCCACATTAAATTTCTGCAATTAAACCGGACGGTAATTTCCCGAGTTACTGACTTTAACAAATTGACTGAAAAATTCAAGGTGGTTGCTAAACGACAAAACATGTTAACCTATGACATGTTAACCATTTTAAATGCAAATAATTAATACATGGAATTTACTTAATATAAAAATGCTAATTCTTAGACGTAGTGTCATGGCAAACTTTGAGGTAGTTTTTCATCCACTTTGTGCTTGGGTTCCTAGTTTTGATTTAAGACCCACCCTATTATCCCTCATTTTATGATTTGAGATTTTGATGTCAGGTTATTATAGGTTCTAGTGATGTTCCACTTTTCGTCTATTTTCGATAGTGTGTCTCGGCTGGTCGGTAAACCTATAGTCATCATTGAGATAGAGATTTCTATCGTGTACTGTATCATGGTTTTCAAAAACCCTATTTTGGTGAGTTGTCCCCTATAGAGAAATTTGACAAGCCTCAGTCGCCAGAACGTCAGTTTTTACGTATATGTACAAATGTTTTACAGGTTTAACTTTAGCATGCATGATATTTCTTTTCTATTGTGTATTATATTTGGGAGTATAAATCTTCTTGATGCTTTGGACGATTTCATTGTCAAAGCATCACGAGACTAAATACACCTTTTGTCGCATGAAAGTTGTTTTTTTTTTGCACGTTGCAAAAATGAGTAATGCACTCCTAGGGTTTATAATCCTTAAATTTGATGAGTATATACTTGTTTGTTTACGATTTTGTGCGTGGTGTCGATGCTTGGTCTTTGAATAACCGACCACTCTAGTGACGTTGTTAAGTCTTCGGATCACCGTCACTTTTTATTATTTCATTATTAATCATGAGGTGTTGTCAGTCTTTAGATCACTGCCTTTCTTTTTTGGTGCGTCGGAAGGGTCCTTGAGTTACCTTCATTTTTCATTGGGATTGTTTTTCTAATGAAATAGTACAAGTCTAGTTTATTTATAGATATCTATGTATGTAGCAATGTTTTACAACTTGTCCCACCGATTGTTGAGCCTTCTTTAAAATGGTATAAAGGATTTGAGGATTTGTAAATCCTCAATGGCTCATGGAGCCTGTTTTGAAATGAGAAGAAAATGATTTTTGAATGTAAATCGACGTACTTCATTTATAATTGTCTCACGATTTTTAAGAGAAAAGAATAAAAGCAACTTTCAACATTTAATTGTCTCAGCTCCCTTGTAACGCCCCCGAACCCACCCTGGCACCGAAGTGCCTTACTCATTGCCCGCACCGAAGTGCCTTACTCATTGCCCGCACCGAAGTGCCTTACTCATTGCCCGCACCGAAGTGCCTTACTCATTGCCCGCACCGAAGTGCCTTACTCATTGCCCGCACCGAAGTGCCTTACTCTTTGCCCGCACCGAAGTGCCTTACTCATTGCCCGCACCGAAGTGCCTTACTCATTGCCCGCACCGAAGTGCCTTACTCATTGCCCGCACCGAAGTGCCTTACTCTTTGCCCGCACCGAAGTGCCTTACTCATTGCCCGCACCGAAGTGCCTTACTCATTGCCCGCACCGAAGTGCCTTACTCATTGCCCGCACCGAAGTGCCTTACTCATTGCCCGCACCGAAGTGCCTTACTCATTGCCCGCACCGAAGTGCCTTACTCATTGCCCGCACCGAAGTGCCTTACTCATTGCCCGCACCGAAGTGCCTTACTCTTTGCCCGCACCGAAGTGCCTTACTCTTTGCCCGCACCGAAGTGCCTTACTCATTGCCCGCACCGAAGTGCCTTACTCTTTGCCCGCACCGAAGTGCCTTACTCTTTGCCCGCACCGAAGTGCCTTACTCTTTGCCCGCACCGAAGTGCCTTACTCATTGCCCGCACCGAAGTGCCTTACTCATTGCCCGCACCGAAGTGCCTTACTCATTGCCCGCACCGAAGTGCCTTACTCATTGCCCGCACCGAAGTGCCTTACTCTTTGCCCGCACCGAAGTGCCTTACTCATTGCCCGCACCGAAGTGCCTTACTCATTGCCCGCACCGAAGTGCCTTACTCATTGCCCGCACCGAAGTGCCTTACTCATTGCCCGCACCGAAGTGCCTTACTCTTTGCCCGCACCGAAGTGCCTTACTCATTGCCCGCACCGAAGTGCCTTACTCTTTGCCCGCACCGAAGTGCCTTACTCTTTGCCCGCACCGAAGTGCCTTACTCATTGCCCGCACCGAAGTGCCTTACTCATTGCCCGCACCGAAGTGCCTTACTCTTTGCCCGCACCGAAGTGCCTTACTCATTGCCCGCACCGAAGTGCCTTACTCATTGCCCGCACCGAAGTGCCTTACTCATTGCCCGCACCGAAGTGCCTTACTCATTGCCCGCACCGAAGTGCCTTACTCTTTGCCCGCACCGAAGTGCCTTACTCATTGCCCGCACCGAAGTGCCTTACTCATTGCCCGCACCGAAGTGCCTTACTCATTGCCCGCACCGAAGTGCCTTACTCTTTGCCCGCACCGAAGTGCCTTACTCATTGCCCGCACCGAAGTGCCTTACTCTTTGCCCGCACCGAAGTGCCTTACTCATTGCCCGCACCGAAGTGCCTTACTCATTGCCCGCACCGAAGTGCCTTACTCTTTGCCCGCACCGAAGTGCCTTACTCATTGCCCGCACCGAAGTGCCTTACTCATTGCCCGCACCGAAGTGCCTTACTCATTGCCCGCACCGAAGTGCCTTACTCTTTGCCCGCACCGAAGTGCCTTACTCATTGCCCGCACCGAAGTGCCTTACTCATTGCCCGCACCGAAGTGCCTTACTCATTGCCCGCACCGAAGTGCCTTACTCATTGCCCGCACCGAAGTGCCTTACTCATTGCCCGCACCGAAGTGCCTTACTCATTGCCCGCACCGAAGTGCCTTACTCATTGCCCGCACCGAAGTGCCTTACTCATTGCCCGCACCGAAGTGCCTTACTCATTGCCCGCACCGAAGTGCCTTACTCATTGCCCGCACCGAAGTGCCTTACTCATTGCCCGCACCGAAGTGCCTTACTCATTGCCCGCACCGAAGTGCCTTACTCATTGCCCGCACCGAAGTGCCTTACTCATTGCCCGCACCGAAGTGCCTTACTCATTGCCCGCACCGAAGTGCCTTACTCATTGCCCGCACCGAAGTGCCTTACTCATTGCCCGCACCGAAGTGCCTTACTCATTGCCCGCACCGAAGTGCCTTACTCTTTGCCCGCACCGAAGTGCCTTACTCATTGCCCGCACCGAAGTGCCTTACTCATTGCCCGCACCGAAGTGCCTTACTCATTGCCCGCACCGAAGTGCCTTACTCATTGCCCGCACCGAAGTGCCTTACTCATTGCCCGCACCGAAGTGCCTTACTCATTGCCCGCACCGAAGTGCCTTACTCATTGCCCGCACCGAAGTGCCTTACTCATTGCCCGCACCGAAGTGCCTTACTCATTGCCCGCACCGAAGTGCCTTACTCATTGCCCGCACCGAAGTGCCTTACTCATTGCCCGCACCGAAGTGCCTTACTCATTGCCCGCACCGAAGTGCCTTACTCTTTGCCCGCACCGAAGTGCCTTACTCATTGCCCGCACCGAAGTGCCTTACTCATTGCCCGCACCGAAGTGCCTTACTCATTGCCCGCACCGAAGTGCCTTACTCATTGCCCGCACCGAAGTGCCTTACTCATTGCCCGCACCGAAGTGCCTTACTCATTGCCCGCACCGAAGTGCCTTACTCATTGCCCGCACCGAAGTGCCTTACTCATTGCCCGCACCGAAGTGCCTTACTCATTGCCCGCACCGAAGTGCCTTACTCATTGCCCGCACCGAAGTGCCTTACTCATTGCCCGCACCGAAGTGCCTTACTCATTGCCCGCACCGAAGTGCCTTACTCATTGCCCGCACCGAAGTGCCTTACTCATTGCCCGCACCGAAGTGCCTTACTCATTGCCCGCACCGAAGTGCCTTACTCATTGCCCGCACCGAAGTGCCTTACTCATTGCCCGCACCGAAGTGCCTTACTCATTGCCCGCACCGAAGTGCCTTACTCATTGCCCGCACCGAAGTGCCTTACTCATTGCCCGCACCGAAGTGCCTTACTCATTGCCCGCACCGAAGTGCCTTACTCATTGCCCGCACCGAAGTGCCTTACTCTTTGCCCGCACCGAAGTGCCTTACTCATTGCCCGCACCGAAGTGCCTTACTCATTGCCCGCACCGAAGTGCCTTACTCATTGCCCGCACCGAAGTGCCTTACTCATTGCCGCACCGAAGTGCCTTACTCATTGCCGCACCGAAGTGCCTTACTCATTGCCGCACCGAAGTGCCTTACTCATTGCCCGCACCGAAGTGCCTTACTCATTGCCCGCACCGAAGTGCCTTACTCATTGCCCGCACCGAAGTGCCTTACTCATTGCCCGCACCGAAGTGCTTACTCATTGCCGCACCGAAGTGCCTTACTCATTGCCGCACCGAAGTGCTTACTCATTGCCCGCACCGAAGTGCCTTACTCATTGCCGCACCGAAGTGCCTTACTCATTGCCCGCACCGAAGTGCCTTACTCATTGCCCGCACCGAAGTGCCTTACTCATTGCCCGCACCGAAGTGCCTTACTCATTGCCGCACCGAAGTGCCTTACTCATTGCCCGCACCGAAGTGCCTTACTCATTGCCCGCACCGAAGTGCCTTACTCATTGCCGCACCGAAGTGCCTTACTCATTGCCCGCACCGAAGTGCCTTACTCATTGCCGCACCGAAGTGCCTTACTCATTGCCCGCACCGAAGTGCCTTACTCATTGCCCGCACCGAAGTGCCTTACTCATTGCCCGCACCGAAGTGCCTTACTCATTGCCCGCACCGAAGTGCCTTACTCATTGCCGCACCGAAGTGCCTTACTCTTTGCCCGCACCGAAGTGCCTTACTCATTGCCGCACCGAAGTGCCTTACTCATTGCCCGCACCGAAGTGCCTTACTCATTGCCCGCACCGAAGTGCCTTACTCATTGCCGCACCGAAGTGCCTTACTCATTGCCCGCACCGAAGTGCCTTACTCATTGCCGCACCGAAGTGCCTTACTCATTGCCCGCACCGAAGTGCCTTACTCATTGCCCGCACCGAAGTGCCTTACTCATTGCCCGCACCGAAGTGCCTTACTCATTGCCCGCACCGAAGTGCTTACTCATTGCCCGCACCGAAGTGCCTTACTCATTGCCGCACCGAAGTGCCCGCACCGAATTGCTACTATGCCCGCACCGAAGTGCCTACTCTTTGTCCGCCACCGGAAGTGCCTTACTCATTGCCGCACCGAAGTGCCTACTCTTTAACCAACTATTGTAAACCCTCACAACGACAAACACACAACGACAACCATGCAGAGCTATGCGTATCTAGCGTGCTCTACATCATGATGGCATGCTTCAAAAGAAATGCACTGCCACACCACCACACCCACCACTCAACGCCAAGACACAACGAACACAACACTATCAAGGCCAGAAAAGCAATAACAAATAAAACCTACCGTTCTATGGTGTAAGCCCGAAGTCGAAAGAAACATGACCCACTACGTACTGGCGTCCTAGCTCACTGGTTTACTAGGTTACCTGGTCCATCTACAGCTCGCCTACAACAATTATTCAAACTTCATTAAAATCAAGCCTATATTCTCCAATTACTCTCAAACTACTATTTCCATCATAATCCAACTAAAACCTAACTAAAAGGGTCACTAATTTAGGTTCGGTAAAAACCGACCCGAAACTTCAAACGTGCATAACTTTCGTGTCGGATATTGGAATCGAACGATTCCAGCGGCCACGTACTCCTCTAATAACCTATTTTAACCTGTCAAAAGAAATTTTAAAACAAACGAACGTAGCTAGGTCAAAAATGGCAAACGATTATGCCCTTTACCCGGAATTTTCCCTATTTTGGTTTTTTATCAATTTTCGCCTAATTCCTCACCAATCAACCATCCTAGCATCAAATTAATATAACCTAACAAAATCTCGAGGCTACACACAGCAAAACCATAAATGCCCAAACCGAGAGCTTACTGATTTTTGCCCAACTGAGCTCCTCACGGTTCAACGGCCATCGCCGGTTCAAGGGTCGGCAAACCCAAGCTGAGGACACCAAAATCGGCCGGTGATCGGAGCCTCTAGCAGATCGGCGACCCACAGCCCCGAATAGAACCTGAACAGGATAAAAATCGGCCTTACCTGTCGGTTCGTGCGCGGAGACAACCGAACCTTGCTCGTCGCCGTCGCTGGCCAGAGAACGTCGACAATCGCTGGTGAACGGCGCTGAACATCTCTCGCGTCGTCTCCCCTCTCCTCTGTTCTCCTCTTGGCCGTCGGGCACTCGACGAACAACAGAATGGCTTTGAGCCATTCTGTTGTTTTTGTTTTTAATAATAATAATAATAATAATAATCAATAATAATTGCTATTAAAACATTTATAAAGCATCATTACCGTCTTTCCCTCCCATGTTTTCGACCATTTCATATTGCGTTAAATCTCGCTCTTAAATTATAACCCACGGCTTAATTTCACTGTAAATACCCGAACCTAAATTAAGAAACCATGTAGTTCCACCAAATTTATTAACTTTTCTTTTTAATTAATTAAATCTAAATTCGTGGGTGTTACAATCCACCCTCCTTACGAAAATTTTGTCCTCAAAATTTGTGCCCTTGTTATTTCTCAATGTACTCATCTCAACGACCCAATACCCTTACTCACCTATCGGGTACTACATGCCTCAAACTCCGACTTCACCTAACTTTGTATGCTCTAACCCGAATACTCACACGTTCACTAACTGTAATCTAATCCATACCCTCAAACCCTTCTAACTAAATTTTCAACTCGATCTTTTTCTCTAGCTAAGTTCATTTAATTCCTCATTTTATACTTCTGTGTCTACTAAACACGCACAAACCACTACAACCCTCTATGCTACCCTAATCGAGAAATCCTAAAACATTAATGAGTACAATTCTTACCTCAAGTTTTACTAACCTCTATAAATTCTTAGATCAGGACTAACTCGTTCCTAACTCGTTCATAACTCTTCACACAATACTCTAAATGGTGAACAACATATCCTTAATGCCCATTGTCTTCACCCCTTGAAGACTCTCAACTTAAATCCTATTAGCTAACATCGGTTGGCTGAAATACCTATCGTGTAATCCACAGCCCTAAAATCTTCCTAACGAAGTTCACCTAGTCACTTACTCTTCTAATTCATTGTCTGTCGAATACTTACATAACTATCTTAGATCTCCAAAGCTACCTCAAAAATGTAACACGAAAACCTACTAATAAACGTCTTACTCTACCCTCAATTTCAAGTTCTCTTCTACTCAATCATCTCTGATCTACTTTATCACTCCCATTTCTTCTACGAACGTACTTCGAGAAATCACGATATTTCATTAATCACCATAACACTATCCATGTATTTCAAGCTCTCGCTACTAAAATTTATCAACTATTCTTTCAATCGGTCATCACCAAACACTCTTAAAGTCTTAAGTCTAAACTAACTCTTTCCCGACTTTACACTCGACACCCTAAATGATGTTTACGCACTTCCTTTCGACCCCAAAATTTCAAATTAAAACTTTCATAATTCTCCTAAATTAACCCTACTCTAAGTTCCCTCGAATAATCTGCAGGTCCTTCCCATCCCATATCCTCCATTAGAATGTACTAATCGCCTCATTTACCTCACTCATCACTCTTCACCCACTAACATAGTTCAAACGCATAACTTAGTCTAACTTTCATAACTATATACTCTTACACATTTTATTAACTTTAACTTAATCACTCCTCACCTATACTTTCAAACTTTTACAATTTATATCTTAACTCTCTCTCATAGGTAACTAATCTCATCACTTCTTTCTTTCCTCTGTCCGTCCAAAATCTAGAATATAACCTAATCATTCTTCTAGCGTACATCTCCCAATCTCTATTTTCTTATTCATCCTTTCCTAATACTCGAGTTCTCGTTCAAATCTTACTCTTAAGCTCGCCAACTCTTAAGCTTATCTACTCTAGCCTAATCTATTTACAATATTAGCAGTTTCTACTTCGTTACATACGAGTCCAACCTTTAAACTTTCTAATTTAACATTATCTCTAAATCACTCACACACGTTTCATACAATTTCTCATTTCTCTTACTCCAATAATTCTACTCTCTCTATGCCTCTAGTTTGGGTCACCCTAACTATACCTATTAACACTCAACAGTCCCTACCATTATTAACCTCACTTAATTTGGCAATCAATCAAACTTAACAATTTCTTAATCTAGACACTCAAACATAGTCAACATCTAAATAATCCCCAAGAATTTGTTAACCTGAGTCCTAATTCTATCTATCACAATTTTATCTCTCCTAAGATATCTTCTTAAGAGTAAAATCCTAGGCGTACCATTCTTAAACTCTTCTAACTTAATTCTTCACTCTAGCTTTTTCTTAAGCTCAATTCGTCTAATTCCTTATTTCATAAAAAAATGTAACTCTCTAAGGGAAAACCATCATACGTATATCATTCTTACAATCCCCCTAGGTTATCTATTTCCTCATTCTAAAGTCTATCTCGTACCCACCATATCCTCACCCATTTAAGACTAGGACACAACTCACACCTTTTCTAACAATTATCATTTCTACCCGAACTTATATTTACACTTAACTCGGATCGACCCTATCCTTTTTCCCATATTCCTAGGGTATCAAATTTACTCTCATCCTATTTTTCAACATGATTTACACCATTAACAACTAACACTTTGATTCTCTAATATCTATTTCACTTTCTCCAATAAAATTCCTAGCTATTCGAACTATCGATTTACTACGTCTATGAATTGGATTAAGGGATCCACCAAGGTTGTCTCGGTACACTCGAGATTTTCTAGTCCACTACAATCACAAAACAACAGGGTTAAACCAAACAAACAGGGATTAAACCAATCTAATCTTAAATATAAACTAACTAAAAGTAAAGAAATACTTACGGGCGGTGAAGCACGTTGCATGACGGCAGGCATTGTCGGGTAATCTTTTGAAAGACTCGACAATTTATGTTCTGATACCATCTTGTAAGGCCCCCAAACCCACCCTGTCTCGGAGAGCTACTTGGCTCACTTTAACCCCAATAATTTAAATAAAATCAAACACAGCAGAATTTAAAACTAAATCTCTCGAAGCTATCTTATGTCATACCTAGCTGCCTAGACTCACTAATTTCTCTTAATCCTAACCGTTAAGCACCGCGGCATCCTTCCCAAAAATTTCGGCAAAGTAACGCCTGAAAATGGCGCCTCCATAATGCTAGGTACCTGCAAAGGAATAAATCCCAACCAATCCAAAATACTCCTCATCAACTTATCCAGCATACGAAATCACCAAATAGCAGTAAAGAGGGAAACTAAAATGCTAACATCCCTAAGTAAAGAAAGTCCACAGTATAGGGTGACGCATCACCCTTAACTATGACTATATACAACAATTACCAATAGCTATACCATAACTCTCAAAACATCAACCAAAAAGAAAGTTATGCATTCCCATCATTTCTACAAACAGACATTTACAATAAACTACCAAAAGACAAAGCCCACATCCCCCGAAGACCATGGTCGAGGCGCCCCGACAACTGCCCGCACAGGCATACAGCGTACATCAACGACTGCGTCCCAATCCTAGCTTTCCTCGTAGCTCTAACCTGTACTCCTGTCGTCACCTACACCACAGAACACACACACACACACGTAAGCTTACGCTTAGCAAATAGGGGATGACAAATATAAACAAGCACAATGCACACACAACCCTTACACAACCCTAACACAACAACACAACACCACTCAACACGACAACGCAACACAACAACACAACACCACCCAACACGACAACACAACACAACCCTAACAAAACTGCCTGCATCGAAAGATGCCTTATTGCCTGCATCGAAAGGGATGCCTTACTCTTTGACCGACTATCATGCCAAACAATGCAACACAACACTCCAATGCAACTCAACAAACCGACTCAACACAACACGACGACACGACCAAACAATACTAGTTGCCCGCACCGAAGTGCCTTACTCATTGGCCGCACCGAAGTGCCTTACTCTTTAACCAACAATTGTTAACCCTCACAACGACAAACACACAACGACAACCATGCAGCTATGCGTATCTAGCGTGCTCTACATCATGATGCATGTTTCAAAGAAATGCAATGCCACACCACACACACCACCACTCAACGCCAAGCACAATGATAACACATGTAACACCCACGAATTTAGATTTAATTAAATTATGGATCTTAGAATTTGTAACACCCCTAATACTGTTCCAGTAAAAACTATCAAAACACCGATTATAAACAGATTTCTAAAAACGTTTAAAACATCAAATATAAACCTAACATCTAACCATATCCAATCATGTTTGTCTATACATACGTGTCATCCATTAAATCCCACAAAATACTTACACCAACATCCCCACGGGTCAAAACGCGCCGAATGCTCAGCACACTCCCACGGGTCATTCTCCGTCAACTGCATCAGACTTCGGGAGGGGGAACCTCGTCCTCACCTGGCTCGATGTCACCTAAAATGTCACCTACACCATACAGACACCTATGAGCTAACAGGCTCCGTAAATTCTACGTAAATGCAGATGCGTGTAGTGCATATGGAGTTCAGAAATCATGCATAACAGAGTGTCGCAGACAGTATATCACCGAGATCTCATCCCCCTAACCGAAGGGGGCCCATCCTGCGGTCGGACTACCCCGTGCGGTTAGAGGAGGGGGGTACACGCTTACAACACGTACAGCCGTGCCTGAGCCCCACCTCACGTGACCAGATAACAGATTACATTCATTAATTACAGTACATGAGATGTGGTATCGGCCAAACCCTTAATCGGCCCGCACGATAGATCAAGAGCCCCCAATTTCTGGGCCACATAGTTTTCAGAAAACATCGTGCAGTGCAGAAATTCGTTTTCATGCCAAGTTAAAATACGTGATGCATGAACAGTTCAATATAAAAGTAAACAAACAAGCATGCGTACCATCAAGACTGTAAATGAAATAACCTACAAAACGTTTAAACCTAACTACCCAACCAAAGCAGTTAAAACAATCAATCCTCCGAGATCCTCGACGCTAAATCGAAGTACGGTGTAGGCCAATCAGCCAGAGTAAGTCACGAGAACTTACCTTGAGCGCACAGATTCTCGAGCTTCGTCCAAGAGAGTCGTTCACCTAAGCAATTCAAAGCGTTTATCGTTAAAACGAATTTAAACTTCTAAACGTCCAAATTCAACGAAACCTTAACTAAGGAATTCCTTAAAACTTCTAACTCATCAAATCGAGATATTTAAACGACTAATTCACGCTCGATGGTTCGAAATTACAATTAACGAACTTTTCCAAAAATTCCTAATTTTTAACCTTTTCACGATTTGATTTAACTTCGTCCAATAACGTCAAATACGTGAAATATATACTTAATCAAGGCTACCCTATTAATTACGAACCCTAATTAGCATTTTTGACGAAACCCTAACGAAACCCTAATTGTTTATTCTTCGTAAAACTCAAAATAAACGCTCTAAGAACGTAGATTCATACCTAGGATAGCGAGAGGAGGAAGAATCACGAAGAACGGAGGAGAAACGGAAGAGAACGGAGGTCGGAATCGTTGAATCGCCGTGGGAAGAAACAGAGAAAGCTCTCTGGAAGTCGTAGAAGAGAAACCAAAATGAAGGAGAAAAGGTTTTTAAGCTATTTTATAATATTTACCTTGAAAATTACTAAAATGCCCTTCTTTGATTTTTATATAAGTTTCGTCATTCGGTTCGTTAATCGTCCAACGATTCGACTTTTCCAAATTTCCATATTTCGCCAATAAATCCAACTTATTATTTGGGACACATTAAAACTGTCCGTTCATAGTTCGGGCCCCGTTTACTATTTTTATTAAAACGCCATTTACATTACGGTGGAAATAATTACACGGAATATAGCTATATTATTCCAGAAACTCTCGTAAATTTCTCAAAATTCCCATTATTCGTTAGGATCATAATGACGCTTTCTGTTTACGAAACTGATTTGATTTGACATATTTACGAGAAATACCATTATATGATAAAATAATAATATAATATATTAATTCCAAAAATCCGTACAAGCCGGATATTACAGAATTATCTAAATTAGATTTATGTTCGGGTATTCTAATTAGAGAAATTGAGCCGGGTACGGGGTGAGGATCAATTTAGGAAAATGTATAATTTACGAGATTTAACGAAATTCGAATGGTCGAAAACGAGAGAGAAAAATGGTATAGTAATGTTTTAATAGAAATTAATATTATTATTATTATTATTATTAATTAAAACAACAGAATGGTTAAAACCATTCTGTTGTTTGTGTTCGAGCTCGAGCCCGACGGCCGAGAGAAGAACAGCAGAGAGGGGGAGGCGACGCGGCGCCGTTCACCGGTGATTTTTGACGGTCTCCAGCCAGACGACGGCGGCGAACCATGGGCTAGCGTTTCCGGCCGACTCCGCGCACTAACCGACCTGGTAAGTTGGTTTTTGCTCTATTTTTGTGTTCGGTCTGTGCTGGGGATCGCCGAGCTGCTAGAGCTCCGATCGCTGGCCATTTTTGGCTGCCCTTAGCGTCTGATTGCCGAGCTCAACGCCGACAAAGATTGCCGAGCAAAAGGGAGCTCGAATTGAACCAAAATCTGAGAACCCCTTTCTCTGAGCTTCGGGTTTCTTGTGTGAAACCTTGGTTTTTCGTTAGATTATGTTAATTGGATGTTAGGGTAGTTGATTGGTGAGGAATTGGATGAGAATTGATGAAAAACTAGAAAAGGGGAAATTCTAGGTTAAGGGGCAGTTCAGGTTTTTGCCATTTTGACCTAGCTACGGTCGTTTGTTTTAAAATTTCTTTTAGCAGATTAATATAGGTTATTAGAGGAGTACGTGGCCGTTGGAATCGTTTGATTCCGATATCCGACGCAAAAGTTACGCGCATTCAAAATTTATGGTAGTGTGGTTGCTTTGTATTGTCTTGGTTGAGTGGTTGCTTTGTATTGTCTTGGTTGAGTGGTTGCTTTGTATTGTCTTGGTTGAGTGGTTGCTTTGTATTGTCTTGGTTGAGTGGTTGCTTTGTATTGTCTTGGTTGAGTGGTTGCTTTGTATTGTCTTGGTTGAGTGGTTGCTTTGTATTGTCTTGGTTGAGTGGTTGCTTTGTATTGTCTTGGTTGAGTGGTTGCTTTGTATTGTTTTGGTAGTGTGGTTGCTTTGTATTGTCTTGGTTGAGTGGTTGCTTTGTATTGTTTTGGTAGTGTGGTTGCTTTGTATTGTTTTGGTAGTGTGGTTGCTTTGTATTGTCTTGGTTGAGTGGTTGCTTTGTATTGTCTTGGTTGAGTGGTTGCTTTGTATTGTTTTGGTAGTGTGGTTGCTTTGTATTGTCTTGGTTGAGTGGTTGCTTTGTATTGTCTTGGTTGAGTGGTTGCTTTGTATTGTCTTGGTTGAGTGGTTGCTTTGTATTGTTTTGGTAGTGTGGTTGCTTTGTATTGTCTTGGTTGAGTGGTTGCTTTGTATTGTCTTGGTTGAGTGGTTGCTTTGTATTGTCTTGGTTGAGTGGTTGCTTTGTATTGTTTTGGTAGTGTGGTTGCTTTGTATTGTTTTGGTAGTGTGGTTGCTTTGTATTGTCTTGGTTGAGTGGTTGCTTTGTATTGTCTTGGTTGAGTGGTTGCTTTGTATTGTCTTGGTTGAGTGGTTGCTTTGTATTGTTTTGGTAGTGTGGTTGCTTTGTATTGTCTTGGTTGAGTGGTTGCTTTGTATTGTCTTGGTTGAGTGGTTGCTTTGTATTGTTTTGGTAGTGTGGTTGCTTTGTATTGTCTTGGTTGAGTGGTTGCTTTGTATTGTCTTGGTTGAGTGGTTGCTTTGTATTGTCTTGGTTGAGTGGTTGCTTTGTATTGTTTTGGTAGTGTGGTTGCTTTGTATTGTTTTGGTAGTGTGGTTGCTTTGTATTGTCTTGGTTGAGTGGTTGCTTTGTATTGTTTTGGTAGTGTGGTTGCTTTGTATTGTTTTGGTAGTGTGGTTGCTTTGTATTGTTTTGGTAGTGTGGTTGCTTTGTATTGTTTTGGTAGTGTGGTTGCTTTGTATTGTCTTGGTTGAGTGGTTGCTTTGTATTGTTTTGGTAGTGTGGTTGCTTTGTATTGTTTTGGTAGTGTGGTTGCTTTGTATTGTCTTGGTTGAGTGGTTGCTTTGTATTGTCTTGGTTGAGTGGTTGCTTTGTATTGTCTTGGTTGAGTGGTTGCTTTGTATTGTTTTGGTAGTGTGGTTGCTTTGTATTGTTTTGGTAGTGTGGTTGCTTTGTATTGTCTTGGTTGAGTGGTTGCTTTGTATTGTCTTGGTTGAGTGGTTGCTTTGTATTGTTTTGGTAGTGTGGTTGCTTTGTATTGTTTTGGTAGTGTGGTTGCTTTGTATTGTCTTGGTTGAGTGGTTGCTTTGTATTGTTTTGGTAGTGTGGTTGCTTTGTATTGTCTTGGTTGAGTGGTTGCTTTGTATTGTTTTGGTAGTGTGGTTGCTTTGTATTGTCTTGGTTGAGTGGTTGCTTTGTATTGTTTTGGTAGTGTGGTTGCTTTGTATTGTCTTGGTTGAGTGGTTGCTTGTATTGTTTTGGTAGTGTGGTTGCTTTGACTTGTATTTGTTGGGGTAATTTCTTTGTCTTGTATTGGTTTGTGTGACGTTGAGTTTAAAATGTAAAAATGGGTAGTGTAAGCTGGAGAGGTAAGGGAACTGGGTAGGGCCATCTTGGGAGCTTGGCTCGGATGGAAACGCATCTTGGGAGCGAGACTCAGATATGATTGAGTAGTGCCTCTTGGGAGCGAGACTCGGAGGGTTAGGGCCATCTTGGGAGCGAGACTCGGATGGATACGCATCTTGGGAGCGAGACTCGGAGGGTTAGGGCCATCTTGGGAGCGAGACTCGGATGGATACGCATCTTGGGAGCGAGACTCGGAGGGTTAGGGCCATCTTAGGAGCGAGACTCGGAGGGTTAGGGCCATCTTGGGAGCGAGACTCGGATGGATACGCATCTTGGGAGCGAGACTCAGATATGATTGAGTAGTGCCTCTTGGGAGCGAGACTCGGAGGGTTAGGGCCATCTTGGGAGCTAGGCTCGGATGGATACGCATCTTGGGAGCAAGACTCGGATGTGTAATAGGTATTTGGGTTAGGGTAATCTTGGGAGCTAGACTTGTATGCGTGTTTGGGTTGTGTGAGAGTCGTGTGTGCATATTTTTATATTTGTTTTCCCCTACTTGCTAAGCATAAGCTTACGTGTGTGTGTGTGTTCTATGGTGTAGGTAACGGCGACGGCGCAGATACAGGTGAGCTTGATAAAGGAACCAAGGATTTGGGGCAGTCGGAGATTCACGGAGCATGCCGGTGTGGGCAGTTGTCAGGGCGCCTCGACCATGGTCTTCGGGAGAATGTGGGGTTTTGTATTTTAGTAATATTGTAAATGTCTGTTTGTGGAATTGATGGGAATGCGTAAGTATTATTTTGGTTGATGTTTTTGACAGTTATGGGATAGCTATGTGTTTGGTGGTATATAGTTAAGTTAAGGGTGATGTATCGCCCTATATTGTGGATTTTCTTCACTTAGGGATGTTTGTATTTTAGTTCCCTCTTTACTATTATTTGGAGATTTCGTAGGTTGGTTAGATGGTTGGAATATTCTGGTTTGTTTGGGATTGGATTTTATTGCAGGTACCTAGCATTTTAGAGGCACCATTTTCAGGCGTTACTTTGCTGAAATTTTTGGGAAGGATGCTATGGTGCTTAAAGGTTAGGATTTAGGGAAATTAGTGAGTCTAAGCAGCTAGGTTTTAAATTAGAGAGAACTTAGGAAGAATTAGCTTTAAATTCTGCTGTGTCAATTTTATTTAAATTTGTTTTAACGTGGGATTGATTAGCAAAGTAGCGCACCGAACCAGGGTGGGTTCGGGGGCGTTACAACACAACACTACACGAAGAAAAGCAATAACAAATAAAACCTACCGTTCTATGGCGTAGGCACGAAGGCAAAAGAACATTACCCACTACTTACCTGGCGTCCTAGCTCGCTGGTTTTACTCGGTTACCTGTCCATCTACAGCTCGACCTACGACAATTATTCAAACTTCATTAAAATCAAGCCTATATTCTCCAATTACTCTCAAACTACTATTTCCATCATAATCCAACTAAAACCTAATTAAACGGGCCACTAATTTGGGTTCGGTAAAAACCGACCCGAAACTTCAAACATTCATAACTTTCGCGTCAGATATCAGAATCGAATGATTCTGGTGGCCACGTACTCCTCTAATAACCTATTTTAACCTGCCAAAAGGAATTTTAAAACAAACGACCGCAGCTAGGTCAAAAATGGAAAAACCCGATTATGCCATTTACCCGAAATTGTCCCTATTTTGGTTTTTCATCAATTTTCGCCTAATTCCTCACCAATCAACCATCCTAGCATCAAATTAACATAACCTAACAAAATCTCGAGGCTACACACAGCAAAACCAGAAATGCCCAAACCGAGAGCTTACTGATTTTTGCCTAACTGAGCTCCTCACTGTTCAACGGCCATCGCCGGTTCAAGGGTCGGCAAACCCAAGCTGAGGACACCCAAATCGGCCGGTGATCAGAGCCTCTAGCAGATCGACGACCCACAGCCCCAAACAGAACCTGAACAGGATAAAAATCTGCCTTACCTGTCGGTTCGTGCGCGGAGACAACCGAACCCTGCTCGTCGCCGTCGTCTGGCCGGAGAACGTCGACAATCGCTGGTGAACGGCGCTGAACATCTCTCGCGTCGTCTCCCCTCTCCCCTGTTCTCCTCTTGGCCATCGAGCACTCGACGAACAACAGAATGGCTTTGAGCCATTCTGTTGTTTTTGTTTTTAATAATAATAATAATAATAATTATAATAATAATAATAATCAATAACTCACGGCTTAATTTCACTGGAAATACCCGAACCTAAATTAACAAACCGTTTAGTTCCACTAAATTTATTAACTTTTCTTTTTAATTAATTAAATCTAAATTCGCGGGTGTTACATCCCTACTGAGTTAGTCGCTCACCTAAAAAACCCTCATTTTCCCAAGTTAGGATCGTTGAGGCTGATGGTGAAATTGTTTACTGAGGAGTTGTCCCCTTGTCCTCTTTATATTTCAACTGTTTATCTCCTTCCTAATTTATTTTTTTTTTCTTATTTCTTTATTTTTTTTTCTTATTTCTTGCTTCCATAAATTATTAGGTGTTTGGTACTTGATTTTCTGCACAACATTTTTTTGGATGAATTGAGTTTTGCAGTATCTCATTTTTGTTTTATTACTATCTAGATTTCGACCACTTTTTTGTGTTTTAATGATCAATCTAAGTGCAAGTCTTTCGCTTTAAGCAAATCCTTGGGCTAAGCAATCCGATCCTCTCCAAGGATCAGGTCGCTCGATCTAGTGTTTCTATGTAGACCAATCTTTGAGCTCGACAGTTGTCATTGACCTTCTCAATTGGAGTTACTTTTAATTCCTTAGATGCCATTTTAATAGGAGTGTTCTCTTCGTTAGTATGATTCTTATCTTCTAAATTTAGGGTTTCCATTCCCCTTCAAGTTTTTCATTCAACTCTGAATTGTTGAACGATTAGATTGCATCATCAAAGGTCACATGAAAAGATTCTTCCACAACTTCAATTTCTTTTATTGAAAACTCTATACGCTTTTCTTGTTCAGGAATAGTGTCAAAATATTCAATAATTTGTCTTAGAGTCAAACTTGTCTAAATTATCTTTGCATATTTAGGATGAAAGACTTGCATCTAAAGAATTTAAAATATCTAACATTTAGAGTTCTACTATTCTAAAGCTTATAGAGAGTTTCTCAAGAATTGGACAAGTGGAAACACAGTTTAGGAAATAGCATGCTTAGTTGGAGTGACCTATTTTTTCTTTCAAGAACTTCATTTTGTTGAAGTGTTCTTGGTGAAGAAATGTGATGGTTCGGGTTAATATTAACCATTATCACAATTGGAGTAATTAAATGTGATTAGAAAGCTTATAAAATACTTTGTATGGAAAAGTAAAAATGGTTTACTTGAGATACATGTGAGTGAAAATTAAATAACATTGTTGTGGTGCTCGGATAATTCTAAAAATTTACAATATTAACATAGTCACATAAAGAAAGAGAATGGCCTTGTAATGAAAGCAATTTGATTTATGCAATAAAAGTTATGCAAGTTTGAAGTTAGTTGAGCTGTAATTGATTTGAAATTGTACTATTTTGGTAAATCAATCTAAATGAGATTTTAGAGTGAGAATTAGGAGAAAGTTATAGAAGAAAAAATATTCTTAACATCTTAAAGGAGGTGATCATGCAATAAATTGGATGACCAATGAGATGGTGCCATGTGTCACTGTTGGATTAGTAATTAATGTGTGATTAAGTAATTAAGTGGTAGTTAAGGTTAACTAATCATGATTAATTAAGTTAATTTTAGTGATTAGCTTAGAACTAATCTATTATAATTACATTAAATAATTATGCTTAAAACATAATTAAGTTTGTTAGTTTGCAAAGAAATGCAAAAGGAAGGGTAAATTGGTATATTTTGAAAGGTAAAAGGGACAAATTGGTAATTTAACCCTAAGTCCCTTTAGAAATATGAAGAAATGACTGAGTATCTGTCGTTTTCATGTTGAACCAGAGAGAGGGGAAGAAAAAAGAAAGAAAGAGAATAAAAAAAGGAGAGGAATTTGACTTCCAATTCCTTAAAAGAAATTGTTTCTATCATCAAGTCTCATCAAGAGGAATTATTTGAGTTAAAATCAAAGGGTAAAAGTAAAGAAACAAGAGACACCAAGAGGTAAGAATTCTATTTTTTGTGTTTCCTTATCTATGCTGAAATTGAATAGTTTAGGTGAAGAAAATGGTATATTTGGGATATATGTGATAAGGTTTTGAATTAGTGATGTTTGGTTGAATTAAAGGTGAGAAATTGTACAACTTTGATGAGAAAGAATTACAACTTAAGTGTTTCTAAGCTAGAAAGTGTATATAATAAATTGAATAAGAAAAATATGAACTCTTAGTTAATATTAATATCCATTGTTGTTATTGGATAAAGTTGGTTGTATTAGATGAATAAAAGTATAAAATGGATATGTTGAGGTTATGGTGATTTGGTTTAAAAGGATGAAAGAGGCATAAATTGTATATGCTTGATGGCTAAAAGCATTGTAAAAACTAGGATAAAATATTTGTATCCAATATTGAATTTGGGGTTATATGATATAAAATTGAGGCTTTGATAATTGATTTAAAGCATGAAAAAGATTCATGTTGGTTGAAAGAATGAATATATTCTTATAGTTTTAAATATTGAATTATTAGTAAGCATTAATGAATAAATGCTTCATTTGGATAAGATAGAATAAAAATATATAATTGAAGGATTGCATATTATATTTATGTTCTAGAGAGGTGTTGATATGTTTTTGGGCATACAAATGTGTTAAAATCGTAGAAATGTCGAAGGTTGAGGCTCATAAGCAAACTCGTGGAGATGTAAAAAATAGGAAATATTTCGAGAGCAGGCTCCTTGGATTGCTAGCAAACTCCAAGAAGTAAAATTCATTAAAAAACAATCTTGAGACCAAATTTTTTGGGGTTTTAGAGCATACTCCCATGGAAGCATTTTTGTGTAGAAATTTGCTTTGGTAGGCTCCTGGAGTAGATGAGTGAGCTCCCACACAAGTTTAAAAATATGAATTTAGAATAAGATTAAAAATGATTTAAGTATCGGGTTTTTATGAGCTTTTGAACATCATTAAAGAGTGTCTTGACAAAAATAAAGACATCATTCATGCATCATATTACTTGTCAATGAACAAGATTTTCATGCTCATATATCATGCATTCTTAGTATATGTATGTATTCCATTTATGCATAGTGAGAATATTCAAATCATGCATCTTGATTGTTTACATATCGAACAGTATTGTAGGGGATAATATTGGTAAAATTCAAACCCAACAGTTATCTTGCTGGTGGTGGATTGTGTGACGTATGTAAAGTAGAAAAATAGAATGGGAAGGACTATGAGTCCCTCTTAGGTTGAAAATTCCTAGCCTTCCGGAGGTTATGTTGACGTGCAAGCGCTCTGTGAAATGGTTAGTGAGATGTAACTATATGTACGACTTTGCATATGACGGTTATTGATCATCCATATTAGCATTCACATATAATTTAATATGAATCATACATATTGACATTCATATAACATTTTATTATGGTACTTGACAAAAATGAATCTATTTAATTAATATGGAACATAGAAATGCTATGATTCACTTATCATAACGTGGTTGCACATACTTGCATTGATTCATTTATCATGGGATGAGTGATGTGTGTGAGAGATGCATTGTGCACTGATTACATATAGTTGAGTATAAAATGAGAAAGTAGTAAGTTTAGATATCTTGGCGATGATTTTTATATCATGTATCTAGGTATATTTATTTATGCTTTGTGCCTTCCTACACAGAGGAATATGATAACTTGGCATTGGGTTAGAAATTCATTAAAATGTCTCGTGAATTTTGTAATGAATATTGAGTTAAACATTAATTATATATGTCTTGAAGATTTTGTAAAGAGCATGAGTTTAGACATTTATATAATATGTGTAGATAATTTGCGTAGATATGAACCATAGAATAAGTGTGAAATAGAATTTAGCCATTAAATATAATGTCCTTAGTTAAGTATAACCATGAAATCCAAAAGTAAATTGTAAATGATACTCATATTAGTCACAATTATAATTGGAGATGAAAATGAAGTACATGAAATGAGATATAAATAAAATGGGTGATGAGAATCAAATGGAAATGAAATATGTGATTATTTTGTGAAATGAGATATATGTACAAGTGAAGCTAGCACATGGAATTAATGTTTGCATAAAGATTAACTGCGCAAAAAAATGAGGCAAAAATTTAGTTAGACTATATGTAACACCCGGCCTTTTTGCATGTAATTATTTTCCCGAACCAATTCTCGGGATTTAATTTAATGTAAATGCAATATATATGTTTTGTTGGAAAACTAAACTAATGTTTAACTAGGTATAACACTAAGTTTAAAACCAATGGAAGGGCAAATTAGGAAGGAAATTAAGGTTGGTGGGAGAACTCAAATGGATGATTGAAATGTGGCAGCTTATTGAAGAAGTTAAGTTCTTCCCCCTACGTGAAACCTTCTTCATTTCACTTCTCTGCTCCCTCTTCCTCTTCTCGGCATTCTCTCTCCCAGACGATAAGCAACCATCGAAGCTGTAACACTCGGCATTTTGCCTATGTAATAATTCCCCGAATATGTAAGCAGAATTTCTCCGATATGAATGCAATGATTGTTTTTAATAAAATTGTCGATGTGTTTAATCGAGCGAGGGTGATTCGTGAGACCGAATCGATTAAACTAAATAATGTTTTAGTTAAAAACCAATGAAAGGGCAAATTAGGAAGAAATTAAGGTTGGTGGGAGAAATCAAATGGATGATTGACACTTGGCAAACTTGTGGAAGAAGACAAGCCATGTATTCAATTTCCTTCTCTTCCTCCTACGTGAGATATTGCCCTCTCTGCTCTCTCTCTCATTTCCCTCTCTGCTTCTCTCCTTTGGTTGAAGAAAACCAACGCAAGGAGTTTCTTCCTTCTCTGATTTTCCTCCTGCTTTTCGGTCTAAGGTAATCATCTTAGATAGAAAACGATTTTAGTTTATTTATTTGCTAGTTTCGTGATGTTTTAGGGTTAATGTCCGTTTATGCATGCTATAGGTTCGTGAACCACGGTGCTCGTGCGTTCATGCTTGCTGCATTTCGGACCACAGGTAAGTTCATACGTATAGGTTTGGCCCTTAAGGCCCTACAATACGGAGGTACTAGGTTTATGATGTCGGGATTTCTGTTGGGTAGTTAAACCATAGGTTATGTTTAGGTTAAGTGTATTTTGTTTTATGTTCTGCTTATTCTGCTTATTATTCTGTCGCATGTCTATGAATGTTCATGCATACACGTTTTCTCTGAAAGTCATGAAAATGTTTTCTGTACACGGTTTGAAGTTAAGTAAGATAAAACCTGTAATGAAATGTATGGTTAAGTGGGGATGAGGACTGGCATCCTGTCATGTACTCCTGTTATGTCCTGTTGTGGCATGTACTCCTGTTGCGCCAGCTCCTCTTCCCACTTATACCTTCCTGTCCAGTGAAATGTAATGTAATGTTCATGTATTTGAAAATGTTCATGCATAGCACGTACATCACTTTACATTGTATGTTCTTACTGAGCTTTAGGCTCATAGTTGAACTCCCTGTTGTAGGTATGGATCCTCCAGATGAGGACATTGTGCCTCAAGACGAGGAATTGATGTAGTTGGCGTAATGAGCTCACGGGGTTCGGTTGCTGCAGTCAGACAAAAGTTAATCCTGTGAGAATGTGTTTTCTGAAGTTAGGTCCAATATTGTATAGCTTTTGAAATTTTAAAACATTTGAATGTAGGTCCAGTTCTGTACTACTTTGTGGTTTGTAAAACGATGTATGGAACCTGTATTGATGTTTAAAACCTCTGTATTTGACAGTTGAATTATGTTTTGAAGTATTCTGGAATTTGTTTGGAATATTTTCTGTTAGTCTGTGCATGGATAGTTTCTGGTTTTAGAACTATCCATGTAGTGTGATCTTTCTTAAGTTTCTGTTATGCCTCCTGTTGTGTTCGAGAACCATGTTTTAAATTGGTTTGAGAATCTGAGATTTTTATGTTTTCTGTTTTTCTGCTCTCTGTTGGTATGTCTTCCTGTTAAAAGTTGTCAAATTCTGCCTTTAAAACTATGTCTTCCGATTGCATCCTCCGCTGTTTTAAAATTTCATCTTCCGGTTACTGTTCACATTTTTAGTCATCCGGTCACTGTTCACATTTTTAACCAATCCGGTTACTGTTCACATTTTTAATCTTCCGGTTACTGTTCACATTTTTCATCTTCCGGTTACTGTTCACAAATTTCATCTTCCGGTTACTGTTCACATTTTTAGTCATCCGGTCACTGTTCACATTTTACATCTTCCGGTTACTGTTCACATTTTTAGTCATCCGGTCACTGTTCACATTTTTAACCAATCCGGTCACTGTTCACATTTTTCATCTTCCGGTTACTGTTCACATTTTTAGTCATCCGGTCACTGTTCACATTTTTAACCAATCCGGTCACTGTTCACATTTTTCATCTTCCGGTTACTGTTCACAAATTTCATCTTCCGGTTACTGTTCACATTTTTAACCAATCCGGTCACTGTTCACATTTTTAACCAATCCGGTCACTGTTCACATTTTTAACCAATCCGGTCACTGTTCACATTTTTAGTCATCCGGTCACTGTTCACATTTTTCATCTTCCGGTTACTGTTCACAAATTTCATCTTCCGGTTACTGTTCACAAATTTCATCTTCCGGTTACTGTTCACAAATTTCATCTTCCGGTTACTGTTCACATTTTTCATCTTCCGGTTACTGTTCACAAATTTCATCTTCCGGTTACTGTTCACAAATTTCATCTTCCGGTTACTGTTCACATTTTTCATCTTCCGTTACTGTTCACATTTTTCATCTTCCGGTTACTGTTCACATTTTTAACCAATCCGGTCACTGTTCACATTTTTAACCAATCCGGTCACTGTTCACATTTTTAGTCATCCGGTCACTGTTCACATTTTTCATCTTCCGGTTACTGTTCACATTTTTAGTCATCCGGTCACTGTTCACATTTTTCATCTTCCGGTTACTGTTCACAAATTTCATCTTCCGGTTACTGTTCACAAATTTCATCTTCCGGTTACTGTTCACAAATTTCATCTTCCGGTTACTGTTCACAAATTTCATCTTCCGGTTACTGTTCACAAATTTCATCTTCCGGTTACTGTTCACATTTTTAGTCATCCGGTCACTGTTCACATTTTTAACCAATCCGGTTACTGTTCACATTTTTCATCTTCCGGTTACTGTTCACAAATTTCATCTTCCGGTTACTGTTCACATTTTTCATCTTCCGGTTACTGTTCACATTTTTCATCTTCCGGTTACTGTTCACAAATTTCATCTTCCGGTTACTGTTCACATTTTTAGTCATCCGGTCACTGTTCACATTTTTAACCAATCCGGTTACTGTTCACATTTTTCATCTTCCGGTTACTGTTCACATTTTTAACCAATCCGGTCACTGTTCACATTTTTCATCTTCCGGTTACTGTTCACATTTTTAGTCATCCGGTCACTGTTCACATTTTTAACCAATCCGGTCACTGTTCACATTTTTAGTCATCCGGTCACTGTTCACATTTTTAACCAATCCGGTCACTGTTCACATTTTTAACCAATCCGGTCACTGTTCACATTTTTAGTCATCCGGTCACTGTTCACATTTTTAACCAATCCGGTCACTGTTCACATTTTTCATCTTCCGGTTACTGTTCACATTTTTAACCAATCCGGTCACTGTTCACATTTTTAGTCATCCGGTCACTGTTCACATTTTTAGTCATCCGGTCACTGTTCACATTTTTAACCAATCCGGTCACTGTTCACATTTTTAGTCATCCGGTCACTGTTCACATTTTTAACCAATCCGGTCACTGTTCACATTTTTAACCAATCCGGTCACTGTTCACATTTTTAACCAATCCGGTCACTGTTCACATTTTTAACCAATCCGGTCACTGTTCACATTTTTAACCAATCCGGTCACTGTTCACATTTTTAGTCATCCGGTCACTGTTCACATTTTTAACCAATCCGGTCACTGTTCACATTTTTAACCAATCCGGTCACTGTTCACATTTTTAGTCATCCGGTCACTGTTCACATTTTTAACCAATCCGGTCACTGTTCACATTTTTCATCTTCCGGTTACTGTTCACATTTTTAGTCATCCGGTCACTGTTCACATTTTTAACCAATCCGGTCACTGTTCACATTTTTAGTCATCCGGTCACTGTTCACATTTTTAGTCATCCGGTCACTGTTCACATTTTTAGTCATCCGGTCACTGTTCACATTTTTAGTCATCCGGTCACTGTTCACATTTTTAACCAATCCGGTCACTGTTCACATTTTTAACCAATCCGGTCACTGTTCACATTTTTAGTCATCCGGTCACTGTTCACATTTTTAACCAATCCGGTCACTGTTCACATTTTTAACCAATCCGGTCACTGTTCACATTTTTAGTCATCCGGTCACTGTTCACATTTTTAGTCATCCGGTCACTGTTCACATTTTTAGTCATCCGGTCACTGTTCACATTTTTAGTCATCCGGTCACTGTTCACATTTTTAGTCATCCGGTCACTGTTCACATTTTTAACCAATCCGGTCACTGTTCACATTTTTAACCAATCCGGTCACTGTTCACATTTTTAACCAATCCGGTCACTGTTCACATTTTTAGTCATCCGGTCACTGTTCACATTTTTAGTCATCCGGTCACTGTTCACATTTTTAGTCATCCGGTCACTGTTCACATTTTTAACCAATCCGGTCACTGTTCACATTTTTAGTCATCCGGTCACTGTTCACATTTTTAGTCATCCGGTCACTGTTCACATTTTTAGTCATCCGGTCACTGTTCACATTTTTAGTCATCCGGTCACTGTTCACATTTTTAGTCATCCGGTCACTGTTCACATTTTTAGTCATCCGGTCACTGTTCACATTTTTAGTCATCCGGTCACTGTTCACATTTTTAGTCATCCGGTCACTGTTCACATTTTTAGTCATCCGGTCACTGTTCACATTTTTAGTCATCCGGTCACTGTTCACATTTTTAACCAATCCGGTCACTGTTCACATTTTTAGTCATCCGGTCACTGTTCACATTTTTAGTCATCCGGTCACTGTTCACATTTTTAGTCATCCGGTCACTGTTCACATTTTTAACCAATCCGGTCACTGTTCACATTTTTAGTCATCCGGTCACTGTTCACATTTTTAACCAATCCGGTCACTGTTCACATTTTTAACCAATCCGGTCACTGTTCACATTTTTAGTCATCCGGTCACTGTTCACATTTTTAACCAATCCGGTCACTGTTCACATTTTTAGTCATCCGGTCACTGTTCACATTTTTAGTCATCCGGTCACTGTTCACATTTTTAGTCATCCGGTCACTGTTCACATTTTTAACCAATCCGGTCACTGTTCACATTTTTAGTCATCCGGTCACTGTTCACATTTTTAGTCATCCGGTCACTGTTCACATTTTTAGTCATCCGGTCACTGTTCACATTTTTAGTCATCCGGTCACTGTTCACATTTTTAGTCATCCGGTCACTGTTCACATTTTTAGTCATCCGGTCACTGTTCACATTTTTAACCAATCCGGTCACTGTTCACATTTTTAGTCATCCGGTCACTGTTCACATTTTTAACCAATCCGGTCACTGTTCACATTTTTAGTCATCCGGTCACTGTTTACATTTTTAACCAATCCGGTCACTGTTCACATTTTTAGTCATCCGGTCACTGTTCACATTTTTAGTCATCCGGTCACTGTTCACATTTTTAACCAATCCGGTCACTGTTCACATTTTTAACCAATCCGGTCACTGTTCACATTTTTAACCAATCCGGTCACTGTTCACATTTTTAGTCATCCGGTCACTGTTCACATTTTTAGTCATCCGGTCACTGTTCACATTTTTAGTCATCCGGTCACTGTTCACATTTTTAGTCATCCGGTCACTGTTCACATTTTTAGTCATCCGGTCACTGTTCACATTTTTAACCAATCCGGTCACTGTTCACATTTTTAACCAATCCGGTCACTGTTCACATTTTTAGTCATCCGGTCACTGTTCACATTTTTAACCAATCCGGTCACTGTTCACATTTTTAACCAATCCGGTCACTGTTCACATTTTTAGTCATCCGGTCACTGTTCACATTTTTAGTCATCCGCCCCAGTTTTTGCCTCAGTCATCCGCTCCAGTCAAAGTCAATTCTGTCATCCGCCCCAGTCAAAGTCAATTCTGTCATCCGCCCCAGTCAAAGTCAATTCTGTCATCCGCCCCAGTTTTTGCCTCAGTCATCCGCTCCAGTCAAAGTCAATTCTGTCATCCGCCCCAGTTCTGCCTTAGTCATCCGCCCCAGTCAAAGTCAATTCTGTCATCCGCCCCAGTTTTTGCCTCAGTCATCCGCTCCAGTCAAAGTCAATTCTGTCATCCGCCCCAGTTTTTGCCTCAGTCATCCGCTCCAGTCAAAGTCAATTCTGTCATCCGCCCCAGTCAAAGTCAATTCTGTCATCCGCCCCAGTTTTTGCCTCAGTCATCCGCTCCAGTCAAAGTCAATTCTGTCATCCGCCCCAGTTTTTGCCTCAGTCATCCGCCCCAGTCAAAGTCAATTCTGTCATCCGCCCCAGTCAAAGTCAATTCTGTCATCCGCCCCAGTTTTTGCCTCAGTCATCCGCTCCAGTCAAAGTCAATTCTGTCATCCGCCCCAGTCAAAGTCAATTCTGTCATCCGCCCCAGTCAAAGTCAATTCTGTCATCCGCCCCAGTCAAAGTCAATTCTGTCATCCGCCCCAGTTTTTGCCTCAGTCATCCGCTCCAGTCAAAGTCAATTCTGTCATCCGCCCCAGTTTTTGCCTCAGTCATCCGCTCCAGTCAAAGTCAATTCTGTCATCCGCCCCAGTCAAAGTCAATTCTGTCATCCGCCCCAGTCAAAGTCAATTCTGTCATCCGCCCCAGTTTTTGCCTCAGTCATCCGCTCCAGTCAAAGTCAATTCTGTCATCCGCCCCAGTTCTGCCTTAGTCATCCGCCCCAGTCAAAGTCAATTCTGTCATCCGCCCCAGTTTTTGCCTCAGTCATCCGCTCCAGTCAAAGTCAATTTTGTCATCCGCCCCAGTTTTTGCCTCAGTCATCCGCCCTAGTCAAAGTCAATTCTGTCATCCGCCCCAGTTATATGCCTTAGTCATCCGCCCAGTGCATTACGTCTTCCAGCTGACGTCACCCAAGTCTTCCGCCCAGTGCATTATGTCTTCCGGCTGATGTCAGCATAAGTCTTCCGCCCAGTTTAAAACTCCGTCTTCCGACTGACGTCACCCAAGTCTTCCGCTCAGTGTAAATATGTCTTCCGGCTGACGTCATTTAAGTCTGCTGCCCAGTTTAAACCAAGTCTTCCGCCAGCTTTCCACCTAAGTCTTCCGACTCCAGGGAATGTTTTTCCCTTCCTCTGAAAAGTTTATGAGTTATTTCTATAAGTTCATCCTGTTTATGTTCAAAAAAAAAATATATAGTCACTGTTTTTCCTGTTATCTGTCTCGGAGTGATGGCTCCGATCCCGGACTCCGATCGGGTTCCGGTTTCGGGCTGTCACAGTAATGGTATCAGAGAGATAAGGTTTTAAAACCGATTATGTGAAGTGTCTGACTACGCAATCCGCCACGTGAGGTCGCTTCACCAACTGTAAGTGTTTAAGTTACTGTACTTGTTTTGTTTATTAAGTTAAGTTCATTATTTCGTATAGGATTTTTCTAGAATGGTGAGAGGAAATCAAGGTGATGCAAACGACAGAGGCGATGCCCTCGACCGTCTAACCGAGTTGGTCGGCACTCAATCTTGCATGATCCGGCGTTTGATTGCGAGGGAGGGCAATTGAAACAACAATAACCATGCGAATGCTCCACGTGACACTAGTGGAGAGAGATTCCGGCGTCTCCAACCGCCTATATTCGATGGGTTATCAACAGATCCTACTCACGCCGAAGAATGGATTCGGCAGATTGAACGTATGCTGAATTATGCAGAAGTGGAGGAAAACAAGAAAGTGATGTGTGCCTCATTTAATCTCACCAAGAGTGCTGGATTTTGGTGGGACACAGTGCAGTCAACCACTATGGCATTAGGTTGGGAGGGATTCAAAAGGCTCTTCTACAAGAAATACTTCGACCGCAGTATGAGGAAGGAGAAGTTGTTAGAATTCTCTCGACTGCGACAATTTGGAACGGTGGCTGAGTATATTCAGAAATTCGATTCACTATCCCGATATGCACCTCACCTAGTGGCCACCGACGAAAATAAGGTGCATCAATTTATCCAGGGTTTGAAGATGGATCTCTTACGAGGGATTACATACGGGGGATTTGACAAGGCCCCATACACAAAGGTGGTAGCTAAGGCTTATCAGTTGGAAGCCTTAGAGGCAAAGTCTCAGAGATATACATCAAAGAGAATCATGCAGGATGCCCCTCAGCAGCAACAACAACAACAAAAGGGACAGTTTGGGCAACCACGGCAGCAACAAAACAGAGGTGTCAAAAGACCAAATGAAGTTGCCATTTATCAGGACAAAGGGAAAAGACCTATGGGAGCTCCTCAGCTTCCTGTATGCCCAACTTGCTAGAGAAATCATACGGGGGAATGTAGGTTCTACACTGGCCGATGCTTTCGATGTGACAAGAAAGGCCACCAAGTCCGGGATTGTCCGGTGCCTGACACAAGGCAGAATCGTGTCGTGCCAAGAGTGTTTGCTAAGATGGAGGATGTTGATGATGCTGATCTGCACACAGCAATCACAGGTACAATTTCAGTATGTGATGCACCTGCCTATACCTTGTGGGACACGGGGGCCACACATTCGTTTGTGGCCATGGACTTCATAGTTAAGCAGAGGTTTTGTAGTACGTCGTCAGATCAGCCCTATAGCATTATGCTACCGTCCGGAGAGTTTATGCACTCTGAACAGGTTGTAAGGGGTGATATAGTGTCAGTAGGAGACCAGAAATTTTATGCCAATCTCATCGTCATCGGGATGAAAGGTTACGATGTCATTCTGGGGATGGACTGGCTGTTTAGACATTATGCCACCATCAACTGTAGGTCCGGGCTAGTGTCGTTTAAACGCCCGAATGGAGTAGAGTTCTCCTACCAGGCGATACCACAGAAACGTGGTATACCTGTTATATCTACCTTGAAAGCTCGACGGCTGATGAAGTCAGCATGCATCGGATTTCTTGCCCACGTTGTGGATGTTCAAAGGCAAAATGAGGTGGAACTTCAAAACATTCCGGTAGTCCGGGACTTCTCAGAGGTTTTCTTAAATGACTTACCGGGATTGCCACCTGATCGCGAAATCGAGTTTGAAATTGATGTATATCCTGGTGCGGAACCAGTATCGAAGAATCCGTACCGTATGGCACCAATCGAGCTGAAGGAATTGAAGACTCAGCTGAAAGAGTTAGTGGACAAGGGTTTTGTACGCCCTAGCTTCTCTTCGTGGGGTGCTCCTGTCTTATTTGTTAAGAAGAAGGATGGGTCCCTACGGATGTGTATTGATTACCGTGAGTTGAACAAGTTGACAATTAAGAATAAGTACCCGTTGCCAAGAATCGATGATTTATTTGGCCAACTACAAGGGGCTCGGGTATTTTCTAAGATTGACTTGCGCTCCGGTTATTACCAGTTGAAGGTCAGAGCTGACGATATTCCAAAGACCGCGATCAGGACTCGATACGGGCATTACGAGTTCTTGGTAATGTCGTTCGGGTTGACTAATGCCCCGGCAGCATTTATGGACTTGATGAACAGGATATTCCAGGACTATCTGGATAAATTTGTAATCGTCTTCATTGACGACATCCTGGTTTATTCTCGGACTGAAGAGGAGCATAAAGAGCACTTGGCTATTGTGCTGTCAACTCTAAAACAGCATCAATTGTTTGCCAAGCTATCAAAGTGCGAATTCTGGTTGAACGAGATTAATTTCCTAGACCACGTGGTGTCTGCAGAGGGAGTTTCTATAGACCCGGCCAAGATTCAAGCCGTAAAAGATTGGCCAAAACCAAGGAATGCCAGCGAAGTACGAAGCTTTATCGGACTAGCTGGTTATTACAGGAAATTCATCAAGGGATTTTCTGTGATAGCAAAACCTATGACCAGCTTAACAAGGAAGGACATCAAGTTCAGGTGGTCTGAAGCATGTGAGGTGAGCTTTTAGACACTTAAGCAGAAATTAACCGCTGCTCCTCTGTTAGTATTGCCAGTTGAAGACGACAAGTTCAGCGTATATTGTGATGCATCAAAAATTGGCTTGGGATGCGTATTGATGCAAGAAGGAAAAGTGGTGGCATACGCATCCAGACAATTGAAGAACCACGAGCAAAACTACCCTACTCATGACTTGGAGTTAGCTACAGTTGTCTTTGCACTGAAGGTATGGAGACACCACTTGTATGGGCAATCATGTGAGGTGTTTTCAGATCACAAAAGCTTGAAGTACATATTTACCCAGAAGGAGTTAAACATGAGGCAACGACGGTGGCTCGAATTTGTGAAAGACTATGACATCGAGATCAAATATCACCCGGGGAAAGCAAACGTGGTGGCTGATGCATTGAGCAGGATGCCGGCTACTATGCAACCAGCCTTGACGGCCATGTCAATGCCTTTGAGGACAGAAATTCAAAGATTTGATTTGGAAGTGGTTTCTAAGCTGTCAGCCGTCTTGGCAGATCTAACATTACGGCCAACTATTCTGGACAGAATTAAGGAAGCCCAGAAAACCAATTCAAAGGAGATGGCCGATATAGTGAGCAAGTTACCTATGGCTTCTTCCGATTTCAGTTATTCGGGAGATGGTATTCTGAAGTTCTAAGGTAGGTGGTATGTTCCGAGAGATGAAGAGCTACGAAAGAACATCTTGTCGGAAGCCCACTCGTCTTCTTTCTCTGTGCATCCTGGAAGCACGAAGATGTATCAAGACTTGAAACTTCACTTCTGGTGGTCGAATATGAAGAATGAAGTGGCCAAATTTGTGGAGTCTTGCATGATATGTCAACAAGTCAAGGCTGAACATCAACGACCAGCTGGGACGCTTCAGCCTCTCCCGATTCCCGAATGGAAATGGGTGAATATTACGATGGATTTTGTTGTCGGCCTTCCGAGGACGGTTAAAGGCCATAACAGTATATGGGTCATTGTAGATAGACTAACCAAGTCGACCCACTTTCTACCTGTGAAGACGACATTCTCTATGGACCAGTATGCAGAGTTATACATTGGTGAGATTGTCAAGTTGCATGGTATTCCGGTGTCAATTGTATCTGACCGGGATCCCAGGTTCACTTCCAGGTTTTGGAAAAGCTTGCAAAACTCCTTGGGTACAAAGCTGGATTTCAGCACGGCGTTTCACCCACAGACAGATGGACAATCTGAGAGAACAATTCAGATATTGGAGGACATGTTAAGGTCGTTCGTGTTGGAACTTCATGCTCCTTGGAGTAGATATTTGCCGTTAATTGAATTCGCTTATAATAACAACTACCGGGCTACTATCGGCATGGCGCCATATGAAGCCCTCTATGGCAGAAAATATAGATCTCTGTTATGTTGGGATGAAGTTGGAGAGTCCAGACTTGTCGGCCCTGAGATATTACAGCAGATGTCTGAGGTGATTGCTGTTATCAAACAACGAATCAACACTGCTATGAGTACACAGAAAAGTTATGCAGATCGGAGACGGAGAGACTTGGAGTTCGCTGAAGGCGATGAAATATTCCTGAAGGTGTCGCCTTTCAAAGGCGTAATGAGATTTGGCAAGAAAGGGAAGCTCAGCCCACGGTTCATTGGACCTTTTCCCATTCTGAAGCGTGTGGGAAGCGTGGCTTACAAGCTACAGTTGCCAGCGTCAATGGATGGAGTTCATAATGTCTTCCATGTTTCGATGCTGAGAAAGTGCGTACGAGATCCCACCCAAATAGTGGAACATGTGGACTTTGATATCATGCCGACGCTGACATATGAAGAAAGACCTATAAAAATATTGGATATGTCACTCAAAGTATTGCGAAACAGGGTGGTTCCACTGGTAAAAGTGTTATGGCGCAACCACAATGTGGAGGAAGCCACGTGGGAAAGACAAGCAGATGTTAGAGCCCAATATCCGGAGTTATTCGTTTAGGCAAATTTTGGGGACAAAATTTCTGTTAAGGTGGGTGGAATGTAACACCTGGCCTTTTTGCATTTAATTATTTTCCCGAACCAATTCTCGGGATTTAATTTAATGTAAATGCTATATATGTTTTGTTGGAAAACTAAACTAATGTTTAACTAGGTATAACACTAAGTTTAAAACCAATGGAAGGGCAAATTATGAAGGAAATTAAGGTTGGTGGGAGAACTCAAATGGATGATTGACATGTGGCAGCTTGTTGAAGAAGTTAAGTTCTTCCCCCTACGTGAAACCTTCTTCATTTCACTTCTCTGCTCCCTCTTCCTCTTCTCGGCATTCTCTCTCCCAGACGATAAGCAACCATCGAAGCACCTTCGATCTTCTTGGATTTCCTTCTGTTTTCTGTCAAAGGTAAGCATCTACTCATGCTAACAAGTTTGGACAAGTTTAATGTGGGTTTTTCCCAAAGTTTAGGGTTATGGTATTTTGCGGAAAAAACTCACTGTCTTTGGATGAAAACACACCGGTTTGTTTTCTAAGGGTTTGAATGAGTTTGGAACAGACTCTTCTGACTTATTTGTTAGCATTTGTAGCTTGTTTATTTTCTGAAAGTACATGTACAGGTTCGAACATTTTCGAGGCTTTCCGGCTAACTGCATCGAGAAAACAGGTAAGTTCATACGTATAGGTTTGGCCCTTAAGGCCCTACAATACGGAGGTACTAGGTTTATGTTGTCGAGATTTCTGTTGGGTAGTTAAACCATAGGTTATGTTTTAGGTTAAGTGTATTCTGTTTTATATTCTGCTTATCCTGTTTATTATTCTGTTGCCTGTCTATGAATGTTCACGCATACACGTTTTTCTCTGAAAGTCATGAAAAGGTTTTCTGCACACGGTTTGAAGTTAAGTAAGATAAAACCTGTAATGTAATGTATGGTTAAGTGTGGACGAGGATTGGCATCCTGTCATGTACTCCTGTTATGTCCTGTTGTGGCATGTACTCATGTTGCGCCAGCTCCTCTTCCCACTTATACCTTCCTGTCCAGTGAAACGTAATGTAATGTAATGTTCATGTATTTGAAAATGTTCATGCATAGCATATGCACACTTCATTCTAGTATGTTCTTACTGAGCTCTAGGCTCATAGATGAACTCCCTGTTGTAGGTAAGGATACTCCAGATGAGGACCTTGTGCCTCAAAGTGACGAGCTGATGTAGTTGGAGGATCGGGCTCACAGGGTTTGGTTGCTGCAGTCAGACAAAAGTTAATCCTGTGAGAATGTGTTTTCTGAAGTTATGTCCAATATTGTACCATTTTTTGAAGTCTAAAAACATTTGAAATGTAGGTCCAGTTCTGTACTACTTTGTGGAAAACGATGGATGGAACCTGTATTGATGTTTAAAACCTCTGTATTTGAAAGTTGAATTATGTTTTGAAGTATTCTGGAATTTGTTTAGAATATTTTCTGTTAGTCTGTGCATGGATAGTTTCTGGTTTTAGAGCTATCCATGTAGTGTGATCTTTCTTAAGTTCCTGTTATGCCTTCTGTTGTGTTCGAGAACCATGTTTTGAATTGGTTTGAGAATCTGAGATTTTATGTCTTCTATTTTTCTGCTCTCCGTTGGTATGTCTTTCTGTTAAAGAGTTGTCAAATTCTGCCTTGAAAATTTAGGTCATCCTGTCAATTCTGTCATCTGCCCCAGTTCTGCCTTAGTCATCCGCCCCAGTTTTTGCCTCAGTCATCCGCTCCAATCAAAGTCAATTCTGTCATCCGCCCCAGTTTTTGCCTCAGTCATCCGCTCCAATCAAAGTCAATTCTGTCATCCGCCCCAGTTTTTGCCTCAGTCATCCGCTCCAATCAAAGTCAATTCTGTCATCTGCCCCAGTTCTGCCTTAGTCATCCGCCCCAGTTTTTGCCTCAGTCATCCGCTCCAATCAAAGTCAATTCTGTCATCTGCCCCAGTTCTGCCTTAGTCATCCGCCCCAGTTTTTGCCTCAGTCATCCGCCCCAGTTTTTGCCTCAGTCATCCGCTCCAATCAAAGTCAATTCTGTCATCCGCCCCAGTTTTTGCCTCAGTCATCCGCTCCAATCAAAGTCAATTCTGTCATCCGCCCCAATCAAAGTCAATTCTGTCATCTGCCCCAGTTCTGCCTTAGTCATCCGCCCCAATCAAAGTCAATTCTGTCATCCGCCCCAATCAAAGTCAATTCTGTCATCCGCCCCAATCAAAGTCAATTCTGTCATCCGCCCCAGTTTTTGCCTCAGTCATCCGCTCCAATCAAAGTCAATTCTGTCATCTGCCCCAGTTCTGCCTTAGTCATCCGCCCCAATCAAAGTCAATTCTGTCATCTGCCCCAGTTCTGCCTTAGTCATCCGCCCCAGTTTTTGCCTCAGTCATCCGCTCCAATCAAAGTCAATTCTGTCATCCGCCCCAATCAAAGTCAATTCTGTCATCCGCCCCAGTTTTTGCCTCAGTCATCCGCTCCAATCAAAGTCAATTCTGTCATCCGCCCCAATCAAAGTCAATTCTGTCATCTGCCCCAGTTCTGCCTTAGTCATCCGCCCCAGTTTTTGCCTCAGTCATCCGCTCCAATCAAAGTCAATTCTGTCATCTGCCCCAGTTCTGCCTTAGTCATCCGCCCCAATCAAAGTCAATTCTGTCATCTGCCCCAGTTCTGCCTTAGTCATCCGCCCCAATCAAAGTCAATTCTGTCATCCGCCCCAGTTTTTGCCTCAGTCATCCGCCCCAATCAAAGTCAATTCTGTCATCTGCCCCAGTTCTGCCTTAGTCATCCGCCCCAATCAAAGTCAATTCTGTCATCCGCCCCAATCAAAGTCAATTCTGTCATCCGCCCCAGTTTTTGCCTCAGTCATCCGCTCCAATCAAAGTCAATTCTGTCATCCGCCCCAGTTTTTGCCTCAGTCATCCGCTCCAATCAAAGTCAATTCTGTCATCTGCCCCAGTTCTGCCTTAGTCATCCGCCCCAGTTTTTGCCTCAGTCATCCGCTCCAATCAAAGTCAATTCTGTCATCTGCCCCAGTTCTGCCTTAGTCATCCGCCCCAATCAAAGTCAATTCTGTCATCCGCCCCAATCAAAGTCAATTCTGTCATCCGCCCCAGTTTTTGCCTCAGTCATCCGCTCCAATCAAAGTCAATTCTGTCATCCGCCCCAATCAAAGTCAATTCTGTCATCTGCCCCAGTTCTGCCTTAGTCATCCGCCCCAGTTTTTGCCTCAGTCATCCGCTCCAATCAAAGTCAATTCTGTCATCCGCCCCAATCAAAGTCAATTCTGTCATCTGCCCCAGTTCTGCCTTAGTCATCCGCCCCAATCAAAGTCAATTCTGTCATCTGCCCCAGTTCTGCCTTAGTCATCCGCCCCAATCAAAGTCAATTCTGTCATCCGCCCCAGTTTTTGCCTCAGTCATCCGCTCCAATCAAAGTCAATTCTGTCATCCGCCCCAATCAAAGTCAATTCTGTCATCTGCCCCAGTTCTGCCTTAGTCATCCGCCCCAATCAAAGTCAATTCTGTCATCCGCCCCAGTTTTTGCCTCAGTCATCCGCTCCAATCAAAGTCAATTCTGTCATCTGCCCCAGTTCTGCCTTAGTCATCCGCCCCAGTTTTTGCCTCAGTCATCCGCTCCAATCAAAGTCAATTCTGTCATCTGCCCCAGTTCTGCATCCGCCCCAGTTTTTGCCTCAGTCATCCGCTCCAGTCAAAGTCAATTCTGTCATCCGCCCCAGTTCTGCCTCAGTCATCCGCTCCAATCAAAGTCAATTCTGTCATCTGCCCCAGTTCTGCCTTAGTCATCCGCCCCAATCAAAGTCAATTCTGTCATCCGCCCCAGTTTTTGCCTCAGTCATCCGCTTCAGTCAAAGTCAATTCTGTCATCTGCCCCAGTTCTGCCTTAGTCATCCGCCCCAATCAAAGTCAATTCTGTCATCCGCCCCAGTTTTTGCCTCAGTCATCCGCCCCAGTCAAAGTCAATTCTGTCATCCGCCCCAGTTATATGCCTTAGTCATCCGCCCAGTGCATTACGTCTTCCGGCTGACGTCACCCAAGTCTTTCGCCCAGTGCATTATGTCTTCCGGTTGATGTCAGCATAAGTCTTCCGCCCAGTTTAAAACTCCGTCTTCCGGCTGACGTCACCCAAGTCTTCCGCTCAGTGTAAATATGTCTTCCGGCTGATGTCATTTAAGTCTGCTGCCCAGTTTTAAACCAAGTCTTCCGCCAGCTTTCCACCTAAGTCTTCCGACTACAGGGAATGTTTTTCCCTTCCTCTGAAAAGTTTATGAGTTATTTCTATAAGTTCATCCTGTTTATGTTCAAAAAAAAAATATAGTCACTGTTTTTCCTGTTATCTGTCCCGGAGTGATGGCTCCGATCCCGGACTCCGATCGGGTTCCGGTTTCGGGCTGTCACACTATAACTATCTAGATCATATGTTCAAGCATTCACATAAATGCACAATACACTTCTTACATAAAGAGCTATAACTCATTTGAAAACTAATAAGTAATTTCTAGAGTTTTATTATAAAACATAAAGCATTGGTTGTTCAGTTTTGTTTGATTAATCATTATATTAGGATTCTTATTGAGCTTTATAAAGCTCATTTTGTTGTTTTCTCAAAATTTTCAAGAACAAGTGTCGGCAACTCACGAAATAATGATAAAGGCAAGATGGATTAAAGAGTGCAACATAGCTTAGGCCCAGTATCATTTTGGTTTTTTTTCCTTTACTTGTGACTGTAAAATAAATTGTAGATAAAAAGTCTTACATCGAATGAGACTTGTCTTAACTGTTAGTTTCCATAGACCTAAATGGTTGGAGTATGTTGGATCACGTATGAAACTTTCTTCCTTCATCTAAGGAATCCTCTTGATTGGTCGAAATTAGAAAATGGCCAGACGAGCTACTATTTTGTATATGGGAGTAAGATAGGCTACATGCGTTTACTCAACTCGTGAAGGTTAATTTCTATCAAACGTGAAGGTTAATTTCTATCAAGTGAGGAGGGTGTAGGTAGAGTCCTTTTATATTATATTTATTATTCCATGCGGTCTATTGGGTATGCATGGTAAATCATTGTGGTTTTCAGTTAATTATACTGACAATTGAACATTCTCACCTCAAGAATCTAGTAATCAAGGTGCGGACCTTGACAAGAACAATTATGCTCAATGCCATATTTTTGAGAAAGAAGTTCAAAATTTTCATTTTCGAATTTACCACTTCAAATTGCAAGAATAGAGAGGTCCTTCTCATTTTGTACCTTCTTTCTAAGCTAGAAAATGTTTCGACCGTTTCATCTTTTTACCTTAAGAATAAAAACCAAGTGAATCTCGAAAAGTCATCTACAATGACATATGCATAATGTTTACCTCCTAAACTACCGTTCTTTGATGGACTGAAAAGATCCATGTGGATCAACTAAAGAGGTTTGGAAGAGAATACAATATTTTAAGAGTAAAACAAAATTTTTGTTTGCTTTCTCATTTGACATGCATTACAAACTTTACCATTTTTAAAAGTTTTTGGAAGACCTATACTAAGGTGCTTCTAGAAATATTAGCTAATGTGTTCATTTTTACATCAGTTAATCTCCAATGTCAATATGGCAGTCCAGCCCCTTTCGACTGGCCCTGCACGACTCAGCCCACCACACTAGGTGGAATCTGCGAGCTGCACTCAACGAACTTTTTCCTCCTGGAGCAAGGAATTTCATGTCTTCCCAACCACTCGAATCACTTGTAACTCATGGATTATATCCTGGAGGTCCTGGATTCGAGTGATGGGGAAGACATGAAATTTCATGTTCTAGGAGGGAAAAGTTCTGTGAGTGCAGCTCGCGGATTTCACCTAGTGTGGTGGGCCGGGTCGTGCAGGGCCAGTCGAAAGGGGCTAGACTGCCACAATAAAAGGCCCCTTTTTCTGTAATGACCTGGGCCTTTTTCCCAGGCAAACGCACCGCCATCCGGGTCCGGATCCATATACAGGTCAGTCGTTACTCATGACCTTCTTCATCCCTGGGGTAGGAGTTTTTGCCTTCCTAGTGATTTGAACCCTGGCCTCCCGGGCTTATGACTAAGATTTCCCCATCACTGGTACCACTTGAGCTACTAGCCCAAGTGGTACCAATGATGGAGAACTTTTGGTCAAAAGCCTTGGAGGCCAGGGTTCAAATCACTAGGAAGGCAAAAAACTCCTACCCCAGGGATAGAGAAGGTCATGAGTGCGACCCAACGGTCGATGGTGGTGTTTCCGCGGGCCGAGTCAATGGCGGTGCGTTCGCGGGCTGGGTCTCCACAAAAAAAGCACCTTTTTATCTAAAGACCTACCCCCTTCACCGACCTTTTTCCCGCGCAGACACACCACCATCTATGTCTGAATCCAGTATACGGGCAAGCTGTCACTCATGATCTTCTCCCTCCTGAACAGGGAGTTTTTGCCCTCCCAGTAATTTGAACCCTGGCCTCCAGGTTATGACCAAGAGTTCCCCATCACTGGTACCACTTGGGCTAGTAGCTCAAGTGGTACCAGTGATGGGGCACTCTTGGTCATAACCTGTAACGCCCCGAATTATATAAACTCAGTTCGCTACACATAATACTGAACCGAATTATGACATTTTGAGAAAAATCTTAAAATTTCACTCAAAAATAAAAATTTGATCCTTAAACGTAAAAACTTGCAGCGGAAAATATTTGTATAAAACGACATTCATTAAATAATTAAAATATTAAGGACTATTTGTTGAAAGAAGACAAAAAAGCAGAACACATCCACCGTTAAACAGTGTCGGCGGTAGAAGTAGAAACAAAAGGCTTCTTCTGCTACCAACGTCCACCGCTCACGTCAGCCGAATGACACGTCAACTTCTCACGTCTACCACTCACATCCTCCGATCACGAAACGACAAAATCTATTACTCACATCCACCGATCCCAAAACGACAAAACCTATTACTCATATCCACCGATCACAAAACGACAAAACCTATTACTCACATCCACCGATCATAAAACGACAAAACCTATTACTCATATCCACCGATAGACTACATCCACCGATAGACTACATCCACCGATAGACTACATCCACTGATAAACTACATCTACCGGTGAACAGTAACACTCTAAACAAACAGACAACTCTGCCTACTAAAAAAACTTGTAAATTTTAACAGCATCTATTCAAAACAACATAAATCCACAACTTTATAAATCCAGAATAACAATCTACAACTAAAACCAAATCCTGTTTTTCATAATCAGAAGAGCTCCAAAATTAATAAAAACATTAAACTCTTGCTGTCATTAACAGTCTTAGCATACTAAAACTGAACCATTGTTAACTAGACTTTCACACCTACTGACAATAGTTAAACCGCATCATTAGAGCACCAAACCGTGGCATAATTGTGCTCCATCAACTTCACCTATTCTTCAATACATTCAGAGAATTCACCTGTTGCAACCTCAGCACCTACATCACAAAACTCATCTATTAGCTTAATGCGAAGTAAGTAAAGCAACAATGAAATGATATGCTGAAACATAAATCCTAGACATGTAGTTTCTACTTTCACATCTCTGTTGCATTCACATTCTTTCTCTGATATGATCCCTCGGTTCCATTGGGAGTTGGATCATTTTTTCCAAAGTCATACATCCTCTTCATAAATTAAGGGACGAATTAGTTCCCTTAATAGCTGATCTGATCCTAAATTCCATTGGGAAGCAGATCAATTTTCCCAAAGTCATACATCCTCTTCATAAATTAAGGGGCGGATTAATTCCCTTAACAGCTGATCTATTACAATCTATTCATACCTTGCCATGTCATTACATGTAAATTTATTTTCGTGTTCTTTCCAAAACATGATACATGACATACGGAAAACATTCAAACAAGCATAAACTTACTGTTTTGTAATGTATACCCGAAGGCACACACATACTCTACTTACTTGGTTTCCTGGAAAAGCTTGGTTGCAAACTACTTCGGGTTTTGCTTAAACCTATAGCCGTAGACAGAGTATTAGTTAAGCTTCATTCTAAACTATCCTCAAATCTACCAGAACTCATAAGGAAACTAGTTTGGGAACTCAGATCATCAAGAATTCCTGATATGTCCCGAACCTGAACTAACTCTCACTTACAGCATTCTCAAAACTCGCATTTAAAATCCCCTCTAACATCGATAGCTACAATGTAACAAGAAATCGAAGTAGAACTCACCTAGCTTGGAGAAAATGGGAGGGAAAATCGCCGAGAGAAACTCTGCTTAGCTGAGCTGAATGCCGAGAAAGGAAAATGAGAAAACAGTGACGGCTAAACCTCATTAAACCCTCCCTTAAATACGTTATCCACTATAGATCTCCATTTACCATTATGCCCTTACTTAGTCACTCATTAACCTAATCAATATTTCTCCCAATTTCATCCATAAAGTGTACACTATTAGATGACAAGGTAAAATCGATTCGATGGAACCGGGTGTTACATAATCTAAAGGCCAGGGTTCAAATCACTGGGAGGGAAAAAACGCCCTGTCTAGGAGGGAGAAGATCATGAGTGACGGCTTGCCCGTATACTGGATATGGACCTGGATAGCGATACGTCTGCACGAGAAAAAAACCAGTGAAGGGGGTAGATCGTTACAGTCAAGACCAACAATTAATAGAAGAATTTATGGTAACACCTTTTTCATCAAAATATGAAACATTTTTCAAATTAATAGTATGAGCATTCTTATTTCTATACCTAATACACAGAATTTTACCATTTGAACTATACTTTTCCATGCAAATTTTCAATTCAAAATTAATCTGATAGATTTTATCACATAATTAATACTCGAAAGATTATGTTTTAACCCATCAACCAACAATACATTTTCAATAATAGGATTAGGAGTATTACCTATATTTCCAATGCCAACAAATTTTTCTTTTAGGTTACCTCCAAAAGTTACGTTTCCTTTCTTCTTTCTGATAGAGGTGAACATTGAATAGTCTCTCGTCATTGTCTTGAATATCCACTAGTAAGGTACCATAAGTCCTTCAAGAGAGGGTTTGAAACCTACAAGGAAAACTTAACTACTTTTCTTAGTTACCCAAACTTTTTTGGGTCTTTGAGAATTAGTATTGGTTCCTTTAGGAAGTCAAATAAAATTAGTAAACAACTTCTTATCATTTGACTTAAATGGACACAAAAGATTTATGCTCTACTCTATTGCACGAATGACAAGTAATTAGAATAACAAAGAAATCCTTATATGACGTTTTCTTTTTAAAAGGTTCATATCTAATTCTAGCTTTATCGAATATTACTTTTTGTTGTCCTAATAGTATATCTAAGTTTATACTACCATTTCTGAACTTAAACAAAATATTACTCAAATCATTAGTTCTATCTTTCAAATCTCCAATTCTTTTTCCCAAGATGATGTTACATTAGCGTGCTTCCTTACTAGATCAACATTGTCTTTCTTTAAGAATTTATACTTAGACTTGAGCAAGTTAAATTCATGAACTAAATCATTGCAGGCATCAATCAACTCATTTTCATCAACATCATCTTTCAAATCACTAAACGAATCACTTACCTTGTTTTCTTTAGCTATAAAGCACATATTGGCGACTTCTTTGTACTCAGATGACGTGTTTTCTTTACTATCATATCAAGTTGCTATCAATGCTCTCTTCTTGAATACCTTTCATACCTTCTTGGCTTAGGACAATCGGCTTGAAGTGTCCAGGCCTTCCACACTCAAAGCAAGTAGCTTCTTTTTCTTTTTGTAGCATATCCCCTTTTGTTCCTTTCTTTCCTTTCCACTTTTTCCATTGGAAGAATTTATTAAATCTTCTCGTAATGAAAGCAATCTTCTCATCGTCTTCTGCCTTTTTGGATTCCACTTGTTTGCTTGATGAAGCTTAAAGAGCGATATCCTTTTTTTGATATTTACTTCTCCTTTTGCTCCTCTTTCTCATTTGCCTTCATGGTGATCTCATGCATCATGAGGGATCCAATGAGCTCTTCCATTTTAAAAATTTTGAGATCTCTTGCTTCTTGGATTGTTGTGACCTTAGGTTGCAATCTTGGAAGACACTAGAGAATTAAACAACTCTTTGTTAGGATTTACTCTACCAAGAATTTTTAAACGAGTAATAATGTTAGTGAATCTCGTGAACATTTTGCTAATAACTTCATCATTGTCCAAAGAAAATAATTCATATTCGTGTAAAAGCATATTCATCTTATTTTCTTCTAATTGGTTTATTCTCTCAAAGCATATTATCACATCCTTGAACTTTATTGAATTCCTCTATACTAAGAGTATACAATAGAATATGTTAATTTCCTTGGAATTGAAGCTTAGTTTACATTTATCATTCTCATCATACTCAAAAGGCAATTTTGGGTTTACTCCATTTTCAACTTTAATATGTACATAAGGACTATTTCCAAAAATATGTCATAACTCATAATCCATAAATTGGACAAAACTTCTAATCCTAACCTTCTAATAAAGATATTCTCCTTCTACGTGTGAGAAGTTCAAATTGAAAGCCATGAAAAACTACCACAATAAAATTCAATATCTCAATCGTAACAAAGTTTAAGACCTTCTCTAATACCAATTGTAGAATCGAATAAACTTAATGGGGGAGGGGTGAATTTTGTTATTAAACTTTTTCGTGATTAATCTACTACAAAATATTTATATATCTCTTTAAATTAGTACTTCTAAAGGTAATATCAAGCGAAAACCACAATAATAAAAGAGAACGGAAAGAAAGGGCAAACTATTTGGTTAATGTGGTTTGATAAACTTTGCCTACATATGTACTTCAAGGCTCATACTTGAAGATTTCTTTCCAACTAAATCTTTAAGTTTGAAATTGATTAACATTCTGAGCATCAATCAAAGCCTTTACAATAAATCTTCACGGACGTCACCCTTTACTTGTTCACAATTTTAGAAGAGTGAATATTTGACTGGTAACGAACAATTTTGCACTCTCTCAATAATCAAAATCTCCACTTAAGCTAAGAAGAATGTGTCATAAGGTGAAGGCTTAGTAATCTTAAATGAAAATAGCAGCACTTCATTATGAATTTATGGTTTGGTGTATTGCACTGTGAAGCTTGCCTCTATATATAGATGTCTTTAGAAAAACAGGATATCGATAGACAACCCAATAGTTTTGGTCTATATGTGGATGACTGTTGTGCGTGTTTTTGAATAGTTTAAACATCTTAGTAGACCCCTTGGTAGACCACACTAGTCGACCCTTTGAGCTCTCAGGTTTTTGAAACTGATGAGTGTCGAAAAAACTAAAAATAATTCCTACTAAAAAATTATGAATTTGTAGATTGGTTAACAAGGTCGAATCCAAATGTAATAATAAATAGACTTACTTCTATAAAAATTATAATGCAAGGAAAATGAGGTATTGAGTTTTTGAGAATTGAAAATAAGCAATAAAGAATAAAATGAGATTTTAGTAGAGAATGATTATCTAGTCAATGAGTGATTTCAGCTTTTTTTCGGTAAAGTGATCATTCAAGCATGAATTAATTTCTAATCTTCTTGAATAAATTTGTTATAGCTATTGAGACACTCTAATAATCTAATCTCTTTTTAGTTTCTTGATAACCAAAAGACGCTCTATGATTAACTCTCTTATAAACAAACAACCATAAAGAGATGCTCGTACGGTTTAATTTATCAATAATATTAAAAATTAGAAAACCCAATTGTAGCCAACCATCTAAACAAGCGCGGATAATTTGTAACACCTGGGATTTTTTTTTTAAAAGGAAAATTGGAGAGAAAATAAAATAATAATAAAAATAGGTTGTTTTAATTAATTTAAAAGAAAAGTGAATGGTTTTAGGTTCGGGTATTTCCTATGAAATTAAGCCGTGGGTTATAATGTAAGAACAAGATTTAACGAAAGTCGAAATGGTCGGAAATACAGGAGGGCAAAACGGTAAATGTAATTTGTATTAATGTTAATAGGAATTATAATTAAAATTATAATTATTATTATTATTATTATTATTAATAAAAATAAAACAACAGAATGGCATTTGCCATTCTGTTGTTCGAGCCCAACGCCGAGAGGGGAACAGGGGAGAGACGAGGGAGAGGCGAGCGACGATCGACGACTGGTTCACCGCCGATTTTCGATGCTGTCCGGCCAGAAGACGGCGACGAGCAAGGTCCAACCCGTCTCCGCGCACAACCCGACCGGTAAGCTCGGCTTTCACCCTATTTCGGGTTTGGTTTGAGGCCGTGAGTGATGAGCCCGATTTAGCTCCGATCACCGGCCGATTTTGGTTGTTTCCGGCGTGGGTTTGCCAACTCTTGGATCGGCTTTAATCGCCTGGCTGTGATGAGCCCGTTTGGGAGAAAAATCAGGAAGCCCTGTTCGGGCATTTCTTGTTTTTCTGTGTGTAGTTCGGGATTTTGATTAGTTTATGCTAATTGAGGGCTAGGGTGATCGATTGGTGAGGAAATGAGTGAAAATTGATGGAAAATCGGAAAGGGGGAAATTTCGGGTAAAGGGTAGTTCGGGTTTTACCAGTTTTGACCTAGCTAGGGTTATTTTTTTTTACAATTCCTTTTGGTATATTAAAATAAGTTATTAGAGGAGTATGTGGCCGCTGGAATCGTTCGATTCCGATATCCGACGCGAAAGTTATGCATGTTTGAAGTTCGAGTCAGTTTTTACCGAACCCAAATTAGTGGCCCGTTTAGTTAGGTTTTAGTTGGATTAGGCTAGAAATAGTAATTTGAGAGTAATTAGTGCATGTAGGCTTGATTTTAATAAAGTTTGAATAATTGTCGTAGGTCGAGCTGTAGATGGACAGGTTACCGAGTATCCTCAGCGAGCTAGGACGCCAGGTAAGTAGTGGAGTGCTTGTTTGTTGCCTTCGGGCCTACACCATAGAACGGTAGGGAATGGTTGTTTGTTTGCTTGTTTTGCTTTGTGTCATGCATCGTGTTTCATGCATCATTGTTTTCTAAACTACGAAACCACGTGTTTTGCATGCTTGAGTGGTTAGAATGAAACGAAAAGATAAGAATTGATTGCAACGTGGTCTCGGAGTAGAATAGCTTCGTCGGGCTAGTGGCTCGTTGAGCACCCCGCGAGGGATTCTATTCGAGATGCTATGCTAATGTACGTAATGTGTGTAGCGACCCTAACACTGTACCCTTATTTACCCTTAAATTACCGTACCATATTTTTCATTTTCCTTTATCCTTAGCGTTTATGCGGAAACAATTTGAAATCAATTTAATAAAATGTTCAAAACAATTATTTAAACCAATACGTACACGAACACTTACAAAATACAACTTAACATCAAACACCCGATACTCGTACGTCTTCCGAAATACCACCCCAAAACCGACTCAAAATACAACCATAACAAAGTACGTTTTCATGAAAATAAACTGCGTGGTTCCGTTTGAAAGTTTAACATATCCTCTTGTTTTAAAATTACAAAAAAACAGTTCTAAAATGTTTAAAACATTAATATATATATATCCTATCAACTATCCAGAATCAAGCATCCTAAAATGTTCTATTCAACCATCAATATATAACCTATCAACTATCAGAACCAAACATCCTATAATGTCTATACAACCATTAGCCCAAAACATCCCAAAACCCTCAAAGCCTATACATACTTCCCCACGGGTCAGGTAAGCGTCGACTGCGCCATCACACCACCGCAGCCATCCTCCGTCAACTGGACTCAAGCCTCAGGAGGAGGAATCTCATCCTCACCTGTATCCTCGTAATCACCTACACCATACATATACACACTATGAGATGAAATCTCAGTAAGCTCTACGTAAATGCAATGCATGCTGTGCGTATGAGTTCATTAATCATGTATGTTTTCTTTACTATGCAATGCTCAATATGTGTCACCGAGATCCTATCCCTCTAACCGGAGAGAGCTCATCCAGCGGGCGGACTACTCTTTCCAGCTAGAAGTGGGGGGTGCACGCTTACAACACGTACAGTCGTGCCTGAGCCCCACCTCGCGTGACCAATACGTCTTTCGGCCAATACGCCTTTCGGCCAATAAGCCTTTCGGCCAATGCTATGCTTTACGTTATCTTTAAAACTCTGTGCGGAAGTTCATTTTCATGCTTTTCTTTAAAACAAGTGATGCGTGAACAGTTCAATATCTTAAAGTAAACAAACAATAATATGTACCATCAAGACTGTAAAGCGTAAACTATAAACCCCTAGAACCTAGCTACCCAAACCAAGTACAATTAAACCAAAAGCATCTCCAAAACTCCTCGAGACGACATTCGACGTACGGTGTAGGCCAATCGGCCAAAGAAGATACGAGAACTTACCTGTCGTCCGTAGTTCGCTGGTTTTGGCACATCTCGTCGCCTATGGCTCGACCTATGACAAACATTCACACTTCATTAAATCAAGCTTACATTCACCAATTTACTCTCAAACTACTATTTCTATTATAATCCAACTAAAACCTAACTAAACGGGCCACTAATTCGGGTTTGGTAAAACCGACCCGAAACTTCAAACGCGCGTAACTTTTGCGTCGGTTATCGGAATCAAACGATTCTAGCGGCCACATACTCCTCTAATAGCCTATTTTAATTTGCCAAAAGGAATTTTAAAACAAACAACTTTACCTAGGTCAAAAATCCAAAAACCCGAATCTGCCCTAAACCGAGAATTTCACCATTTTCGGTTTTCCACCAATTCTCATCAATTTCTTCACCAATCAACCACCCACACCCTCAATTAGCATAAACAATCAAAATTCAGAGGCTACACATTACAAAACCCGAAATGCCCAAATCGGGCCCACTGATTTTTCGCTCAAATTGAGCCACCATTGCTCGGCAACCCTTGCCGGCGTTAAGCTCGGCCATTTGACGCCAAGAACTGCCAAAAGCCACCGGAAATCAGAGCTCAATCGAGCTCGTCCTTCACGGCCCTAAATCGAACCGAAAACAGGGCAAAATTGAGCTTACCGTTCGGTTTGTGTGCGGAGATGGGCCGGAGCACGCTCGTCGCCACCGTCTGGCCGGAAGACGTCGGACATCGCCGGTGGTTGCTCCGCCGATCGTCGCCCGTGCTTCGTCTCCGTTTGCTCTCGGGGCTCGGGTGCTCGAACAACAGAATAGCTTCGGCTATTCTGTTGTTTTAGTTTTTATTATTATTATTTTTTTTATAATAATAATAATAATTATAATTATAATTCCTATTAACATTAATACAAATTTCATTTACCGTTTTGCCCTCCCGTGTTTCCGACCATTTCGACTTTAGTTAAATCTCGTTCTTAATTATAACTCACGGCTTAATTTCACGAACCTAATTTAATAAACATTTTAGTTCAACCAATTTATTCACTTTTAATTACTTTACCTTTTTATTATTTTCTCTCCAATTCTTTCGATTAATTAAACTGAGGAAAAATTCTCGGGTGCTACAATGTGTCATGAGTATGAATGCCTCGACCTGCTCGTGCTAATAAGCACACTGGGGATTCTAAATGCCTCGACCTGCTCGTGCTAATAGGCACAATGGGGATTATGAATGCCTCGACCTGCTCGTGCCGGAAGGCACAATGAGGATTCTACGATCGACTGGGGGAGATTCGGTTAGCCGTCTTGGACTGTGTTGGGACGTGTGCCTCTGGTCTTGCTCCGTGGATCAAGGTGTGGCCGTCCTAGACTGTGTGGGGGCGTGTGCCTACTTGATTCACCTAGAAGTGAAAGATAATGCAACCTGAATGAAAAGAAAGCAACTGAGTGTGTAGAAACTGCATGTTAGGGTTGAGTCGAGCATTTAGTGTGTTGTTGTGCATTATTTCCCTACTTACTAAGCATTAGGCTTATGTTTTGTGTTCTATGGTGTAGGTTACAAGATTTATTCAGGTGAGATGGATGAGACAGTCCAGGACTAGGCAGCAGTTGGTGGTGCATGGAGTATGTCGGTGCAGGCTATTGTCGAGGTACCTCGACCATGGTCTTCGGGAGAATGTGGGACTTTACATTTTAGTAGTTTATTGTAGATGTCTGTTTGTAGAAATGATGGGAATGCTTAACTCATTTTGGTTGATATTTTTGATAGTTGTGGTATAGCTATGTGCATTTGTGGTAATAGTCATAGGTAAGGGTGGTATAGCTATGTGTATTTGTGGTAATAGTCATAGGTAAAGGTGATGTATCGCCCTGTACTGTGGACTTTCTTCATTTAGGGATGTTAGTATTTTAGTTTCCTCTTTACTGCTATTTGGTGATTTCGTATGCTGAATAAGTTGAGTAGAAGTATTCTGGATTGGATTTTATGATGGTGTTTAGCATTTTGGAGGCGTCATTTTCAGGCGTTACTTTGTCAAAATTTTTGGGGAAGACGCCGTGATATTTAACGGTTAGAATTAAGGGAAATTATTGAGTCTAGGCAGCTAGGTATGACGTAATAGAGTTATGAGAGACTTAGCTTTAATTCTACCTTGTCAATTTTATTTTCATTTATGTTTTAACGTGGGATTGGTTAGCAAAGTAGCGCACCGAGCCAGGGTGGGTTCGAGGGCGTTACAAGATGGTATCAGAGTATAAATGGTCGAGTCGTTCAAAGGATTACCCGACAATACCGGCCGCCATGCAACGTGCTTTACCGACTGTAAGTATTTCTTTACCTTTAGTTAGTTAGCTGAAATTAGATTGTTTAGCCTTGTTCAGGAGTAGAATGAATATATCGGGAGTACCGGGACAACCTCGGTGGATCCCATGAACCAACCAACTTATAGACATTTTGTTGACATAGTGAATTGATAGTTCGAATAGGTAGGAATTTTTTTTTGAAATGCGAAACTAACAAAGTAACATCCGTAGAATAAATAGAAGTAAGATTGAGCAGGATTGAGCATAGATAGATTAGAGAATCTTAGGATGAGACTTAACCTAAGAATGTGAGAAAAGAGGTATGATCGACCCGAGTTAAGTGTTAATGTTAGCCTGAGTATAAGTGATAGTCGTTAGGAATAGTGTGAGTTGTGTCCTAGTATTAAAAGTATGGGTGAAGACATGGTGGGTTGAATGTAGGGTAAGATAAACCTTAGAATGAGAAATTGTAATGATGATACACATAGATAGACTTGGGGCATAGTTAGCAAATCCTTGGGAGTACTAGGACGTACTAGGATGCGATGAACCGGGTAGAAGTTTGAAAATTTATTGGGAGACACCTTAGACCTTCGTCATGCCATTAATATGTTTATGAGAATGTGTGTAGATGTAAAAGTGGTATATTTTGAATGTTGTAGAATTAGAAGTAATTATATTCGAGTGTCTAGCTTAAGTAAATTGTTAAAGGGATTTTGCAAATTGGAGATACTAATTGGTATTCGGTGGAGGAAGATTCTAATAAACTTTATGCGCCTAACCTAAGTTAAGTGGGGTTAACAATGATAGAGACTATTGAGTGTTAGAGTAGGAGGTTAGAATGATTAGAAATTTAAATGTCTTGATTAAGTAGAGCCTCTTGGATTAAGATGATATTAGGAGATTTAGAATAATGTATGCGATATTAAGAGGTATGGTAAATCAGCGAGAGGGAGTACCATTGTAGAAATGTAATGGGTAGGAGACTTAGCGAGTAGGAAGAGCAAAAGAGAGTAGATTTAATTATTAAACTTTAGAGAATAACGAATAAGAAGGAAAGAAAGGTCTCACATAGAGATTTTAAGAGTAAACTCTGGGAGTAGGTAAAAAGAGAATTTGTAATTTTGTAGTATTTGCTGAGGTTAGGCTTGATCGGAGTAAAGTGGTGGTTGTGAAATCTCTTAGTGATCACATAGAAGTATTCATCCTAATTAGTATCGAGGAACTTATTTTGTGTTGAAAAGCTACAAGACTTTGAGGTATTAGAAGGTAAAAGTTAGAGGCAAAGTGATGCTCAGGTCATAAAACTGGTGGTTGCTAGCGACGTGGGCACTGTTTTAGGAGTGTATTCAATCAAGGATGATTGGGGATATGTGAAAAGATTACGATCGACACTCAACCTAGAAACATAGAGCCAAAACCGAAAGATGGGAATAGATAATGCCTTGATTAGGTAGAGAAAAGACTAGCCTTTTAAATTACGGTGATGTTTTGAGTTGCATTAAGGAGATTACTAGGTGGATTGTTGTAAAAGGAGTTAGGAGAGTAAAAGGAGTGAAGAGTAAGAGAGAGTGGATTAGTTATGGTAGAGAGAATTGGGTGGAAATTAGATTGTGACCTTAGGTATCTGGTAGTGTGCAAATTGGCGTTAGTTAATGGTCTAAGTAATGAATAACTAAATTAGGCTAAGGTTGGTGGGCTTAAGAGTAAGATGTAAGTTAGAACTCGAGTAGTATAAAAGTAAGGTTAGCTGGGTATTGGCTTTGGCGAGCTATCGATAGGATTTCCGTAAATGTAGAAGTACAACTGAAAGGAGGTGTAGGGCTGTTAGTTAAGAGATTTAAATTAATAAGATGAAAAAATTTGCTCCACCGTAACAAACTAGGTTAGTGATTGAGAATGGAAGTTTAAAGATCTACGTAGAGTTAGGAAGCTAATAGATTGTGATATTTAGAGTCAAAGTTGAAGTTAGGAGTGGCATTTATCGGAAGATACTCTAGACTGTTGTAAAATTTCATGGTTAAGGAAAATAGCTTAAGTAAGAAATAATAAGCATAAACATGGAATGTAGCCGGGGAAGCTAGAAGGTATCAAATGTGGAAAGGGGTCATACAGAAATTTTACGTGTAAGTTAGAGAATATTTAGTTTGGACCTATTGATTTGCGAGTATTTGATGATAATTGAGGTAGAAGTTAGACAAATGAAATGTAGTTGATGAATGATGAAAGAATGATGAAAACTTAGGTACGATTTGTATGGGAAACTTTGGAGTATGAGCAGAGTGTTAGAATAATCAATGTAATGTCAAAATAAATAAGGGAAAGTGGTAGGAATTAGTAAACTGGTAAATAGAGGAGAATTTCATTTGAGGATTTGGGATAAAAGACTTTGCATTGAGACAGTTATGTAAGTGTTTGATGGACATTAACTTAGACAAGTAAGATCTAGATAAACGGAGCTCGAGGAAAGGCTAGAGGTGAGAACTCAGTTAGAAGAGTTTGAGAGTATAGGTGAGGATTTATTATGTCAAGACCAATGGATAAGGTTAGGGTGATTAATGGAATATCGTGATTTCTCGAGGTAAGTTAGTATAAGAAATGTGAACGATAAATTAGAAAGGAGATGAAAGAAATTTAAAGTGAGGACTTAGAGTAAGAAGTTTATTAGTAGGTTTAGTGTTACGCTTTTGAGATAGCTTTGGAGATCTGAGATAGTTATGTAAGCATTCGATAGGCACTGGATTAGAAAAGTAAACGACTAGGTGAACTTAGTTAGGAAGATTTAAAGCTGTGAATTACACGATAGGTATTTCAGTCAAATGATGTTCACTAATAGGATTTAAGTTGGGAGTCTTCAAGGGGTTGAAGACAATGGGCATTAAGGATATGTTGTACACCATTTAGAGTATTGTGTGAAGAGTTAGGAACGAGTTAGTACTGATCTAAGAATTTATAGAGGTTAGTAAAACTTGAGGTAAGAATTGTACTTATTAGTATCTTAGGATTACTCGATTGGGGTAGCATGGAGGACTGTAGTGGTTTGTGCGTGTTTAGTAGACACAGAAGTAGAAAAAGATCGAGTTGAAAATTTAGTTAGAAAGGTTTGAGGGTATGGATTAGATTACAGTTAGTGAACGTGTGAGTATTTGGGCTAGAGCGTGCAGAATCAGGTGAAGTCGGAATTTGTGGTATGTAGTAACCGATAGATGAGTGAGGGTATTGGGTAGGTGAGATGGGTACATTGAGGACTAACAAGGCAACAAATTTTGAGGACAAAATTTTTGTAAGGAGGGTGGATTGTAACACCCGGGATTTTTATTTTTTAAAGGAAAATTGGAGAGAAAATAAAATAATAATAAAAATATGTTGTTTTAATTAATTTAAAAGAAAAGTGAATGGTTTTAGGTTCGGGTAATTTCTGTGAAATTAAGCCGTGGGTTATAATTTAAGAACAAGATTTAACGAAAGTCGAAATGGTCGGAAATACGGGAGGGCAAAACGGTAAATGTAATTTGTATTAATGTTAATAGGAATTATAATTATTATTATTATTATTATTATTATTATTATTATTATTATTATTATTATTATTATTATTATTATTATTATTATTAAAAATAAAACAACAGAATGGCATTCGCCATTCTGTTGTTCGAGCCCGACGCCGAGAGGGGAACAGGGGAGAGACGAGGGAGAGGCGAGCGACGATCGACGGCTGGTTCACCGCCGATTTCCGATGCTCTCCGGCCAGAAGACGGCAACGAGCAAGGTCCGGCCTGTCTCCACGCACAACCCGACCGGTAAGCTCGGCTTTCACCCTATTTCGGTTCGGTTTGAGGCCGTGAGTGACGAGCCCGATTTAGCTCCGATCACCGGCCGATTTTGGTTGTTTCCGGCATGGGTTTGCCAACCCTTGGACCAGCTTTCATCGCTTGGCTGTGATGAGCCCGTTTGGGCAAAAAATCAGGAAGCTCTGTTCAGGCATTTCTGGTTTTGCTGTGTGTAGCTCGGGATTTGGATTAGTTTATGCTAATTGAGGGTTAGGGTGATCGATTGGTGAGGAAATGAGTGAGAATTGATGGAAAATCGGAAAGGGGGAAATTCCGGGTAAAGGGCAGTTCGGGTTTTACCAGTTTTGACCTAGCTAGGGTTATTTGTTTTACAATTCCTTTTGGCATGTTAAAATAGGTTATTAGAGGAGTACGTGGCCGCTGGAATCGTTCGATTCTGATATCCGACGCGAAAGTTATGCACGTTTAAAGTTCAGGTCGGTTTTTACAGAACCCAAATTAGTGGCCCGTTTAGTTAGGTTTTAGTTGGATTAGGCTAGAAATAGTAATTTGAGAGTAATTAGTGAATGTAGGCTTGATTTTAATGAAGTTTGAATAATTATCATAGGTCGAGCTGTAGATGGACAGGTAACCGAGTATCGTCAGCGAGCTAGGACGCCAGGTAAGTAGTGAAGTGCTTGTTTGTTGCCTTCGGGCCTATACCATAGAACGGTAGGGAATGGTTGTTTGTTTGCTTGTTTTGCTTTATGTCATGCATCGTGTTTCATGCATCATTGTTTTCTAAACTACGAAACCACGTGTTTTGCATGCTTGAGTGGTGAGAATGAAACAAAAAGATAAGAATTGATTGCAACGTGGTCTCGGAGTAGAATAGCTTCGTCGGGCTAGTAGCTCGTTGAGCACCCCACGAGGGAGTTTTTTCGAGATGTTATGCTAATTTACGTAATGTGTCGTGAGTATGAATGCCTCAACCTGCTCGTGCTGATAAGCACACTGGGGATTCTGAATGCCTCGACCTGCTCGTGCTGATAGGCACAATGGGGATTCTGAATGCCTCGACCTGCTCGTGCTGGAAGGCACAATGAGGATTCTACGATCGACTGGGGGAGATTCGGTTGGCCGTCCTGGACTGTGTTGGGACGTGTGCCTCTAGTCTTGCTCAGTGGATCAAGGTGTGGCCGTCCTGGACTGTGTGGGGGCGTGTGCCTACTTGATTCACCTGGAAGTGAAAGATAATGCAACCTGAATGAAAAGAAAGCAACTGAGTGTGTAAAAACTGCATTTTAGGGTTGAGTTGAGCATTTAGTGTGTTGTTGTGCATTATTTCCCTACTTGCTAAGCATTAGGCTTACGTTTTGTGTTCTATGGTGTAGGTGACAAGATTTATTCAGGTGAGATGGATGAGACAGTCCAGGACTAGGCAGCAGTTGGTGATGCATGGAGTATGCCGGTGCAGGCTATTGTCGGGGCGCCTCAACCATGGTCTTCTGGAGAATGTGGGACTTTACATTTTGGTATTTTATTGTAGATGTCTGTTTGTAGAAATGATGGGAATGCTTAACTCATTTTAGTTGATATTTTTGATAGTTGTGGTATAGCTATGTGTATTTGTGGTAATAGTCATAGGTAAGGGTGGTATAGCTATGTGTATTTGTGGTAATAGTCATAGGTAAGGGTGATGTATCGCCCTATACTGTGGACTTTCTTCATTTAGGGATGTTAGTATTTTAGTTTACTCTTTACTGCTATTTGGTGATTTCGTATGCTGAATAAGTTGAGTAGAAGTTTTCTGGATTGGACTTTATGCAGGTGTTTAGCATTTTGGAGGTGTCATTTTCAGGCGTTACTTTGTCAAAATTTTTGGGGAAGACGCCGTGATATTTAACGATTAGAATTAAGGGAAATTATTGAGTCTAGGTAGCTAGGTATGACGTAATAGAGTTCTGAGAGACTTAGCTTTAATTCTACCTTGTCAATTTTATTTTCATTTATGTTTTAACGTGGGATTGGTTAGCAAAGTAGCGCACCGAGCCAGGGTGGGTTCGGGGGCGTTACATAATTTAGAGATCATACACTTTCATAACTATGTTATTTACCACATGTATTAGAAGCTTTAAACGATTACGTAGCTAAAAGTCCTAATTAGTTGTATATTATATAGGAAAATTGAAGAATGGTCGGTTCAAACAATCCACAAAATAATAATGATATGAAGCAAAGAATATATACGAATATTCAATAAAAAAAAGTAATAAAAGTGTGAATCTCGGAGTTTTTTGTTGAATAAAAATTTCAATTAATCTCTTGACTAGAAATAAAGAATTCAACAATCCATAGAAGAGTAGAGAAAACCCTAAAAAGAAGGAGAGGTTCAGTAACACCCGGGACTTTCCTCTAACGTACGTAGCCTTAGATTAAATTATGTTATGATAGTTTAATTGTAATCCTAGGATTATGTTAAGTATAAAAGTGAGAGAGTGAAAGTTGGAAGGGTATTTGGTGAGAAACTTTAAAGTTGGAGTCGTTTAGTGATGGTTATTGTTGAATTTAATGTAAAGGAAATAAAGTAAAGGAAAAGAGTGGGGGAAACCTTCAGGTTGGAAGAGATGGAAAAGTGTTAGGGGGAGGGTTGATAAATTATAAAGTTTGTGGTTAAAAATTAAAAGAGGCAAAAGTTGAGAATTAAATGTTGGAGGATTTAGGATAAAAAGATAACTTTGTGTCTTCTTCTCCACTCTTCTCCCTCGATATTTCTTCAGAACCTCAAGGCCTCCATTTTGGAATTTCAAGCTCCTTTTTTGTGAAGATTAGCAAGGTTTTTGTGGTAAGTTGTAATGGGTTTTGTTAGTGATACATCTAAATAAAGATTTTTTTTTTGTATTTTAGTGGTATTATGAATGAGTTTTGATGAAGTTTGGGAAACCCTAAAGGTGAGGCACGAGATTTTGGTTTCCTTTGCTGGTTTTCTTCCTACTTTTGATTATTTAAACTATAGATAGATTAGTTGAGGTTGTTTAGGTAGTTAGATGAGAGAAGTGGTAGAAGTTGGTGAAAAATCAGTTTTGAATCAACATTTCACCAGTTCGGTTTTTGCATAATTGTATCGGTCATGTTGTATGGTTACTAAAATGGTTTGATTCAATGGATAGTAAACGTGTAGAGGTTTACGGAATGGGGTGGATTGTTGAAATCCGATGAAAAATGAGTAAGCTATGGCCAATTGAAGTTTCGACACTAAAAATTTGGGAATTTTGGGTTTTAGGGTTTTAAACTTTAGAGTTGGTTTAAATTGTTATTAGATTTACTTTAGGCATTCCTTAGAATTCCTAGAATATTACTAAGTGAATTTTCCTATATTTGTTAGGTTGACGAGCGAGTAATTGAGTTTGACGAAGTGAACAAATACGTGCGGAGTAACAGGTAAGTAGTGGAGTGTGTGCGTTTGCCTTCAGGCCTACACCATTGAACGGTACGGTTCATTGTTGGTTGTTGGTTTGTTTTGTGTTGAGCATTGTGTAACATGCATAATTGTTTTCGAAACATGAAAAACGAGTTTTGTGCATGGTTTAAAATGTGAACATGAAACGTAAAAAGAGAAGAAGAAACGAAATGTGGCCTCAAGTGGAGTCACCAAGTCGCGTTAGGGTGCTAGGGTAGCACTTGCGAGGGGCTCTACTAGAGACGTATCGCTAAAAACACGTAAGTGTCGTGAGTATGAACACCTCGTCGCTGACGTGCAAGTGAAAGCGCCAGAGGGTTCTATGATCGATGTGGGAGGAGATCGTGTTCGGCCGTCCAAGGGGCAGGACTCGAATGTGAGCTGTCTGATCTTGCTCTGCTGAGTCAAGGTGTGGCCGTCCAATGAGCGGGGCTCGGATGTGTGCCTACTTGATTCACATCGTAAAGTGAAAGATTAATGAAACGAAAATTAAACGAGAACAACGGAGCGAGTAGAAACTGTATGTGTTAGGGGTTGAGTGTGCATTGTGTTTTTTTTTTACATTAATTATTCCCTACTTGCTAAGCATTAGGTTTACATTTTGTGTTCTTTGGTGTAGGTGACGACGAGATACCTAGTGAGGTTTTTAAGGGAGGCCAGAACTAGGATGCAGTCGGCGACGTACGTGGCTTACCAGTGCAGGTATTTGTCGGGGCGTCGTGACCATTGAGTTGCTGGGAGGTAGGGTAGTAGGAAATTTGTTGGGATTTTGATAACGTACATGATGTTGGTTTTATAAACTTTTTTGGTGTGTACTTTGAATGTGTTATATAAAACATTGGGTTTTTTTTATTTTGGTTTCTAGTGGTTTTTATAACTTTTATGTTTTTGTTTATGTGTGCGAGTTGGGTTTAGGGGTTTTAATGTTTCTAAAAGTTGAAAATATTGGAAGATGAGTTGGGAGAGAGTTTTAGGCGAAATGTTGATGAAGTGAAGAAAATTAGAAAAGGGTAATCGGTCGAAAGTTTGTGTGAAGTTTGTGCACAGATGTCGACTGATTAGTACTGAAATTGGTCAAAGTTGGTGTGCTGTAATTAGTCGAAGTTGTTGTGCTGTAATTAGTCGAAGTTGGTTTGGAGATATCAACTTAGTAGAAAACGTCAACCGATTCTATAGTAGAAAACATTGACCAATCAGTAAGATATTGTCGACCAAAATTCCTAGCTGTCGATTCGGCAGATGTTAATCGGCAGGTATGTTTGTAAATTTTCTTCGGCAGCAAAAAGGTTGCCGACTGATTGGCCCAAGAGCCGATCAATCGACAGACTGAATGATAACTGAGTTTGAATTTTTTTATTATTATTTTTGAATTTTCAAATATGTTTTAATCTGACTTTTTCAAACATGTTTTATATGTATTTTATACACGTTCTCCATCCACTATTGATTGAAAAACCTGAAAATTTTATCAAAAATTTTAAAATAAATAAATAAATTCTGTTTTAAATATGGTATTGAGTGAGCAATGTAGCGTACCGAGCCGGAGTGAGTTCGGGGGTGTAACACCCGAAAATTTCATTTTAAGGATTTCGAGCCATAAGTTTAGAATTTTAATATTTTAAAGCATTTAGCGAGTGATAATTCGTAGAAATAATAAACTAAGTCCAAATGACCAACGGGAAGTTTCGTTAGAGCCCTAAGAATAAATAGGAATAATTGGTGAAATAAAAATAATTGGAGAAACAAAGTTGATGGGTTAATTAAAGAGTATAAGCAAAGAGATAATAAAAAGGGCATTTAGGTAATTGTTAAGTAAAATTTGACTTAAAATAGGAAAACCCTTTATTTTCTTCTCTCACTTTTCCTCTCCCCCACGATTCCTCCTCTCCTTCGCGATTTTCTTCTTTTCTTCCTCTCCAATCTCCAACATCGATTGACTCTTCCGTTCTTGGCGGTTTTCCTTCAAGTTTCTTCATCAAACCTACCCTCCAAGTAAGCTCTATGCTTTAGTTAAGTTGGTAGTCGTTTTTGGAGTGATTTTGGGTTAGGGTTTGTGAAGAAATTTAGGGATTTTAGTTAGAAATCGATAGGATTGTTAATTTCTTACTCATTGATGATGTATTAGTGATTATTGAAGTTGTTGGAGTGGATTAATGGTGTGGGTTGAAGTTTAGGGTTTAGTGTTGGTTGTTGGAGGTGGTAAAACACCATTAATGGAGTCTTTGAAGTTAGTGAGCACAATGTGCTCGACGAAATGCCCTAATGAAGTGAGTTGGAGTTTTAGAAGAATTTGTCCTAGCTCGAGATGTCAATTTGTTAGATGTAATGTTTGAGAGTCGATATTAATGATGTGTTGTTGAATGCCCTAGGTAACCCAAGCTCAAAGGACGGTGCTCGGCATATCTAGGACGCCAGGTAAGTGAGTGTTAGGTTTCCGGCCACTAAGGTCCTACGTCGTAACGATGTTGATAATGTTGGTTGTGATGAAATTGGGTAGTTACAGGGGTTGGTGGTAAGACGGGCAGCTTAAGTAGTGCCTTAGCGATAGGTTAGTGGTTGTTCGATAGGTGCTTATACGTATGTCTCTCCTCATGCATCATGTTTTATTAAAGTACATACGAACTATTTATGAGCATTTTTTATGTAACGTCAAATTTAAGAACGATCATGAATTCCGAATGATGTATGATTTCTCACGGAGCAAGTCATGTGTTTCTCACTGGATAAGATGTATGATTTCTCACGGGACAAGTCATGTGTTTTCTCACGGGGCAAGTTATGATTCTCACGGGGCAAGTTATGATTCTCACGGGGCAAGAAAAAGGGTTTAATGAAACGAAATGAAATTGTTTTACAAATGTCATGCATATATGTAATGTTATGTTTAGCACACTCTTTACTAAGCATTAGGCTTAATGTATTTATCGTATGATGTAGGTGACGAGAACGAAGGTGAGGAACCTCCCTACGATGATCAAGTGTAGTCGGTCAGTGGCGGAGCTCGTGGCGGCGGAGCATGTTTTGGCAGGGCCGGTTGACTCACGGTTAGGTGTTTTTGAGAGTTTTCAGGTGATGTTGGGTTAATGGTGAATTGGATAAGGTGATCGTATGATTTGATATGTTTTAGGATGTTTCGTGACTGAACAGATAACATATTTCATTTTATAGTGTTTTGATGTTTTTCAAACAGGAAGGAAATGTTAAATTTTTAAACGGAATCACGCGGTTCATTTCGATTTCGATTTCGATTTCGATTTCGATTTCGATTTCGATTTCGATTTCGATTTCGATTTCGATTTCGATTTCGATTTCGATTTCGATTTCGATTTCGATTTCGATTTCGATTTCGATTTCGATTTCGATTTCGATTTCGATTTCGATTTCGATTTCGATTTCGATTTCGATTTCGATTTCGATTTCGATTTCGATTTCGATTTCGATTTCGATTTCGATTTAGATTTCGCCTTAAGTGCAGTTAAAGTTAAAGATGTATATAAAAAAAAAAAAAAAAGAGATTTTAATTATTTAATTAATAGATTTAAACGATTTAATTGTTTTTAAGTTTTAATTGTTTTTAAGTTTTAATTGTTTTTAAGTTTTAATTGTTTCAAACGATTTACTAAATGAACTCCGATTTCTATTTCAATTTCGATTTCGATTTCGATTTCGATTTCGATTTCGATTTCGATTTCGATTTCGATTTCGATTTCGATTTCGATTTCGATTTCGCTTTCGTTTCTTTTAGTATGAAATATGATTATGTTTAACGTGAATTGTTGGTTTTGAGTATTCGAGTAAAATGTTATGTTTGGAGGATATTTTATGGAGGTATATAAAGATTGGGTGAAGAAGTTGGGAGAAAAGTGAAGAGTTAGAGTGTTGTGTGTTTGTGTATTGAAAATGGGAAGTGTAGGGCGAGTGAAGAAGGAAAGGAGAAAACAAGGGAGCTGTGCTCTCTGGAGGAATTCCGGAGAGCATGCCGATTGCTCGCTCCTTGGTGGCGAGCAATCGCCTCTTGGGCGATTTAAAGGCGACGCTCTCTGTGGTGACTTGCAACAGGCGACTAGTCGCCTGTTGCAATCGCCTATGGGGCGATCAGTCGCCCCTTATTTTGGGTGACTGATCGCCATGTTGTTTTATAAAAAAAAAGAGATTTTAATTATTTAATTAATAGATTTAAACGATTTAATTGTTTTTAAGTTTAATTGTTTAATTGTTTCAAACGATTTACTAAATGAACTCCGATTTCTATTTCAATTTCGATTTCGATTTCGATTTAGATTTCGCCTTAAGTGCAGTTAAAGTTAAAGATGTATATAAAAAAAAAAAAAAAAATTACTAGGATACGGGTAAGGGTCGTGACAGGGGGCGTTACAAGTTGGTATCAGAGCAAAATGGTCAAGTCATTCAAAGGATTACTCGACAATGTCGGCCGCTATGCAACATGCTTCACCGACTGTAAGTATTTTTTTTTATTTTAGTAAGTTTATAACTAAGATTAGATACTTTGATCTTGTACAGGAATATAATCAAGATGCCTAGAAATCCTAGACAACCGAGAGAGGAACCTGAGGATACAAATAGGCAACTAAGAGAGTTAATTAATATACAGTCTCAACTGTTGGGAGCTTTATTGAACCAAGGTGGACAGGGAAATCTTGGGGCGGGTTCTAGTGCAAAGAGGTTTAGAAGGTTGAAGCCTTTGCCTTTTGAAGGTCAGTTAATAGATCCAACAGCTGCCGAAAGATGGATTCATATGATCGAGAATATGTTTAACTACGCCAATGTGGAGGAAGGCAATAAAGTTACATGTGCAACTTTCCACTTAGTTAATGATGCTCAAAGTTGGTGGGAGACAGTGAAGGCTACCACTGGGGCTCAAGGTCTGACTTGGAAGGAATTCAAAGAGCTATTCTATGACAAGTATTACAACCGAACAGTCCAATATGCCAAGAGAATTGAGTTTTTACAGCTGAAAAAGACTGGATCTATGGGAGAATATATCAGGCTGTTTGAGTCTCTATCTCGGTTTGCTAGCCATTTGGTAAGCAGGGAAGAAGATAAAGTGCTCCAGTTTGTGCATGGGTTAAAGCCGGAGGTATATAAGTTAGTGAAAACTTTTGGGATTGAAGGAGTATTGTATACTAGAGTTGTGGCTAAACATTAGAGGTGGAGGAGGCTGATGAGAAATGTGTTAAGCCAGCAAAAGCTCCCAGGCGAATGTTCAAGGAGATTACACCACAGATGAGCCAAGGTGGATCGTCTTCTCAGTCTCAAGGAACTAAGAGGCTGGGAGGAAACCTGAATGATCAGAGAGAAGGGAAGAAACCGCAACAGCAACAACGGAAAGGATATCCACAATGTCCTAAATGTTTAAAGATCCATCCGGGAGAATGTGGACAATATATAGGCAAATGCTTCAATTGTTTAGAACTTAGCCATATAGCCCGAGATTGTATAAAGCCTCGGGTTACTAGATGCTTTAAGTGCAACGAGCCCGGACATTTAGCAAATGATTGTCCTTCAGTGAAGAAGGGACCTGCCAAGGCTACACCCAGGATGTTCGCCATGATCGAGCTAGATGGTGAGGATAGATTAGCTGTGATCTTAGGTACTATACTTGTCAACTCAATGCCTGCATTTATATTGATAGACTCAGGTGCGTCGCACTCCTTTGTGGCCATATCTTTTATAGTAAAAGTAAACTTGGAAGTCAAGCCAGCTGGGTGTATGTATGATGTCAAGCTACCGTCCGGTGAGTACCTTCATTCTGATCAGATAGTGCTTAATAGTTTGGTATCAATCGGGATGATGACATTGCCGGCCAATTTGATTGTGATCGGGATAACATGGTATGATGTGATACTCGGTATGGACTGGCTCTATCGTCATTATGCAACCATTGATTGTCGGGCCAGAACTGTGAACTTTCAACCCCTGAATGGTGAGAATTATGTGTTGCAAGCCTTGAAGAACGTACGGAAGCTATCAGTAATTGCGCCCATGGATGCCCAAGGATCTCTTATGGGTGAGTTTGTTTGTTTCCTTGCAACTATAGTTGATTCTCATCTACAAGTAGAAGCTAAACCTCAGGATATTTTAGTTGTTCGTGATTTTCCCGAGGTGTTCTTGGTTGATTTTCCTTGTCTACCTCCGGATCGAGAAATTGAGTTCGTGATTGACACTTACCTTGGAGCAGAGCCGGTATCAAAAAATCCTTACAGGTTGGCTCCGCCTGAATTGAAGAAACTAAAGAGGCAACTGGAGGAACTAGTTGATAAGAGGTTTATACGCCCTAGCTTTTCGACATGGGGAGCACTAGTTCTATTTGTGAAGAAGAAAGACAGATCTCTCCGGATGTGTATTGACTACCGGGAGTTGAACAAATTAACCATTAAGAACAAGTATCCTTTGCCGATGATTGATGATTTGTTCGATCAACTTCAAGAAGCCCGGATTTTCTCGAAGATAGATTTAAGATCGGGGTATTACCAGTTGAAGGTTAGATCGCAAGATATCCCAAAAATAGCTTTCCGGACAAGATACAGACATTATGAATTCTTAGTTATGTCGTTCAGATTAACAAATGCTCTAGCTGCATTCATGGACCTAATGAATTGGGTATTTCGAGAGTATCTCGATAAATTTGTGATTGTGTTTATCGATGATATTCTAGTTTATTCCAGGGATGAAGATGAGCATAAGGAGCATTTGAAGATAGTTTTGGAAACGTTAAAGCAGCATCAGCTATATGCAAAGTTCTTAAAGTGCGAGTTTTGGTTGGATATGGTGCATTTTCTTGGTCATGTTATTGAGGGCTTTTCTAAGATAGCAGCACCCCTGACTCGGCTGACAAGGAAAGATGTCAGGTATGAATGGTCAGAAGATTGTGAGCTTAGTTTCCAGATGTTAAAGCAGAAATTGACTACGGCTCCAATGTTGACATTGCCAGTAGCAGAGGATAAATTCAGCATTTATTCTGATGCCTCTCGGATTGGATTGGGTTGTGTATTGATGCAAAATGATAAGGTGATTGCCTATGTTTCCAGGCAGTTGAAGTCTTATAAGAAGAATTACCCAACCCATTACTTGGAATTAGCAGCAGTGGTTTTTGCTCTGAAAATCTGGAGGTATTATCTGTATGGTCAGTAGTGTGAGATATATTCCGATCACAAAAGTCTGAAGTATATCTTCACTCAAAAGGAGTTGAATATGAGGCAGCGGCAGTGGTTAGAGTTCGTTAAGGACTACGATCTGGAGATCAAGTACCACCCTAGTAAGGCCAATGTTGTAGCAGATACGTTGAGCCGAGTATCAACTTCAGTTTCAGCTTTAGAGACCGAGATGTCAAGGATGTTAAGTACTGAGATTTGAAGGTTTGATTTGGAGCTGGTTTTAAATGTTACGTGTTATCAGCTTTATCTCTGAAGCCTACCATTTTGGAGAAGATTAGAGAAGCTCAACATGAGGATTCAGAGTGCAACAAATTCAAGATGAGTATGGTGTCTGATGATAGGACCGAGTTCAGCTATTCAGAAGATGGAATTATGAAGTTCCGCAATCGATGGTATGTTCCAAACAATGAGCAACTTCGGAAGCAGATTTTAGCTGAAGTGCATTCTTCGAGGTTTTCTGTTCATCCTAGCAGTACTAAAATGTACAGAGACCTTAAGCAACATTATTGGTGGCCTAGCATGAAGAAATTTGTAGCGGAGTATGTGGAAACATGCTTCGTCTGTCAGCAAGTAAAGGCAGAACATCAGAGACCTGCCGGGAAGTTGCAACAATTATCGGTTCCATAGTGGAAGTGGGACCAAATTTCTATGTATTTCGTTGTCGGATTACCCAGGACGACGAAGGGCTTTGTTGGTATATGGGTGATTGTTGATCACTTAACCAAATCAGCCCAATTTCTACTAGTGAAGATGACTTTTAACATGGATCAGTTCGCTGAACTGTACATTCAGAAGATTCTAAGGTTGGACGGTGTACTGACTTCTATTGTATCAGACAGAGACCTGAGGTTTACATCCAAGTTTCTGAATAGTCTGCATAAGGCAATGGGGACTCGGCTAAATTTCAGTACAGCATTTCATCCTCAGACGGACGGACAATCTGAACGGACCATTCAGATTTTAGAGGATATGCTTCGAGCTTGTGTACTGGAGTTTCAAGGTTCCTGGAGCAGATATTTGCCTTTGGTAGAGTTCTCGTATAATAACAATTATCAGGATACGATTGGTATGGCTCCATACGAGGCTCTATATGGGAGAAAATGCAGATCACCTCTTTATTGGGATGAAGTTGGGGAAGTCAGCTTAATTGAACTCGAGATCATGTAATAGACAACTGACAAGATCAAATTTATTCGGCAGTGTATTTTGACAGCTCAAAGTCGACATAACAGCTATGCCGATGGAAGAAGGAGGGACTTGGAATTTGAGGTAGGAGATGAGGTCTTTTGAAGATTTCATCGTTCAAGGGTGTAATGAGGTTCGGGAAAAGGAGTAAGTTGAACCCGAGGTACGTTGGACCATTCCCGATCACTAAGAGAGTTGGAAAAACGGCGTATCAATTGGAGCTGCCAAGTTCGATGGAAAGGGTGCACGATGTCTTTCATGTCTCGATGCTGAGGAAGTGTCTGAGGGATCCATCACATGTTGTGGTACAGCAGGATATTGAAGTACAGCCAACATTGACGTATGAGGAGAAACCGAAGAAGATTTTGGATTATGCAGTGAAGACGTTACGCAATAAGGAAATTCTACTGGTAAAAGTGTTATGGGGTAACCACAATGTCGAAGAGGCGACGTGGAAAAGGTAGCAGAATATGATGGAACGTTATCCTGAGCTCTTCAGGTACGCAAATTTTGAGGAAAAAATTTTTGTAAGGAAGGTGGATTGTAACACCCGGGACTTTCCTCTAACATACGAAGCCTTAGATTAGTTTATGTTATTATAGTTTAATCGTAATCCTAGGGTTATGTTAAGTATAAAAGTGAGATAGTGAAAGTTAGAAGGGTATTTGGTGAGAAACTTTAAAGTTGGAGTTGTTTAGTGATGGTTATTGTTGAATTTAATGTAAAGGAAATAAAGTGAAGGAAAAGAGTGGAGGAGGAAACCTTCAGGTAGGAAGAGATGGAAAAGTGTGAGGGGGAGGGTTGATAAATTATAAAGTTTGTGGTTAAAAATTAAAAGAGGAAAAGTGGAGAATTAAATGTTGGAGGGTTAGGATAAAAAGATAACTTTGTGTCTTCTTCTCCACTCTTCTCCCTCGATATTTCTTCAGAACCTCAAGGCCTCCATTTTGGAATTTCAAGCTCCTTTTTTATGACGATTAGCAAGGTTTATGTGGTATGTTGTAATGGGTTTTGTTAGTGATACATCTAAATGAAGATTTTTTTTTTGTGTTTTAGTGGTGTTATAAATGAGTTTTGATGAAGTTTGGGAAACCCTAAAGGTGAGGCATGAGATTTTGGTTTCCTTTGCGGGTTTTCTTCTTACTTTTGATGATTTAAACTATAGATAGATTAGTTGAGGTTGTTTAGGTAGTTAGATGAGAGAAGTGATGGAAGTTGGTGAAAAATCGATTTTGAATCAACATGTCGCCGGTTCTGTTTCTGCATAATTGTATCGGCCATGTTGTATGGTTACTAAAATGGTTTGATTCAATGGATAGTAGACGTGTAGAGGTTTACGGAATGTGGTGGATTATTGAAATCCGATGAAAAACGAGTAAGCTATGGCCTATAGTAGTTTGGATACTAAAAATGTTAGAATTTCAGGTTTTAGGGTTTTAAACTTTAGAGTGTGTTTAAATTGTTGTTAGATTTACTTTAGGTATTCCTTAGAATTTCTAGAATGTTACTAAGTGAATTTTCCTATATTTGTTAGGTTGACAAGCGAGTAATTGAGTTTGACGAAGTGAACAAATACGTGCGGAGTAACAAGTAAGTAGTGGAGTGTGTGCGTTTGCCTTCGGGCCTACACCATGGAACAGTAGAGTTTATTGTTGGTTGTTCGTTTGTTTTGTGTTGAGCATTGTGTGACATGCATAATTGTTTTCGGAACACGAAAAACGAGTTTTGTGCATGATTTGAAATGTGAGCATGAAACGTAAAAAGAGAAGAAGAAAAGAAATGTGGTCTCGAGTGGAGTCGCCAGGTCACGTTAGGGTGCTAGGGTATGATGACCTCCGACCTACAAATACGACTCAAGAACTCGAAAGAAGACCGTTAGCTTCGGGTGATACAAATCCGAGTAAATCCGAGAATGAAAAATGTAAAAGAAATACCAAACGTGCTCGAAACTTAATGAAATTTTAGGTGAATCTTGTGAAGTGAGTGAGGTGTGTGCTGGTGAAAATCGTGGTCCAGATTTGTTAAGATGAAGGATTTATGGACTATTTTCCAAGAATCAGCCGGTGAGTGCTTCAATGGAGCTTCCGGCAAGAGTTTCTTCCAAGGAAGATAACTCGATTCAAGGAATCGGTTAAGGCCACTCCTTATTGTTTTCCGCTCTCAAAAGAGTGGAGAAGGAGGTGGCAAAATCCACTCCAACTAGCTACCAAGCTAGAAGAATGGTTCGGGGGCGCAACCCCTCGGTTGTTGTCAACCGAGCTTACCTTGGAAACTCCTTGCTCCAAGCTTCTTCTTCTATTGAGAGAGAAATCCGTGGGTGCTCATAAATCAACCAAAAAAAAAGATACAAACACCAATGCCATGAATATATAGACCTAATGGTGGGCTTGGGCTTGGGCTTGGGCTTGGGCTTGAAATGGGAATGATGGGTCATCATGTGGGCTTCCATGTCTTCAACTTCAATGGGCTAAACCAAGCCACCAACTAATCCTATCATTCATCTAATCCTAACATCCATCTAATCCTAACATGCATCTAATAAAGTTTAAACAAGAAGGCCAACGTTTGCCAATAAGTTCGAAATTTCAAAAAAGGCAACAAATATCAAAGCTCGGGAAGACAAATTCCCATGTGAGCATTAAGGTGCCTCTTTAGTCTTTTCACATGAGTAGATGCTTTGGTTGGTCAACGTCCCCAGCTTTAATCTCCCACTTCAAGTCGTCCACGGTGTCCTCTAAGTCTTCACACGAACCATGACCTGCAAAAGATACAAGTGTGTTAGTAAAATTGTGGACTCGGGTCTGGGATCGTGTAATAGGCCTACGGGGCACATCAGGGTAGCACTTGCGAGGGGCTCTACGAGAGACGTATCGCTAAAAACACGTAAGTGTCGTGAGTATTAACGCCTCGTCGTTGACGTACAAGTGAAAGCACTAGAGGGTTCTATAATCGATGTGGGAGGAGATCGTGTTCGCGATCTTGCTCTGCTGAGTCAAGGTGTGGCCGTCCAATGAGCCTGGCTCGGATGTATGTCTACTTGATTCACACCGTAAAGTGAAAGATTAATGAAACGAAAACAAAACGAGAACAACAGAGCGAGTAGAAACTGCATAAGTTAGGGGTTAAGTGTGCATTGTGTTTTTTTTACATTCATTATTCCCTACTTGCTAAGCAGTAGACTTACGTTTTGTGTTATGTGGTGTAGGTGACGACGAGATACCTGGTGAGCTTTTTTAGGGAGGCCAGAACTAGAATGCAGTCGCCGGTATACGTGGCTTACCGGTGCAAGTATTTGTCGGGGCGTCGTGACCATTGAGTTGCTGGGAGGTGGTGTAACGACCCTTTTTCCTAGCAAGATATTATCCGCTCTGGGGATTGGACCATAACTCAATACCCTCCCCTCACGGCTTTGTTTGGCGAGGACTTCCCAGTCGGTCACCCAACCTGGTACTACTCTCGCCGAAGCACTTTTAACTTCGGAGTTCTTATAGGATCCGTTGTCCATTGTGCTCCAAAACGCGTCTTGCTATCTTTGGAGGGTCTCTTTGCATATGTTTCATTTCCACATATTTCCCCAAGCGATGTGAGATTGTGACGACCCCTTTTTAACGACCCCTTACCTTCCAGTTCGCCCGCGCAGACGTACCGCCATCCGAGTTTCGGTTCGTACAGCCATCGTACACATACTTACACATCCGGGTCATCACAATCACCCCCCCTTGGGGGCCCAACGTCCTCGTTGGCCACATTTCTGGTTGGGTACAGTCTCTGATACCATTTGTAACGACCCATTTTCCCAGCAAGATATTGTCCGCTCTGGGGATTGGGTCGTAGCCCAATATCCTCCCCTCACGGCTTTGTTTGATGAAGACTTCCCAGTCGGTCACCCAACCTGGTACTACTCTCGCCGAAGCACTTCTAACTTTGGAGTTCTTATGGGATCTGTTGTCAATTGTGCTCCAAAATACATCTTGCTATCTTGGGAGGGTCTCTTTACATATGTTTCATTTCCACATACTTCCCCAAGTGATGTGGGATTGTGACGACCCCTTTTTTACGACCTGTCACCTTCCGGTTCGCCCGGGCGGACGTACCCCCATCTGGGTTCCGGTTCATGCAGCCATCATACATATACTTACACATCCGGGTCATCACAGGTGGGGTAGTAGGAAATTTGTTGGGATTTTGATAACGTACATGATGTTGGTTTTATAAACCTTTTTGGTGTGTACTTTGAATGTGTTATATAAAACATTGGGTTTTTTTTATTTTGGTTTCTATTGGTTTTTATAACTTTTATGTTTTTGTTTATGTTTTCGAGTTCGGTTTAGGGGTTTTAATTTTTCTAGAAGTTGAAAATATTGAAAGATGAGTTGGGAAATAGTTTTAGGTGAAATGTTGATGAAGTGAAGAAAATTAGAAAATGGGTAATCGGTCGAAGTTGGTGTGAAGTTTGTGCGGAGATGTCGACTGATTAGTACTAAAATCGGTCGAAGTTACTGTGCTGTAATCGGTCAAAGTTGGTTTGAAGATATCAACTTAGTAGAAAACGTCGACCGATTCTGTAGTAGAAAACGTTGACCAATCAGTAAGATATTGTCGATCGAAATTCCCAGCTTTCGATTCAGCAGATGTCAGTTTGGCAGATGTCGATTCGACAGATGTTAATCGGCATGTATGTCTGTAAATTTTCTTCGGCAACAAAAAGGTTACCGACCGATCGACCCAATAGTCGATCAATCGGCAGAGTGAATGGTAACCGAGTTTGAATTTTTATTATTATTATTTTCGATTTGCGAATCTGTTTTAATCCGACTTTTTCAAACATGTTTTGTATTTATTTTATACACGTTCTCCATCCGCTTTGGACAGTTTGAAAAACCCAAAAATTTTATCGAACTTTTAAAAAATAATAATAATAAATTCCATTTTAAATATGGCATTGAGTGAGCAATGTAGCGTACCGAGCCGGAGTGGATTCGGGGTCGTTACAGGTTCTCTTTGTAAGAATTTAAAATTTTTCCTCATTGCAACAAATCTCCTTGTTTAAAAGGAGATCTCCTAATTTTTAAATATTAACCAGGTATTTCTCTCTCCTAATCTATACTTATTATTCCTTAACATTAATAGATCTAACTCCCAAAATATCTCTCATAGTAGAATAAAAAATTTATTTTTGAATTTCCTTTTTTGGTAGCATTCTAGCAACATGATCGTAAGGTGTGGATTGGTCTTATTATGGTACCTCTTCTGCCCAATATTGCACTTTCTTTTTAGAATTTCTCCAAAGTTTGTTTTTTGGCTTCTAGACCTCCTGATTTGTTCATGATTCATCTAAACTTTCACCCTAACTTACAAAACATGAAATTCAATCAAATGTCAAGATTTCAAACATTTCAAACGATATAAGTACGATGAAAATCACATGAAATGAATGAGATTTTATGCTGTATCAGAAATAATTCTCTAGGTTGTCTTAAAAGTTCACATGGGTCAACCCTATAATTAGTTTGGTTGACTACATCAGTTGACCTTTGAAGAGACTAGACAACCCTTTGAGCTCTTGGGTTTTTGAAACAATGCTTCTAGTTCGGCTTGAAGATCGCATGGGTTGACCCTATTGCTTGTTTGGTACACTGCCACTGTAACACCCGACAATGTTCGGCCAGGTATTTTCTTAATAGCTTTAACTGTCACCTCCACCATTAACCTTTACAATTTTGAATTTAAATGTCAAAGCTTAATTGATTTTATTTGTGTGATGGCAGAATTGTAAATAAGATGGATTTCAATCGATATAAATAGAAAATGAAAATCCTTAAACCTCACTAAAACCCCACTGTAGCCGACACTTTCCTTCTGCGATTTCTCATCCTCCAGAGCTCTCCTTCTCTTTGCCAACGACTCCTTCGTCGGCGACCGATTCTTCAGTCTCCACCCCAACAATCCACGCTCTAGGTAAGGCTTAGACAATATAGCTGCTGGTTAGTTACTTAGAGCTCTGTTTTCAGTTAGAACTTGAAGTTTCGGATTCTTCAATGGCAGAGTTGTTGTAGTAACATTTATAATCTGCGTTTAGTAATGGCATTTCCAATTCGATTCTGGACATTAAGATAACCGACTGTGTTTAGTTGCTAGGTTGAATCTGGGCATTTTAGGTTCTGGAAACTTGATCTACGCACATAAGGTGCTTGACTAAAGAATTTAGAAATACATGTACGTTAGATTTTAGGATGACTTTTTGTTAGAACTTTTAGGATTTTGTTTTAACTCTATAATGTGAAATGTTTTAGGTAAAGAAAATCCGAGGTGAAGTGCTCAAGTTGCTAAGGGAAACCAGGTAAGTGAGTGAGTAAAATTCCCGTCCATTAAGGCCCTACATCACAAGGGTATTAGGTAGATGACGTCTATAATATTTAAAGGTTATCTGTGCTATTGTCTGTTGAGTTATGATACTCGAGTTGATAGTATGATCTTTTGATGAATGAATGAGCTGTCCTTTTAGTCTGATGAAATGAGAGTACTCATACTCATGCTTCACGATTGTTTTCCTTTTCAAGCATATGAAAATGTTTTAAGTGCATGTTTTCCTTCACGATCAAGATATGAACATGAAACTTATGTAACAAGGATTAAGAGAGGGTTGGGGGTGGTTTGGCGTATGTCACTGTCCAAAAGGAGGACCATGAATACGGCCCGCAAGGGACTATGTACACTTTCACTGTCAATCCCCTTTTCGGCACAAATCCTCCCTTAATCCACATGATGTAAATGATGAACAAGAACATGATGTAAACGATGAACAAGAACATGAACGAGAATGTAATGAGAAATGATTATGTAAATGTGTTCTTTTCAACTGTGCATTCATGCATACATGTTAGTGTTGCACTCCTTACTAAGCATTAGGCTTATAGTTTAAACCTTATGATGTAGGTGACGAATTATCAGGTGAGGATTTCAAACCCGAAGAAGATGTCTAGGACTGGTTGCTGGATGGTGCTCAGGGTGACAGATTGTGGCTGGAAAGGCGAGTATAACCCGTGGTTTCTGCTCCTAAGTTGTTAGTAAGAATAATGAATACTGATGCCTTAAGTAGAATGAGATTTTCTGATTATGATGGATTTTGGGATTGTCGAACTAAATTCTTAAGTTGAAGATGATTATTAGAATGAAGAATGACCTGTTTTAATTAAGTCTTCCGCTACACGTATTTTGGATGAGTCTATGATTTATACCTGTACAAGTTTATTTTAGTCAAGTCGAAGTCTTAAAAAGTCAGGATGTCTTGTATCGTAGACATTTTAAATCGGTAGATGTTGATTATTACAATCGGCAGATGCTAGAAATTCCTTACTCACCGGTAGAGGTCTTCTATCGGATGATGATTATATGTCACGTGTGATGCACATGTCAATCGGTAGATACTGATTATTACAATCGGCAGATGCTAGAAATTCCTTACTCACCGGTAGAGGTCTTCTATCGGATGATGATTATTATGCCACGTGTGATTCACATGTCAACTGGTAGATGTAGATGTTTTTGCTATCGAAAGATGTGAGTATTAAGTCTTGTCGTTTTGTAACCGGATGATGCTTATTATGTCACGTGAGATTCACATGTCAACCGGTAGATGTAGATGTTTTCGCTATCGGAAGAAGTGAGTATTAAGTCTTGTCGTTTTGTGATCGGATGATGTGGGTAATTATGGTTTGTCGTTTAGTAATCGGTAGAGGTCTTCTACCGGGCGATGTCCATGAGTCACGTGAAACACTCGTGTCCATCGGATGATGCCTTCTACTGGGCGACGTCTACTGAGTCACGCGGAGTGCACGTGACATTCGGGGAATGTGTTCCTATCGGTAGGAGACTGCAAATCCATACAGCCTGCGAACGATGAAGTCGAGTGGTCTGAGGGCACTTTCCTTCTGCCCGAACACGTTATGGAACCGATGTCTGAGACATGTCGATCGACTCTGTGACTGAATGTATCGATAGTCTTATGTGGGAGCCGAGTTTTTGAAGGGTTCAGTTTTATCAGATATGGCATTGTCCTTGAGTAATGTAAAAAAAAAAAATATAGAGGGTAAACTTAGTGTAAATGATTTACGGAAATTAAGAATCAGTCTCGGCCCTAATGGGGTCGTTACAGCCACAATCAACCCTGTATTGGACTAGTCAACCCTTTGAGCTCTCAAGAATTTTTTTAACATTAAACCAATAAACCCCTTGACATTCCTGCAGACCTCATGAGCTCTTGGGTTTTTTTTATCACTTTCTTCACAAATCAATATGCATATCTTCTTTTGTTTTCATCAAGCAAGCCCTATGAAATTTAATATTAACTTAGAGGACTTAAATATACACGTTAACATATCTCCAAGGGGTTTTCTAAATAAGTTAAATATTCAAACTTTATATACCCATTATTAAGCTATGAACAACTTACTAAGCAATTTTACATACTCATCATCAAAACAAATAATCATAATTACTTTTAAGCTAACACTAGTGTTATGTATTGAAATTGAGTATTTGGACTTTTTTAATTATGATTTGCTAGGGTTACACTAGACCGTGATATTGATTTAGTTCTCGTTATTGCTCTAGTACCTACCTCTCTGTACACGTGGGCTTCAACTAAGTTGAAAGAGTTGATGATGCAACTATATGATTTACTTTGTAGTGGCGTTATTTGTGATGAGACATTACCGTGGGAAGCACAGTTATTGTTGTTACTTGCTAAGAAGTATAATGGTTTGCTTTTAATGTGCATTGCAAGGTTTAAATAGGAAGTGATCAAGAATAAGTATTTGTTATCAAAGATTGGTGAGTTATTGATCAATTTGGTGTATCGAAGTAGTTTTTTGTGATTATTTCAAAGTTGGGCTACCGTTGGATAAGAGAGATATGTGAGTAGAATTTCTTTCCCAAGGCAACCTCTCGAGTACTTTAAGGAATTTCTATTATTCGATAAACTAGTGCCCTAGTTGCTGATATGAATTTGATGTGTTGAGAATTCAGACCTTATTGAATTAAGTTGTTGTAGTTCTATTTGATAGTATATTAAATTACTTAAAAATTCTTAATGTGCTGTAAAGCACCTAAAGTTTTGCTATAGACTTTGATAAGCCATCAACTGTACGTTGAAAGCAGTAAATTGTAGATTTTTGACAAAGTTAAATATAGCGCTGACATATTTATATAATTTAATAGCAACTTCTACCATTATTCACCAAATTTAGAAAATGCAAAAGCTTAATGGCGAGTTTAAGGAGGGATTTGACCAATTGAGAAATGGGTATCAATGTGGCCTTTAAGAATTCAGTGCCAAATGATTTATTGTTTTGAAAAGGCGGAGTGTTGGTGCATAACTTTTCTGAGTTGAGGCTAGATAGTTGTTGCTGAGAGTCCTGAGACATGATTTGATATTTCTTCAAATAATACAAAATTTATCATGACTTGAGTGTCAGTATGATGGATTGGCATCAAACGAATGTAGTATATAATTGATGTGAAACGAAATAAAATTCCTTAAGGGAATCACGACCCAAAAAAGGAAATCTTCACAGCTTTAATCACGGATTATGCAAAGCTGTAGAAGGCGTGTTTTTACGACTTTAAAGCTGCCATTTGAACAGCTCAACACCCTTTGAGTAAGGAATAATCTCTCAAAATTGCATATTCAAATTCGCGCGGACGAGAAAGATATGATCCAATAAGTGTAAGGTGGTCGGATTGGTGTCAATACACCCTTCCACTTTATGGCTACACTCCGATGAATAAGGTAACACTCTAACTTGATGAATTGTGAGATGCTTCAACTCCACAACATATATCACCTCTAAAAGTGATGGGAGATGAATTAAAAATCACTTTGCCCAACTCTCATGAATAGAAAAATCGACTAAGGACAACACATACAATCGGCTCTTAATAACCGAGAGAAATGTGAAGGATTTTTCAAGATAGCAAATGATATTTATTCCCTAAATTCAAGCTGCCGAAAATGGTCCTCAACTAGGGGTATTAATACCCTTACAAAAGAAGTTTCGAAATTCAAAAGAAAAGAGAATTAAAGACCTTTGTAATGTTCATTAACTACTCGGCTAAGTTGTAGCAAATCGATTATTGCATGTGTCGTACATTTTATTTTCTTTTTCTTTTTCTAAATGCAAGAGTATTAAATCGTACGTTTTCCTAATTCTTGCAAGCATTTGAACAACCCTCCACGTCATTTATCCATGTCATTCTTCCCCCTTGATTCTCCTCTAATCAATGATTGTAAAAACTTCATAGTGTTTTGGTCGTGTTCCAATTTTAGTGACTGCTTCGGATTGTCCATATCTTTTGGTATTGGAACTTCATTTAAACTCTTTTGCAACTCATCTATTGTAAAATAAAGAGAAACATAATAGTTGGTTAACCTCTTTGCTGCTTGGGATCAAGTGATAAGTCTGTGTGGTAAATCAATAATGTGGCTAGATTTTGGCTTCTCATCATGTTGAGATTGAGCATTGCAGACATGGTAAATTATTTCAGCATTACCTACTCATGAGTGTGAAGTATGATTATTATGGATTTTATGTTTTGATTGTGGGGGACTTTTTAGAGGTATGATATTGTTTGAGGTGTTATTGATCAATTATCTCATTTGTACATTTTCTCCTTGTGTGGGTAAATTTTTATCTATTTTAAGTTAAATTGGCTTTGGCCGAAGAACATTGCTTAGATTTATAGTGTTATTTTCCAGTGTAGTTTTGGACAGAGACCTGATGTACTTTGAAATATTCAGAGCCTTGCAAAAAGGTTTGGGTACTGAGTTGAACATGATTGCGACACATCATTCTCGGATGGATGGAGAGTTTGAATTGTTGATGAAAATTCTAGATGACATGTTAAGGTGACGTGTTATGAATATTTGTGACAGTTTGGTGAGTCACCTTGATGGAATTTGTTTGTAATGCTGACTTTCAGATCAATACTAGTGTGTCATCTTATGAGGTTCTTTATTAGAGGTCATGTAGATCAATGTTATGTTGGGTTGAGATTAACATATTTCTCCTAGTCCGACTTAAATCAAAAGACAACTACAAAAGTACTTGTGAATGAGAACAGTTCATAGTCCACAGAAAAGTTAGAATTTGAGGTCGACGACTTTGTATTTTTGAATATGCAATCTCGTCGTGTTATAAGTCACTTTGGTGTAAAAGGAAAGTTGGCCTTGAGACATACCAGCTCTTTTTGAATTATTGGAGTTGGTTTGGTGGCTTATCTGTTAGATTTATAGTCACAATTGGGTTATTTTCACGATGTGTTTTATGTTTCATAAACATGTCATGTCCTACACTGATATGCATATTTGGGAGGATATTACTTATGAGGAAGAGCCTAAGATGCATTAAGTCGACAATTAAGAGTTCTCTGTCAACAAGAAATTTCTTTGACAAAGTAACCTCACATATTTGGTGGAACTTTTGAATTTATTATAAAGTTCGACGACGAAATTTGTTAAGTGAAGGAGAATACGGTGAACGTCGGTTTTTGCTGCATTATAGGGTGAGTTTCTTTAAAATTAATGAATTAATTAATTCTTTGTCATCACTTAATCGGGGTGTTATGATATTAGAATTTTAGAAATGACTTTACTGGTTTATTTTTAGAGAAACTTCAGAGTTTGAATTTGAGACTCCAGAGGGAGGGAGAGATCGTTAAGCGGGATACAAAACTCCTTTCCAGAATTGGAATTTAATTTTTGAACAATTAATGGTAAGTACGAATTCAATTAAAGCTCCACTTATATTCTTGCTATAGTCAAAGTTATTGATTTGGAAGTTTGATTGTCATGTATCAGAGTTTTATATGGGATATTGTTGCGTGACTATATGAAGTCATTGATACGTGGAAATTATCGAAAAATTCAAAGCTTTCCGAGAGATAAATCAGAATTTATAAATTTTTTGAATTTTTTCTTAAAGCTTAAGTTTTTAAAGTGGAAATTCATGATTTTGTTCATCAGTAAGTTATAGTTTGAAAGCTTTGCACAAATACAACGTAGCACATGTTTAAAATCAATTTCAAACATTTGAAGCCAGATTATCATAGAAATTCATAATTTTTTCAAAGTATAAGGTAAGTCTCTTGACACTGCGGATGCCCTTGATACAAGGAGACCATCAGTGACCGACGCTGGATTGAGCTCGACAGTAATATCGATTTTAGTTATTTCAAATTTTTCTTTAGAGTTCAATATGAGTTCTATTGTTTTACTATTTATATGTAACTGTTGAATCTATGGTTCAATCTAACATTTTGACCCAGACTTTTGATTTTAATTTTAAATCTTCTATTGTTTTATTCATTGTTCTCGCAAAAGGTTGGCCAATTCAATTCACTTTTAGATCAGGTTGTTTCCCATTCTGTCACCTGGCTGGCTTTCAATCTTGACAACAGAGTTTAAAAAAAAAAGAATAATTAGGATGATTGTTCATGGCTCCAACATGAACTTGGTTGCATAGAGACCATTATTAATTTAAAAAAAAAAAATAACTAACCTGTGTTCGCCAGTTGATTTGGCCTAAAAGTGTCAAACATGAGAGGAACATGAGTGGAAAACATTTTATTTGTCTACAGCCGGCGGACCAATTTGTATTTTTAGTCAACTCATGTAGCTTATTCAGTCGACCATAATATATGAACTATGATTATTCAATGTTTAAATAAACATTAATATAATTTTAATTAAATGAATAGAAGAGCTAAGTCTTTTCTAAAGAATTTAAGTAAAAAATGGGTTCGTTACAAATTATGTTAGCTCAAATCACACTGTGAATGGGTTCATTCATTCAATGTTTTGATTTAACCCAACTATTGTTTTTGAGAGACATTACCAAGAAGTTCGACTAGAGATAAACAAAGATTTATTGATCGATTACTCTGCCAACTAGCATGATAGTAGATTATACCAAAATCTATACAAGATCCTCGGAAAAAAAAAACAACCAATGAAAGCGGCAAAGAGTGGCCACACCAGCTGCACGTAATATAAAACTTAGCATATCAAGTTGAAAATGATAAATATGTGGTAACAAAGGCAATGAATGAGCTTGTGTGATAAATTGTTGCTATTGTATGATAATCATATGCATATTGCGTTAGATAAGGATGATCTTATAATGTAATGAGTGGTAATAAGAATACTATATAATTGTGTGGTAATGTTATTAAAGAAATGCAATTTTTATATAGTTTGTAAGAAAATATTGATAATGAAAAACATGACTAATATTCATTGAGACAACGTATATTTCTATATGCTATAGTTGAGTTATCTGAATTCCAATTGATTGAATCAACAAACACTGTAGAGATTTGGTCAATAGGCACGAGAAAGAATTCTCTTTAATGTTTTTATATGCATTTTATTTGAGTAAGAAAACTGATTATACTTGAATTTTCACTTAGTGAAATTCTCTATGCAACTTATAATTTTTATCTTTAAAGTTCACATTAATTTTATTGTTGTTCTTGGTTCTCAAAAACTCATCGTTAGTTTAGAGAGAAAACTCGACCACAATATTAATTTCCTCCGTCTTTCTCGGCAAATGTGTGATTGCATAACTCTCCTTGTATTACATAGCCTCACAACCATTTTTGGCCTCAAAGGACTAGTTGTCACAAGTCTTAATAGCCATTAGTGAGTTGGGAATTTATTAGAGTATTGAATTTGAATTACATTGGGTTTCCTTTCTTGCATTTTACTAGCATAACTTTAGCAATCTTGGTTTAGTGTGTAATTTTTGTCATACCTAAACGTTAATTGCATCGATACCCTCAATAAAATGACTGTGATAAAGCTCTAAAATAGAAACCAAGAAAAAAAGTTGAAAATTCTTTAAAAAGAATCCGAGATTTCATAAAAATAACTACCGTCAGGATCCACCTAGCCACTTTGTTTGTTAATTATCATTCATGTCCCATGAATGACGTGTCTGTAGTTTGACATGCTATGACTAAAGCTACCGTGTCAAATATCTAAAATCTAACATTGTTTTAAACAAGTTCTTCCATAATTACTTTAAGCGGGTTGAACTAGATTTGTAACATCTTCTATTGCTTTCAGTACAATATTGTCCTGTTTGAGATGGAACTCGCACATATTTATTCTTAAAGTTAGTCTAACACACATTGTATCAGATAGGAAAAGGAACAATATTTATAAACTATGCACTTTTCACATTCCCAAACAATGTAAGATTGTGCGCCTTCTACTAATATGTGTTGTAATTTTCACTGGGCTCTCATTATCTTCACATGACAAACTGTCACAAAATCTTATCTTAAATCGATCGAGCGAGAAAAAAAAGAAGAAAAAGAAAGGCAAGAAACATTTTAAAGCGGGCATTGAATTGTAGATAAAAAAAATATAGAGATGGGAAGAACACCATGAGAACAAGAATTTTTAGTTGTAGGCCACTTACGATTGTTATACCAGTCAATAATATATTTAATAAATTAAAATAATAATAAAAATAAAAAATAGTGACGGCACGTAGAACCAAATATCTGAGAGAATGCCACTTGGAAGCATTACAGGTCTCCTTTGAAATAATAAACAAAATCAAATGAGACATTAAACCTACTTACAATGCACCATTTGATTGAAGTGCTCGATTTTGATAATGACACATAATAAGTAATTAAACATGATGGAGAGAATCTAATTAACTAAGTTGACTTTTGGGTACCCTCGTTGACCCTATTTTTCTTATTTAGTGTTTAAAATTTGTCAAATGAAGTTGCCTTGAGTCCCATATACTTTAGATTCCATGGTTTTGCTTATACTATATGATTGAAATAGAGCGATGAATAAAGTTTTATGATCGAAACTCAGTTGAATTAAGAATAGAAATTTGTTGCAATCCGTCTTGTAAAAGTAATAATGACTCAAAATTGTGCAGTTACAATTGTTCCACCAATACCAGAGAGTACCATGGATCACACGTCTCACAGGAGATATGGATAATATTAATTCATAAGTAAAATTCTCTCCTACACTAATACAACATTTTTTGAAGTAAAATCTGCAAGTAAAATGGTAGGGGACTTGGTTACGAGTGGATAATATTGTACAAGTTAATAAACATTAAATAAAAAATTAAAATAAATAGTGTGAAGTGTTGAGTTATGGAGCCTAATTTAGGTTTAGGGGGTATTTTGGTCATTATTTATCCTGTTATTCTATAACCCTAAATCGTCTAGTATATAAAGACGTATTTAGGTTATCGAGGGTAATAGAAAGAGTAATTGAGAGTGTAAGGCAAAAACCGTTGTAACCCGTTTTTTATCTTAGTGAAATCTGTCAGCGGCCATTGGATGTAGCTCTCACAACGAGAGTGAACCACTATATATCTGTGTGTTTTTCTTTTTCGTATTTTCGATCATTCGTTACAGGTAGATTAGGGTGTCTAATCCTAATATGAAGTACAGAAGATCTGAATTAATCAATCAAAAGCTGTCAGGACTAAGAAACGAATCGAGTTTTCAAAAATCACTGGTATCCAATCAATTTCATCAAATTTTTGAAAGAAGATTAGGTGAGCAACAAATTAACACCCATGACACTTATTTAGTAGCTTTAAATAATCTTATAACGTGACATTATTTTATAAAATTATTAGACAAAACATAAAGTTTCACATTACCTAATCTCTTAATTCTTAGTTAATTATACAAGGCACTCTTTGCACACTCTCATTGTTCAAAGACAAGCATCTACATGCAGGAGGTCCATTTTCTATAGGTAGTTTTCAGCATCTTTGCTACCCAAATCATTATTTTTATGAACTGTCAATCATATTTGCTCCACATTGAATCTACACCGTTGATTTTTTTTATACCATAACTTTGACTAATTCGATAAAACAAATTTTATTTCACCATTCTGGTAAAATTTTCTATAGATTTTGAAACTTGTAGGAATGAATTATAGTAGAAAAGAGCAGCACAAATACATCACTTTTCAAAATCTTATAACTTAGTACAAGTTCTTGATAATTATTTTTTCTATTGCTAATTATTATTTTTAAAATATTCGAATCTAATATTTTATTATTGATTCTCCACTAGAACACTTTTGCACTAAGAAAACTATTACTCCAATGAAATATCTTAAACCTTGTTTATGAAATAAACGAAGTAAACGCGCTCTATCATGATTTCAAAGTCCAAATATGATAATATGTGTCAAGTATGATAGTTGTAACAATCGAAAGTGAATATTAAAAAAAAATTAAAGAAAAAACACTAAGGTTACCTGAAAAGTTCTCACAAAAAATTACATAAGAAAAATTCATTGCAGAAAAATCAAATTTACGTAGAAAAATTCATATTCAGTGAAGTATTATTTAACCTAAATATTTATGTCACAATAAATCCATAATTTTGTAAAATCATTTTTGTCTCACCCAAAGAGATGGCAAATTAATAACAGCTAACATTAATAAACTAATTAATATCCAAGACGAGAAAACTGAAAATATATATATATATATATATATAATATAAGATAATACAATATAATATACAACAATAAAATAATAATAAAATAGATTATTGACGAAGAAATTTGGAGTAATGGAAAATGGTGGGTTGAGGATGCAGTATAAATGCAGAACCAATGGCTTCTCTTTTTAGTCATTAACGCGTCTCTTCTTCCCTCCCCCTTTCATGCACTAACCAAACTCATTCTCTTTTCTCATCCCAACTCTCTCTCTCCCTCCCTCTGTCTCTCCTCAAATCTCTGTCTCAGTCTCTCTCTGTCTTGTTTTCTACGAGACGCAGCCATGGGTGTTATGTCGAAACAAGTTTTGGAACATTATCCTCGGATAAAAACATCCAAACCGACCCCATTTTTCATAGGAATCCCAGAGATAGATTTGTCAAATCCCGAAGCGAAGAACCTTATTGTCAAAGCCTGCGAGGATTATGGCTTCTTTAAGGTTGTTAACCATGGAGTTCCTTTAGAGTTCATGACCACCCTCGAACACGAAGCTCTTAACTTCTTCAGACTCCCGCAGTCGGAAAAAGACAACGCTGGGCCTCCTGATCCTTTCGGCTATGGCAGCAAACGAATCGGCCCGAATGGCGACGTGGGTTGGGTCGAATATCTCCTCCTCAACACCAATCCTGAAGTAACCTCGCAAAAATCGACTCTCATTTTCCAGAAATCCCCTGTAATTTTCCGGTAAACAAAACCAAAATAACCTCTGTTTTTCGTAGCAAAAACAGAGCACAGTGAATTGACGTTTTTTTGTCTTTTTCAGCAACGCAGTGGAGAAATATATTTCGCTGGTGAAGAGTTTAGCCTGTAAAGTCCTTGAATTGATGGCGGAAGGGCTAGGAATAGAGGATAGAGACGGTCTGAGCAGGCTTTTGATGGACGACAAAAGTGATTCTTGTTTCAGGCTGAACCATTATCCACCATGCGAGGAAGCTCAAGGATTGAGTGGACGAAATCTGATAGGTTTCGGAGAGCATACAGACCCACAGATAATATCTGTATTAAGATCCAACAACACAACAGGGCTTCAAATCTGCCTTAAAAATGGGACTTGGCTTTCAGTCCCACCTGATCACTCCTCCTTTTTCGTCAATGTTGGCGACACTTTGCAGGTGAGAGAGAGTTATATCGTCTTCATTCAATTTCTTTTTTGTTCATTTTCAAATATTAAAAGCGATTCAATTAATTTTAGAAGTTACTCATGTTACCCACAAAGTATTTTCTATCTTTGCAATAAATTATAAAAGACAATTGTACTTAAGTAGGTTAATTTGATTCTGATAGCCGTTAATCAATAGATGCTCCACCCATTACATCAATATTTTCTCATCTTGTCAATGATCCTAGGATAGAAAAGAAAGCTAAAAAAAATCCCATGTTTTGATGCTGCCAAGTCTTTTTCTCTCACATCAATGTTTTTCTGGGAAAATCCTCACTAGGATCACCCAAATTTTACAGTTTTTCTAGTTCTCCCAACAAGTTTTACCAAACTGGATTGAAAATGATTAATGATGTTGCAGGTAATGACTAATGGGAGATTCAAAAGCGTGAAGCATAAGGTTGTCGCAGATTCTAAGAAGTCAAGGGTTTCACTTATTTATTTTGGGGGTCCGCCATTGAATGAAAAGATAGCACCTTTACCCTCACTGGTGAAAGAAGAAGAAAGCTTGTACAAGGAGTTCACATGGTGGGAATACAAAAAGTCGGCCTATAAAACAAGATTAGCTGATTATAGATTGGGGTTTTTTGAGAAATCTGCAGGCCAATGAAAAAAGATGAGCAGATTTTCAAAACCCTAAAATAGTTTCTTAGAAAGTTGTCGTCAACTTTCCAAAGTTGGAAAAGAAATAGGTTGTTCATCTTCTTTTTTTTTTTTTTTTTTTTTTTTTTTTTTTTTTTTTTTTTTTTTTTTTTTTTTTTTTTTTTTTTTTTTTTTTTTTTTTTTTTTTTTTTTTTTTTTTTTTTTTTTTTTTTTTTTTTTTTTTTTTTTTTTTTTTTTTTTTTTTTTTTTTTTTTTTTTTTTTTTTTTTTTTTTTTTTTTTTTTTTTTTTTTTTTTTTTTTTTTTTTTTTTTTTTTTTTTTTTTTTTTTTTTTTTTTTTTTTTTTTTTTTTTTTTTTTTTTTTTTTTTTTTTTTTTTTTTTTTTTTTTTTTTTTTTTTTTTTTTTTTTTTTTTTTTTTTTTTTTTTTTTTTTTTTTTTTTTTTTTTTTTTTTTTTTTTTTTTTTTTTTTTTTTTTTTTTTTTTTTTTTTTTTTTTTTTTTTTTTTTTTTTTTTTTTTTTTTTTTTTTTTTTTTTTTTTTTTTTTTTTTTTTTTTTTTTTTTTTTTTTTTTTTTTTTTTTTTTTTTTTTTTTTTTTTTTTTTTTTTTTTTTTTTTTTTTTTTTTTTTTTTTTTTTTTTTTTTTTTTTTTTTTTTTTTTTTTTTTTTTTTTTTTTTTTTTTTTTTTTTTTTTTTTTTTTTTTTTTTTTTTTTTTTTGTCTTTTTCAGCAACGCAGTGGAGAAATATATTTCGCTGGTGAAGAGTTTAGCCTGTAAAGTCCTTGAATTGATGGCGGAAGGGCTAGGAATAGAGGATAGAGACGGTCTGAGCAGGCTTTTGATGGACGACAAAAGTGATTCTTGTTTCAGGCTGAACCATTATCCACCATGCGAGGAAGCTCAAGGATTGAGTGGACGAAATCTGATAGGTTTCGGAGAGCATACAGACCCACAGATAATATCTGTATTAAGATCCAACAACACAACAGGGCTTCAAATCTGCCTTAAAAATGGACTTGGCTTTCAGTCCCACCTGATCACTCCTCCTTTTTCGTCAATGTTGGCGACACTTTGCAGGTGAGAGAGAGTTATATCGTCTTCATTCAATTTCTTTTTTGTTCATTTTCAAATATTAAAAGCGATTCAATTAATTTTAGAAGTTACTCATGTTACCCACAAAGTATTTTCTATCTTTGCAATAAATTATAAAAAGACAATTGTACTTAAGTAGTTAATTTGATTCTGATAGCCGTTAATCAATAGATGCTCCACCCATTACATCAATATTTTCTCATCTTGTCAATGATCCTAGGATAGAAAAGAAAGCTAAAAAAAATCCCATGTTTTGATGCTGCCAAGTCTTTTTCTCTCACATCAATGTTTTTCTGGGAAAATCCTCACTAGGATCACCCAAATTTTACAGTTTTTCTAGTTCTCCCAACAAGTTTTACCAAACTGGATTGAAAATGATTAATGATGTTGCAGGTAATGACTAATGGGAGATTCAAAAGCGTGAAGCATAAGGTTGTCGCAGATTCTAAGAAGTCAAGGGTTTCACTTATTTATTTTGGGGGTCCGCCATTGAATGAAAAGATAGCACCTTTACCCTCACTGGTGAAAGAAGAAGAAAGCTTGTACAAGGAGTTCACATGGTGGGAATACAAAAAGTCGGCCTATAAAACAAGATTAGCTGATTATAGATTGGGGTTTTTTGAGAAATCTGCAGGCCAATGAAAAAAGATGAGCAGATTTTCAAAACCCTAAAATAGTTTCTTAGAAAGTTGTCGTCAACTTTCCAAAGTTGGAAAAGAAATAGGTTGTTCATCTTCTTTATCCTTGTTTTCGTAGCAAAAACAGAGCACAGTGAATTGACGTTTTTTGTCTTTTTCAGCAACGCAGTGGAGAAATATATTTCGCTGGTGAAGAGTTTAGCCTGTAAAGTCCTTGAATTGATGGCGGAAGGGCTAGGAATAGAGGATAGAGACGGTCTGAGCAGGCTTTTGATGGACGACAAAAGTGATTCTTGTTTCAGGCTGAACCATTATCCACCATGCGAGGAAGCTCAAGGATTGAGTGGACGAAATCTGATAGGTTTCGGAGAGCATACAGACCCACAGATAATATCTGTATTAAGATCCAACAACACAACAGGGCTTCAAATCTGCCTTAAAAATGGGACTTGGCTTTCAGTCCCACCTGATCACTCCTCCTTTTTCGTCAATGTTGGCGACACTTTGCAGGTGAGAGAGAGTTATATCGTCTTCATTCAATTTCTTTTTTGTTCATTTTCAAATATTAAAAGCGATTCAATTAATTTTAGAAGTTACTCATGTTACCCACAAAGTATTTTCTATCTTTGCAATAAATTATAAAAAGACAATTGTACTTAAGTAGGTTAATTTGATTCTGATAGCCGTTAATCAATAGATGCTCCACCCATTACATCAATATTTTCTCATCTTGTCAATGATCCTAGGATAGAAAAGAAAGCTAAAAAAAATCCCATGTTTTGATGCTGCCAAGTCTTTTTCTCTCACATCAATGTTTTTCTGGGAAAATCCTCACTAGGATCACCCAAATTTTACAGTTTTTCTAGTTCTCCCAACAAGTTTTACCAAACTGGATTGAAAATGATTAATGATGTTGCAGGTAATGACTAATGGGAGATTCAAAAGCGTGAAGCATAAGGTTGTCGCAGATTCTAAGAAGTCAAGGGTTTCACTTATTTATTTTGGGGGTCCGCCATTGAATGAAAAGATAGCACCTTTACCCTCACTGGTGAAAGAAGAAGAAAGCTTGTACAAGGCGTTCACATGGTGGGAATACAAAAAGTCGGCCTATAAAACAAGATTAGCTGATTATAGATTGGGGTTTTTTGAGAAATCTGCAGGCCAATGAAAAAAGATGAGCAGATTTTCAAAACCCTAAAATAGTTTCTTAGAAAGTTGTCGTCAACTTTCCAAAGTTGGAAAAGAAATAGGTTGTTCATCTTCTTTATCTTTTTTCTTTATTTGTTGTTTTCTTCCTTTTTTTTCTTAGTTTTTTGGGTTTTTGATGTAAAAACTGGTTGCTTCGAATAATAATTTAATGCTGTTTACCATCAGAATGTCATCATCAACTATCTATGGTCTGAAATTTGTCTGTAAATCCTCCCACTGTCCATTTACTCTGCCAGTTTGTGATTCTTATGAATAAACAGTTTTTAGAAGAATATAAAGCCTGCAAAAGCTTAAAACTGCTTCCAAAATTCGTCAAAGAAAGATCAAATTGATGGAAAGAACTTTGGGCAACTTTGTTTCAGATCATACCCATTTTATTGAAGCAGACATTCATACATGAAAAAATAAATGTTCTTAGACAGAGAGAGAGAGAGAAAAGGACGTGAGAAGTAAAGGTAGTTCGTATAAGCCACCCCTCCCATACACAATTAAGAAGATTCTGAAAGCAAAAACAAAAAAGAAAGTGTGCAATATTCAAAAGGGTGTCCCCCCCACACAGCCAAACTCCCTTCAATCGCTATCATCTGGGAGTTTGTATTTGACCAGGCAACTTCAGATCATCCCACCAAGCATCTCTCTCTCTCTTTCTCATCCTTCGTTTTCTTTTCTGTCACTTACCACTTCATCACTCACCCACCCACCATTGCACTTCAAAACTTGAAATTATTTCAAAATATGTGTAATAACTCAATGGCAAACCAAAAAGAAAAATCAATAATGAACACATGTAAAATTTGGTTCAAAAAACAAGTGAATAAAGAGAAATCAATCATGTCGAAATCTAAGATATACGTGGGTTTCGTAACTCAAATCATAATATCTGCTGGATCCTTTGTTATCGCTATTGACATCTAAAAATAATAATAATTTTACTCCCATCGCTTTAATTGATTGATTGGAGAATAACAAAATCTAGATCACAAAACTCTAACAACTTATATCCTAATATAAACTCACTATTACATATTAGGTTCTCTTTTTCATTGGTGGGGCTCTCCTCTCTCCGTTTAACTTCCTTAAACTTAAATAGTTGTTTTGAAATACTATACAATCTGCTGATTTGAAGCCAAATTTCTTGGACTTATGGGTGGCTTAATGTGGTATAGCTGCGAAGAATGAGTTCTTTTTGGCATCAACATCTTCGTATGTCTAAATTCTAATAACTTAAGAGCATATATTCTTTTGAAGAGGTCAGTCTGCGTTACAGCCCAACTCTTTTTGGTGGAAATGCACATTAGAATCTTACATCATATTTATACTACTATTATTGAAGTATCAAGCATCTTCTTTTTTATTTTTATTTTTATTATCATTATATATAGCTACCCATAATTTTTCTTGAACGCTAAAAGTTCGTTATTTAATATTATTATAGAAATAGGGTAATTACCACTTTAAACCCTAAACCATAGGATTTTTTTTAACCCCAACCTTAAAGTATCAATCGTAACATTCTAAACCTAAAATTATCAAAAAACTAACAAATCCAACCATAGCGGACAGCCGATCATCGTCCGTTCTCAATGTTTTGTTGTAGAATGGACGGACTTGTCAAACCACAGTCCGTCCGTTTCATTTTTTTGACGTAGAGGGTCCGCACTCTTAATAACACCATTTGTCTGTTCTTGACAGGACTACGTGGCGCTCGACACGTCAGCTCGGATGCATGCTAGGGGGTGTAGACTCCCATAATATGTGCACTACACAGGGTGGAACAACCGTCCGTCCGTTCTGTTTTACGTGTTTAATAAACAGACGCACGTTGGATCACCAAGAAGGAAACAGACAGACTAGTTCTGAACGAGTCCGTCCGTTGTCCTACAAAGGACGTACTCGTAGATAGAGAGTGCGTCTGTTTTCAAATTGTTCTTCAGCTGATTCTCTATTCTTTAGCCGATCAATCGCCTGAGATTTGAGCGATCGATCGGCAACTCTACTATTGGCTTCTTCTGGTTCATCGTTTTAGCTGATCGATCGCCCCAGAATTGGCGACCGATCGGCAACGCTTCTACCTTCTCTGAAGATTTAATTTTTAGCAAATCTAACGAGATCGGAGGGTCATCACCCTCTCCGAGTACAACTGATCTCGCGATTATATCAGACTGAGAGCTTCCCAAAGATTATTCGTGCATTTTCCTTTGCAAAAACTACATTTCTCTCGAAACTCTTCCAATTTTTTTGCAGAAAATCGACCGAAAAATGCTCCAGGTTATTGCTTTCTCAATTCTGAATTTTTTTGTTCGATTTTTATCCAACAAACCTCACAATTCGAGCCTCAGCCCTCAAAATTCAAAATTTCCAAAAGCACAAATTCGTCGTAAATGACTGAGAGATTGGTTGATGCAGATGAGTCTGTGAATATAGAGTGGTATTCGGAGGAGGACGCTCCCATAGACGGTGATATTTAAGCATTCAATCACTTAGAGTTAGTTGGAAAAATAGAGATGCATTCAACCTCGCAAACTCTAGACGATGAGCTACGAGCACCATTCATGTCGGATGATGACGAGCCGAAAAGCATAAGTAAGGGAAGAAAATTCGGATGATTTTTGTTTGGGTAGAAAATATAGTACTTTAACGGACATTAGAGAGGAAATATGAAATTATGCTTTGAAAATTGAATTTCATATCAAATTTGTTAAAAGTGAACATACACGACTCACGACAGAGTGTCAAAGAGGATGTAAGTGGCGACTGCATGCTTCGGTCATGCAAAATAAGATGACATTCCAAATAAAGAGTGACAATTGATAATCTACAAACTTCTACAGAATGTTTGGCAAAACGTTATTTAGATAGGTTCAAAAGTCAACCAGACTGGGAATTTTCTTCTATTATCGAGACGCTGAGGAAGGAACATAATGTGAACATTACACCCAGTCTTGCCAGAACATTACGACGAGCAATTCCAGATACTGCATTCATACGCAGTGGAAATAAGGAGATCAAATTCAGGTAGCACAATGAAAATACATGGTTATGTGGTAGGCGAGGGACGAAATGAGAAGATGATATTTGAAAAAATGTACATATGTATGGCTGCTTGCAAGGCAGGTTTGTTGCAACGGGGCAAATCTATTATCTTTTTAGATGGATGTCATCTGAAGGGCTCTTGCTCCGGCCAATTACTCACGTCCGTCAGTATTGATGGCAACAGTGACATATATCCCATTGCCAACGTGGAGTCAGAATGCAAGGACTCGTGGAAGTGATTTTTTGAGATATTACAAGATGACATAGGCACTGACGATGGACGCAGATGGACATTTATGTCGGATTGACAAAAGATATATATTATTATTATTAGTATTGTTCGGGCGTTGTAATTATATTGTTTTATACTGAGTATGTTTTTATTTACAATGTCAGGGGTTGTCGCTTGGTATGGAGGAGACATTTGGTTTAGCCGAACACCGCTACTGCCTTCGGCATATGTATGCAAACTTCAAAAGCTGATTTTGGGGCAGAGCCTACAGAGATACGTCACTGGCCCGTTGAGATCTCATCTGCTCTCCAGACAGTAACAAAATCTAAAAAAACTCTACAATCTTTTGAATTAAAATACCATAGGGCAGATTCTTGTTGCATGTCCGCCCGATCTCACACATCTGACTTAAAATCACAAATCCTAGGTCAAATATCTTACCGGTGTACAACTTCTCCATAACATAAAGATCCATGAAGTTAACAAGATTTCTATGTCCATGTCGCGGTAGAATGGTGTGTGACACAACGTTGTGGAGAACGCGAGCTTTGACATTCAACTCTCTAGCTCTTGGCTTAACGAAGCTCTCAATGTCAGAGTTCTGATGAATTTGGCTTATGAACTCTAATCCTTTGGATGTTCTGATAAAAGGGCAGTTCCGAGAGGTATGGTAGTATCTATCTGCCCCTACTCCAGCAAACCCGATCAATTCATTGACCGTCTCCGGAGTAACCACAATCTCCGTACCCAATATGTACGTCTTTATTGTAACACCCGATTTTACGGGATTATAATATTCCAATATATAGTGACACTTTCGCAAATATGTCAGAGTAAGTCTGTTTCGCGAACGAAAAGTTTTAATAGAGCCCTAACGATAAGTTGGAATTAATGGTGAAATAAGAAAATTTGGAGAAACCGAACCGTTAGCTAAATAATGAAACAAAGGATAATACTAATATAAAATCAAAGGAAGGTCAAAAAGGGCATTTGACAAGCCAATTTTAGTTAAAATACCCGAATTCCCTTCTCCTTCAACACCTACACGAGTTTCCTTCCCTCCTAAGCTCTCTAGCGATTTCCCCCCCTCCCACGTTCTCTTTTCCGACAACCGACGTTTCACTCCGATCGTCGATTTTCTTCACACTTTCTTCTTCCACCACGATCCTAGGTAAGACTCTAACATTTTGGAAGTTATTATCCGGGCTTTCTAAAGCTGTTAATCGGCTAGAGTTTTCTTAGGGTTTCGTTTCAATTTGCTGTGTGAAGATAGAAATTATTGGTTATAGAACTTTGGATGATAATGAGTTGTTTACGATTATGGAAGATAGATAAGTAGAACTAATGGAGTCTGATTGGTTTAAACTCGGTTTTAATGTCGTGTGTTATGAATTGGTTTAGGTGAACAAAGTTCATGGACATTGCTCGGTGTGCTGAGGAAATAAGGTAAGTCTTCGTGACTTGTTTGGCCGATGGCTTACACCGTAAGAATAGTTTTCGATCGAGGTTTTGGTGAATTTAGATGCTTCGGGAAGATAGGACGGGTAGTTAGGTTGATTGTGTATTAGAATGCTTTCCTAGGTTTTTTTATGCACTGTTCTCTGTTTTTATTCGTATTGCATGATCCATGCTCATGCACCATGTTTTCGAAAAGCATAGAAAATGAATTCTGCATATGTTTTCATGAAAAGAAACGCTTAATGAAAAGTTATGAAATGCATGTAATCCTGGTCATGTTGGGGAGGGATTCAGACATGGCTGTCCTGAGAGGAGGAGCATGTTTTTCCCCCTGCAGATGGAAAGGGCTATCTAACCGCGAGATGTGCCCTCTCTATCTGGTGAGTCAATCCCGGTGACACCTCCTGCTATGAAACTAAATGATGAAAAGGTAATGCATGTTTTTACAAACACTGCACGCATAGCATGCATTCCCATTTACGAGACTTGCTGAGTTCTATAGCTCATAGTTTATTTTCTATGGTGTAGGTGACTTCGAGACAGGTGAGGATAAGATTCCTTCACCCGACGTATAAGCTGGTCGAAGAGGTGTACCCGTGGGAGTGTGCAGTGTAGTCAGAGCCAATTTGACCAGTGGGAGCATTAGTTAAGTGTTTTGGGAATTTTGGGTTTATGTCAGGCTGATTGGGGAAAACATATGAATTGCATAGAACTCATTTTAGGGTGTTTGATATCTGGATAGTGTAAATATTAAATTGATGAAATGGAAGATGATTTTTGATGTTTAATATTTCTGAAAATTTTGGGTAAATGGTGTTTAGGTACAGGAAAAAATAATGTGAAGACAGCTCTCTAGACAAAATCCAAAGAGCTTGCCGATCGATCGCAAGCAAGGGGCGATCGATCGGGTATTGCATGGTTTAGAGTCGGAATTTTTATAAGTCTGGATGTCGTCCAAGGTCGTTGTCCAAGTTCCGTGGACAAATAACCCATGGACAAATAGGGTTTAAGTAGCCTGTGGACGAATAAGTCACGTGGACGAATACGCCCCGTGGACAAATAAGTCACGTGGACAAATGTGGACGATAAGGTTTCCAAGTTCCGTGGACGAATAGTCTATGGATGATAAAAGTCTAGTCAAGTATTCTGGCAGAGAAATTCAGTCGTCCACACTGACTACTGTTTTCAGTCGTCCACGCTGCCTACAGTTTTTAGTCGTCCACGCCTCCTTCTGCTTTTGTCGTCCACGTCCAAAGTGTTACGCCTTCTTAGGTTTTGTCGTCCACGCCTCCTAAGGTTTTGTCGTCCAAACCCGATAGAGAGAAATATCCTCCTCCACTATTTAAATTGATGAAACCCGAGATGTATTTCCTTCTGTTTCTGTCATCCAAACCTGATAGAGAGAAATATCCTCCTCCACTGTTTAAATTGATGAAACCCGAGAGGTATTTCCTTATGTTTCCGTCGTCCAAACCCGATAGAGAGAAACATCCTCCTCCATTGCTTAAATTGATGAAACCCGAGAAGAACTAAGTGATTATTTATTCCGAGAGAAATTAAGTTATAGAACCCGAGAGGAAATTTTCAAACATGAATAGTCTTCTACTGAACGGGGTTGAGCACCCTTATGCATGCAAGATAAAAATACGAATAAAAGTTTAAATTTCATGGAATTTTTAGGAATAGTACAAGGGTTTAATTAAGGTTCGTTACATTTATAATTCTTGACCTCCCCGTAAAGATCATGTTCGCATAGAATAACCGAACAATTCAGTCACAACTTTTGCTCTGCAAACTGTACACCAATTGCGGGCCGATTTCGTCGAACATCTCCTTGATTTCCAAGGACTACCAACCTTTAAAGTCCACTATCTTCGAATGCATGATTGAGCGATGTAAAAAATCCAGCTCAAACTGCTCGCAACAAACATGACTGTGAAATTCATTGGAGAAAAACTCCAGCCGATTTGACGGTGGTGGTGGTAGCGGCCTATCTGGCCGGTTTGACGGTTTGACTTGTGAAGCCGTTGAAGGTGCCCGACGTTCCCAATGCCCACCCTTTCGTCGAACAACCAATCTCTCAGCCATTTGTGAATTGGGAATTTTTGGATTTTTAGGGATCGGGTTTTGATTTGTGAGGATTGTTGGATAAAAATCAAAGGAAACAACTCAGAATCAAGAAAGCAATAATCGGGTGCATTTTTCTATTGATTTTATGCAAAAATTTGCAAGAGGTCCGAGAGAAATCGTCGGTTTTGGCGAGGAGAATGCGAGACTGAACGTCAAGAAAGCCCTCTGTTATGATATAATTGCGATAATGGATGCACGTTGTGCGGGTGGTGACCCTCCGTTCTCGCCCTAGTGTTGACAACGGACGCACTCTCTATCTACGAGTGCGTCCTCTGTAGGACAACGGAGGGACTCGTTCAGAACGAGTCCGTCTGTTTCCTTCTTGGTGATCCAACGTGCGTTCGTTTATTAAACAAGTAAAACAAAACAGACGAACGGTTGTTCCACCCCGTGCAGCACACGTATAACGGGGGTCTCCACCCCCCAGCGTGCATCTGAGCTAACGCATCGAGTGCCATGTAATCGTGTCAAGAACGGACGAACAATGTTATTAAGAGTGCGGACAGACGGTGTTTTCACAGAGTCCATCCGTTATATAGAACGAAAAGACTGTGGTTTGACGAGTCTATTCATTCTACGGTAAAAAATTGAGAACGGACGGTGATCGATCGTCCGCTAGGGTGGGATTTGTTAGTTTTTTTAGAGTTTAAGGTTTGGAACATTACGATTGATACTTTAAGGTTGAGATTAAAAAAACCATATAGTTTAGGGTTTAAAGTGGTAGTTACCCATAGAAATATTACCAAAGGATTAGTCAAAATCTATACGAGCTGAAAATATGAATATGTGAGTGCACTTTGTCCTAAAAAAACAAAGTGATAAAATAAAATATCGTACTTATAAAATATCCGTAATAATAAATTGTAAGGCTGGTGATTTTTACATATAGTAAGAAGAATTTAATTTATTAAATTTGGGATTTAAATTTCCTTTTATAGGCTATTACTGGTGGAATGAGGAAGAAGAAATTTTTGGAGAAGGAAAAAAATAAAGTGGAGATGAGAAAACTTGAGAGAAACTATTTTATTGAAATGTTTTGACTATTGACTTGATATAAAATACCTAAACTTAGATCATATTTATAGGATTTTATAGTACATGTATAACATCATACATGAACCACTTAATTAATCACATACATGACTAGTACATAATGAATCATCTAAGTACATATACTAATGTACCTACACATACATAAATAAGAAACTTCTAGATGACTCTTCACAAATACATAGATCCTAACCAAAAACACATTAACCAAAAACATATTAATTGAATTATGCTTATAATTTCAACATCCTCCTTTAAGTTTAATCCCTTATAAGTCCGAGCATCATCCTTAGCTTAAGAAAAGTATCATACTTGAGAGGCTTTGTAAAAATATCAGCAACTTGATTGTTGGTCTTCACATACTTTACTTGCACTTTATTCTTCGTAATGTAGTCACGAAAGAAATAATATCTCGTATCTATATGCTTCCTTCTATCATGAAATACAGATTCTTCGCTAACATCCTCCTTTAAGTTTAATCCCTTATAAGTCCGAGCATCATCCTTAGCTTAAGAAAAGTATCATACTTGAGAGGCTTTGTAAAAATATCAGCAACTTGATTGTTGGTCTTCACATACTTTACTTGCACTTTATTCTTCGTAATGTAGTCACGAAAGAAATAATATCTCGTATCTATATGCTTCCTTCTATCATGAAATACAAGATTCTTCGCCACTGCCATAGTTAATTTATTGTCAACAAAATATTTTTGTAGTTTTTTTTTTTGTGGCATCTGTAACTCCTTCAATAGTCTTCTCAGCCATATAACATGACATACACAAGATGTAGTTGCAATATATTCAGCTTCATATTTGGATAGAGTAACAATTTGTTGTTTTTTCGAGCTCCATGTAAAAGCTATAGAACCCATATAGAAAACAAAACCTGTTGTGCTCTTTTATTCATCTATATCTCCACCACAATCGCTATCGCTATATCCGAGAAGCTTAAATTCACCAGAAAATGAATAAAGCATTCCAAAATTAGTTATACCTTTGATATATCGAAGAATCTGCTTTGCTGCTTGGAAATGTGTTATGGTTGATGACTCTATGAATCGATTGACAAGTCCAACTCTAAAAAGAATATTTGGTCTTGTGCAAGTTAAATACCTTAAACTTCCCAAAAGGCTTTTGAAAGTTGTAGAATCAACTTTCTCTCGTTCCTCATTCTTCGATAATTTTACTCTACATGCCAAATGAGTATTAAAGGCTAACAATTCTCCATCTTGAACTCCTTTAAAATCTCTCTTTCAAAACCTTTTTGATATATGAAAATACCATCATCTCTTTGATTGATCTCCATACCATAATAGTTTAACATTAGACCAATATCAGTCAAATCAAACTCCTTGGTCATTGTTTGCTTGGATTATTTCTAAAAAAATCAAATCATCAACATACAAGCAAATAAATAAGTCATCTCCATTTTTACGGACCTTAGCATATAGAGAATGCTCATATGGGTATCTGATAAACCTATTTTTGAGGAAGTACTTGTCGATTTGACTATTTCAAGCTATTGGAGCTTGCTTTAGGCCATACAGTGCTTTCTTTCACTTTAATACTTTGTCTTAATAACCCTTGATAACATAGTCTTGAAGTTGTTTGACATAAACCTCTTCTTCGAGAACTCCATTCAAGAATGCTTATTCAACACATTTGATAAATCTTCCATAGTTTCTAAGCTACTAGTGAAGTAATCAGCCAAATAGTTTCCAAACAGTCAACATGAGCAAATACTTCTTCATATTCAAGACCTTGTTGTTGACTATAGTCTTTCGCCACTAACCTGACTTTGTATTTTTCCACTTCTTCCTTTGCATTCTTCTTTTCTTTGAAGACCCACTTTACACCAATAGGTTTCTACACTTACAAAATGTTGCTAGTTCCCATTTCTCATTTTTCTCAATTGAGGCAATTTCTTCATCTATGGCAATCCTCCACTTTTCATCTTTCATGGCTTCTTCAAATACTAAAGGCTCACAATCGGCAAAGTGATAAAAGAGAGTTAGATATTTGCTTAAATTTTGTGTTACCTCGTAAAGATCTTTACGACTTCTTATACAAGGCTCTCTTTCACTTAAGCTTTCACTTGAAGAAGAAGAAAGTGTATCTAATATTGTTGGTTATCTTGGAGGTGTAATGGACTCTTGAATTTTGTTATCTTGCTCCTCATCATAGAAAGGAAAGAATTCATACCTCTCTTTGTTTTCATCATTCCAGCTTCAATTATCTTCTTTATTGAACTCCACAATCCGCAATAAATATAAAATCTATAAAATATCTTTCAAATCTTAAGTTTAGTCTAAATATCAATGTCGATTTGCTTAAATATTTTCTTTCGCAATTTCATTATGCTATAACAATGATGTACGAAATTAAATGTGATTTGCCACAAAAATACTATTAAAAGAACTCTATTTATTATAGTCATCAAGGATAACTCAAAATAAAACAAATAACATTGCATTCTTAAGATGGTGCACCCTATAACAAATATTGATTATGTGATAGCCCATTCTTGTGAGAGCCTCATGCTCAATGTTAAGGCAGCACTACTCCTCACACCTTATGTGTGTTGATTTATGATTAGATTTTAGTTTTTCCTTCTCTGGTAAAACATGCCACTTGGCAGAACCTTCTGTATATATAAACCTTGATCAATATAAGGTTACTCAAATTTTCTCTCTAAAAGATTTATCTTCTTCAATATTATTTCTCCTCTGCATATTACTCTCACGACTTGGTATCAGAGCCTAAGTATGGCTTCTCTAAGTTGCGAGATCTTCTCTCAACCCCTTGCTACTTTTCCACATTTTCCTTCCCAGTCACAAAACCTCAATGTTAAACTATCCTCCGACAATTATTTATTATGGAAGAACTAGTCGCTCAACGTGGTCATAGCTAATGGCCTAGAGTGTTTTCAAGATTTTGCATACTTACCCTCTCCCAAATTTTCTTGATAATTTTAGTTTTCAACCCAACCTTGATTTTGCAATCTGGCAGCGTTACAATTGGCTGGTCATGAGCTGGATATATTGCTCCCTGTCGGAATAATTGTTGGCCAAAATTATTGTCTATTCGTTTGCAGAAATCCAACAATCTCTTGCTTGTGAGTTTTCCTCCACATCTCTTGCACGCATCACTGAGCTCTGGAATCAACTTCATCAACTTAACAAGGATTGACTGTCTGTCAACAATTTTATACAGAAACTCACAGCGATTTTTAATAGTCTTTCCCCCATCAGACAAAGGATCAAATGATTTACCTATTCAATGGTCTGGGGAGTGACTACAACTCCATTGTCATGGTCGTCTATAATAGTCTAGTGGAGATGATGATTGACAAGATTCGAAGTCTGCTGTTAAGCTATGAGTTTCGAATAAACAAATAGAACTCTGTAATTTCTCTCTCTAGTTGTAACGACCCCGGCCAGGAGCCGTCACGTGTTCATATTCTTTCATTAATCGTTTGCTTGACTTTTACTATTATTACATTCACTTACTATCTCTCAACAGACTTTCACATTTTACATATACTTTTTTTTAAACTGGTAATAGAAACGTAGAACCATTAAGGAAGACGAACCCTCTCGTGCCCGACTTCCCACGCCTCGTCGGCTCAACCTTCACAGAGTCGAGCGACTAGACTCGGTCATTGGCTTCTTGACAATTTCGGGAAAAGAGGAGGTGCCCTCAATTCTCTTAACTTAATACCACTCGGGTTTGCATGGGTTGCATGCGTTGACAACCCTCAGAAATTTAGTCGTCCGGTCATCACGTGCATTACGCGTGACTCGCTTAACATCGCCTAAAAGGAGACATCTTCCGTGGGCACGTGTGGGTCTTGCGTGCTAATTAAAACATCATCCGGTCGCTAATCGACAAAACACATTTTACTCTTCCGTCGCTAACGACAAAACACATTTACATCTTCCGTCGCTAAACGACAACACACATTTTACATCTTCCGGTCGCTAAACGACAACACACATTTTACATCTTCCGGTGACGTCATCCAGAAGACTAGACCATCAAACCAACTACCCTTCGGCCTCGAAGACTAAACCATCAACAACTATTCTTTCGGCATCTGCCGATGACGTCAGCCGGAAGACTAAACCATCAACAACTATTCTTTCGGCATCTGCCGATGACGTCAGCCGGAAGACTAAACCATCAACAACTATTCTTTCGGCATCTGCCGATGACGTCAGCCGGAAGACTAAACCATCAACAACTATTCTTTCGGCATCTGCCGATGACGTCAGCCGGAAGACTAAACCATCAACAACTATTCTTTCGGCATCTGCCGATGACGTCAGCCGGAAGACTAAACCATCAACAACTATTCTTTCGGCATCTGCCGATGACGTCAGCCGGAAGACTAAACCATCAACAACTATTCTTTCGGCATCTGCCGATGACGTCAGCCGGAAGACTAAACCATCAACAACTATTCTTTCGGCATCTGCCGATGACGTCAGCCGGAAGACTAAACCATCAACAACTATTCTTTCGGCATCTGCCGATGACGTCAGCCGGAAGACTAAACCATCAACAACTATTCTTTCGGCATCTGCCGATGACGTCAGCCGGAAGACTAAACCATCAACAACTATTCTTTCGGCATCTGCCGATGACGTCAGCCGGAAGACTAAACCATCAACAACTATTCTTTCGGCATCTGCCGATGACGTCAGCCGGAAGACTAAACCATCAACAACTATTCTTTCGGCATCTGCCGATGACGTCAGCCGGAAGACTAAACCATCAACAACTATTCTTTCGGCATCTGCCGATGACGTCAGCCGGAAGACTAAACCATCAACAACTATTCTTTCGGCATCTGCCGATGACGTCAGCCGGAAGACTAAACCATCAACAACTATTCTTTCGGCATCTGCCGATGACGTCAGCCGGAAGACTAAACCATCAACAACTATTCTTTCGGCATCTGCCGATGACGTCAGCCGGAAGACTAAACCATCAACAACTATTCTTTCGGCATCTGCCGATGACGTCAGCCGGAAGACTAAACCATCAACAACTATTCTTTAGGAAGACTAAACCATCAAACAATTACCCTTCGGTATCTGCCGATGACGTCAGCCGGAAGACTAAACCATCAAACAATTACCCTTCGGCATCTGCCGATGACGTCAGCCGGAAGACTAAACCATCAACAACTATTCTTTCGGCATCTGCCGATGACGGTCAGCCGGAAGACGAAACCATCAACAACTATTCTTTCGGCATCTGCCGATGACGTCAGCCGGAAGACTAAACCATCAACAACCTATTCTTTCGGCATCTGCCGATGACGTCAGCCGGAAGGACTACCTCTTCCAGCTTCCGTCTTACGGTAGAGAACTCTAAATCATCAAATGACTCCTTCCAACAGAAAGAAAACACAACTCATTCAAAATGCATATAGTGGGAGAATTCGCGAGCCATACATATCATTAACTCGGCCTCCACCAGTGGGAGAATTCGCGAGCCATACATATCATTAACTCGGCCTCCACCAGTGGGAGAATTCGCGAGCCATACATATCATTAACTCGGCCTCCACCAGTGGGAGAATTCGCGAGCCATACATATCATTAACTCGGCCTCCACCAGTGGGAGATTTCGCGAGTCATACATATCATTAACTCGGCCTCCACCAGTGGGAGAATTCGCGAGCCATACATATCATTAACTCGGCCTCCACCAGTGGGAGAATTCGCGAGCCATACATATCATTAACTCGGCCTCCACCAGTGGGAGAATTCGCGAGCCATACATATCATTAACTCGGCCTCCACCAGTGGGAGAATTCGCGAGCCATACATATCATTAACTCGGCCTCCACCAGTGGGAGAATTCGCGAGCCATACATATCATTAACTCGGCCTCCACCAGTGGGAGAATTCGCGAGCCATACATATCATTAACTCGGCCTCCACCAGTGGGAGAATTCGCGAGCCATACATATCATTAACTCGGCCTCCACCAGTGGGAGAATTCGCGAGCCATACATATCATTAACTCGGCCTCCACCAGTGGGAGAATTCGCGAGCCATACATATCATTAACTCGGCCTCCACCAGTGGGAGAATTCGCGAGCCATACATATCATTAACTCGGCCTCCACCAGTGGGAGAATTCGCGAGCCATACATATCATTAACTCGGCCTCCACCAGTGGGAGATTTCGCGAGTCATACATATCATTAACTCGGCCTCCACCAGTGGGAGAATTCGCGAGCCATACATATCATTAACTCGGCCTCCACCAGTGGGAGATTTCGCGAATCATACATATCATTAACTCGGCCTCCACCAGTGGGAGATTTCGCGAGTCATACATATCATTAACTCGGCCTCCACCAGTGGGAGAATTCGCGAGTCATACATAACATAGTCTTTCCCCGCTCTGCACTTAATCTTGGTTACATTTGCTTTTCATATTCTCAACTTAATCATAACAGGAACACAGTGCATAGACATAAAGTTCATAGAGAGAAGTCATATCATGAGGACAAGTAAAACATCCTGTAACTTTACATTTACTTACACAACTTCTTCATATCGTGGAAATAACAAATCATAGTCAATAAGCTAACATCTCAGTGATTTCCTAATACCCTTGCGGTGTAGGGCCCTAGTGGCCGGAAATCTTAACACATTCACTTACCTGGATTCCTTAGCAATCCGAGCTTCCTCTCTTTAACTTCTTCACCTAAAACATGTACATTACAGTAGTTAAAACAAAGTCCTAGTAGCCCTAATCATAAACCATCCTAGGATCTAATAGCTAAAGTCATTCCGATTCCTCTGTTTGACACACTACAGTCTGAAATCCGAAACTAGGTGGACAGGTTTTACCATTGATTAAATCCGAGTTGGTTACTTAAAATGCTCAGAATCGATTCGGGATGACATTTCTACTCCCAGATTTTAAAAAGTCATAAACTACTCGGCCATTGCTAAAAAAAATCCGAACTCAGTGCCGAGCTGAAAACAGAGCTCTAATTACTAATGAATGACCACATTGTCCATTTCATACCTCGGGTGTGGATTTGCAGAGAAGAGCAAGCTCGAAACCAGCCGTCGGTAAAGGGAAGTTCTGGTAGCCGAGAGCAAGAACTTGGGAAAGAAGGAATCGCCGAGAGGGAATGTCGGCTACAGTGGTAATAAATGAGGTTTAAGGTTTCCATTTCCTATTTATACTAAATCCATCGATTTTAATTACTAAACTGCCACCCAACCTAGTTTTACTCAACTTGTAATAAATTTGTCTTAACATTAACTTTAAATCATAACGGTTAAATAAGAGGGTGACAATGAAAATGGTCAGAAAATCACCTGGCCGAAATGTCGGGTGTTACATCCACCCCTCCTTAAACAAAATTTTCGTCCTCGAAAATTGCTCAAGCAAATAACTTAGGATATTTGTCCAACATCTCCTGCTGCCTTTCCCATGTGGCTTCTTCAATGCCGTGATTTGTCCATAAAACTTTCACCAATGGGATCTCTTTGTTTCTCAGAGTCTTGACTGCATATTCCAATATCTGTATCGGTTTCTCCTCATACTCCAGTGTCGGTTCTAAACCAATATCCGATGGCTGGATGACCTGCATCGGATCACGCATGCACTTTCTTAACATTGACACATGGAAGACATTATGAATTTTATCCAATGATGGAGGCAGTTGCAGTCTGTAAGCTGTACTCCCGATTTTTGCCAAGACAGGGAAGGGTCCAATGAATCTAGGATTAAGTTTTCCCTTCTTGCCAAATCTTAAGACTCCTTTAAATGGTGACACCTTTAAGAATACTTCATCTCCTACTGAAAACTCGAGTTCCCTTCTCCTTTGATCTGCATAACACTTCTGCCGGCTTTGTGCAGTCATCATTCTTTTCCGAATAGTGGCAATCTTATCTGACATTTGTTGCAGAATATCAGGTCCAAGAAGTTTTGTTTCACCAACCTCGTCCCAGTAAAGGGGTGACCTACATTTCCTTCCATACAGTGCTTCATAAGGTGCCATACCGATGGTGGACTGATAACTGTTATTGTAGGAAAACTCAACTAGTGGTAAATGTCTGCTCCAAGTTGTCTGAAAGTCAAGTACACATGCTCTCAACATATCTTCGAGTATTTGAATCGTCCTTTCTGACTGGCCATCGGTCTGTGGGTGAAAAGCTGTGCTGAAAGATAACTTTGTACCTAATGTACCTTGCAAACTTTTCCAGAATCGAGAGGTGAACCTGGGGTCACGGTCAGAGACAATACAGGGATCCCATGCAACCTAATAATTTCCTGAACATAAAGATCAGCAAATTGGTCCATCGTATAGGTGGTCCTTACAGGTAAGAAATGGGCTGATTTCGTCAGTCTATCCACCACAACCCAAATACAATCATGCCCTTTAGTCGTCTTAGGTAGTCCTACTACGAAATCCATAGCTATATGTTCCCACTTCCATTCGGGAATAGGCAACGGCTGAAGAGTACCTCCCGGACGTTGGTGCTCGGCTTTGACTTGTTGGCATACTAAACAGGACTCTACATACTTAGCAACATCCCTTTTTAGGTTAGGCCACCAGTACTGTAACTTCAGGTCTCGATACATCTTGGTGCAACCAGGATGTACAGAAAAGGAAGAGGAGTGCGCCTCAGCCAAGATCAACTTACGCAATTCTACATCATTAGGGATGCACCACCGATTTCTAAACCTCAGGATCCCATCCTTGGAGAGACTGAACTCGGAGGTGGTGTCCTTCGACTTATCCATCATGCTGATATTTTCCACTGAATCCTTCTGTTGTGCATCCTTGATCTTTTCCAAAATTGTTGGTTGAATAGTTAACTCAGCGAGCAAGACTGATAACTCTGGAACTATCTCCAAGTCAAATTTCTGAACTTCTGTTCTTAAGGGTATAGACATGGTTGAAACCACGGGCTGCATTGTTGTTGACATCCTACTCAACGCATCAGCTACAGAGTTAGCCTTCCCGGGGTGATACTTGATCTCAAAATCGTAGTCCTTGACAAATTCCAACCAACGTCTCTGTCTCATGTTCAATTCCTTCTGCGTGAAGAGGTTACTTTAGACTTTTATGGTCAGAAAACACCTCACATTGCTGTCCATATAAATAGTGTCTCCAGTTCTTCAAGGCAAAAACAACGGCAGCTAATTCTAGATCATGAGTGGGGTAATTTTGCTCGTAACTCTTTAGCTGCCTAGAAGCATACGCTATAACTTTACCCTCTTGCATCAGAACACAACCTAAACCGACTTTAGAAGCATCACAGTAAACACTAAATTTTCCTTCTTCGGTTGGGAGGGTCAATACAGGAGCTGTTGTTAACTTCAGTTTTAACGTCTGGAAGCTGTCTTCACAGGCTTCAGTCCAAGAATACTTAATGTCCTTCTTTGTTAAACCTGTCAGGGGTTTAGCTATCATGGAAAATCCCTTGATGAACTTCCTGTAATAGCCTGCCAGTCCAAGGAAGCTGCGGACTTCGCTGGCATTCTTAGGTTGAGGCCAATCCTTTACTGCCTGAATTTTGGTCGGGTCCACAGATATGCCATTAGCAGAAACTACATGGCCAAGGAAATTAACCTTATCTAACCAAAACTCACACTTAGACAGTTTGGCGTAAAGTTGATGCTCCTTCAATGTCGTCAAAACTACTTTCAAATGTTCTTCATGGTCAGCCACAGTTCGAGAGTATATCAAGATATCATCTATGAACACAATCACAAACTTATCCAAATACTCACGAAACACACGGTTCATTAGATCCATAAAAGCGGCAGGGGCATTTGTCAATCTAAACGACATGACTAAGAATTCATAATGTCCATAGCGGGTTTTGAAGGCTGTCTTTGGTATATCTCCTTCTTTAACCTTCAGTTGGTAATAACCCGAACGTAAATCTATCTTTGAAAACACCTTAGCTCCTTGCAATTGGTCAAACAAATCGTCAATCCTGGGTAAGGGGTACCTATTCTTGATTGTCAACTTATTTAGTTCCCTGTAGTCTATGCACATTCTAAGAGAACCATCCTTCTTCCTTACAAATAAGACTGGTGCACCCCAAGGAGAACTACTGGGGCGAATAAATCCCTTGTCAACCAATCCTGCAGTTGGACCTTCAATTCTTTCAACTCAACAGGTGCCATACGGTAAGGATTCTTGGATACAGGTGATGCCTCAGGGTATGTATCAATTACAAATTCTATTTCCCTATCAGATGGTATACCCGGTAAGTCATCTAAGAATGCCTCGGGAAACTCCCGGACTATAGGAATATCCTGTAGCTCAATTTTATTCTTCACCCGGTCATCTATTACACTAGCCAGGTAGCTCTCACAACCACCTCTCAGCATTCGGTATATTTCTAGTGAGGATATAATTGGTATCTTACTTATTTTAGGAATAGCTTGGAAGGAATAATGGTTATCATTTGGGGGTCTAAAATCAACTACTCCAGATCGACAACTTATCGTGGCATGATGTCTAAATAACCAATCCATCCCTAATATCACTTCATACCCATTTATGTCAATGACAATTAATTCCGCATAGAGATTCTTATTCCCTAAGGACACGACGTCACCTTTAACAATCTGTTCTGAATGTAGGGACTTCCCTGATGGCAACACAACACTATATGACCTTTCAGCTGGTAAGGGTCCTATGTTATGTTTGCATACAAACAAGGTTGATATAAACGAGTGTGTGGCCCCTGTATCTATGAGTGTATAAGCAGCAAAACCACAGATCATGACGGTACCTGATATGACTGTATGCTGAACAGCTCCCTCATCTTCCATCAACGCATACACTCTGGGTACAACCCTTGCACGGTTCGGGTCTGGCGGCATGAGGCAATCTCTGACCATGTGTCCGGTCTTATCACACCTGAAACACCGGCCAGAAAGCAGCTTGCACTCACCAGGGTGGTTCCTCTGACATGTAGGGCATAGAGGCGCCAGAGGTCTCTTTCCTTTTCCCTGGTCATCATTCTGGTTGAGGGGCCTCTTCATTCCATGCTGTTGTTGCTGTGGTCCCCTGTTCTGTCGTGGCTGCCAACCTTTGTTCTGACGTGGTGGCGGCTGAGTGTCCTTCATGAGTTTCTTTGGCTGTTCGCGCTGTGCATAAGCTGTCATTTCTGCCTCTTCTAGCTCCAAGGCCTTAGCCGTCACTTCACCATAAGGTACATTATGTATCCCGGCAGTCTTCACTTTCATGTACAGACTTGGCTTCAGTCCTTGAACAAACTGGTAAATCTTATCTTCCTCATCCTCAATCATACGGGGAGCAAACCGTGATAAAGCATCAAATTCACATATATAATCCGTCACAGAGCCAGTTTGTCGTAGATTCATAAACTCCTTCTTCTTGTTGGTCCGAACAGTCCTATTGAAGTACTTGTCAAAGAAGGCAGTCTTGAACATCCCCCAGGTCATAGCTTCGGCATTAGTGGTGCTCTGGATCGAGTCCCACCAATGCCTTGCACTTAACTCCAAATGAAAGACAGCATAGGTGACCTTATCCCCTTCGTCAACCTTTGCATACTTAAACATGTCTTCAATCTTTCGGATCCACTCCTCAGCATGAATAGGATCTGAAACATACCCATTAAACACCGGGGGTCGAAGCCGGTGAAAGCGCTCACCCCCATGATCATGAGTTGCATTAGTACTGGAGTTGCCTTGTTCTTCTCTAGCTGTCATCAGTCGTTCTATCTGGTGAGATTGGCGCATGACTAACTCAGTCAACTGAGCAATAGCATTGCTATCCTCATTGGCCTCTCTCTGTTGACCTCTAACCATCTTGGGATTCCTAGACAAATCATTACAGGCATAACTTAACTTAATGACATACATGAAATCATAAACACTTACAGTTGCTGAGGTGTGCTCAAGTGACAGTCAGTGCTGGGAGACAGTCTGCAGAATCGGTTTTAGAACCTGGTTTTGCTCTGATACCACAATTGTAACGACCCCGGCCAGGAGCCGTCACGTGTTCATATTCTTTCATTAATCGTTTACTTGACTTTTACTATTATTACATTCACTTACTATCTCTCAACAGACTTTCACATTTTACATATACTTTTTTTTAAACTGGTAATAGAAACGTAGAACCATTAAGGAAGACGAACCCTCTCGTGCCCGACTTCCCACCCTCCGTCGGCTCAACCTTCACAGAGTCGAGCGACTAGACTCTGTCATGTGGCTTCTTGACAATGTCGGGAAAAGAGGAGGTGCCCTCAATTCTCTTAACTTATACCACTCGGGGTTGCATGGTTGCATGCGTTGACAACCCTCAGAAATTTAGTCGTCCGGTCATCACGTGCATTACGCGTGACTCGCTTAACATCGCCTAAAAGGAGACATCTTCCGTGGGCACGTGGGTCTCGCGTGCTAAATTAAAACATCATCCGGTCGCTAATCGACAAAACACATTTTACATCTGTCCGGTCGCTAAACGACAAACACATTTTACATCTTCCGGTCGTAGAAGACTAAACCATCAACAACTATTCTTTCGGCATCTGCCGATGACGTCAGCCGGAAGACTAAACCATCAACAACTATTCTTTCGGCATCTGCCGATGACGTCAGCCGGAAGACTAAACCATCAACAACTATTCTTTCGGCATCTGCCGATGACGTCAGCCGGAAGACTAAACCATCAACAACTATTCTTTCGGCATCTGCCGATGACGTCAGCCGGAAGACTAAACCATCAACAACTATTCTTTCGGCATCTGCCGATGACGTCAGCCGGAAGACTAAACCATCAACAACTATTCTTTCGGCATCTGCCGATGACGTCAGCCGGAAGACTAAACCATCAACAACTATTCTTTCGGCATCTGCCGATGACGTCAGCCGGAAGACTAAACCATCAACAACTATTCTTTCGGCATCTGCCGATGACGTCAGCCGGAAGACTAAACCATCAACAACTATTCTTTCGGCATCTGCCGATGACGTCATCCGGAAGACTAGACCATCAAACAACTACCCTTCGGCCTCTGCCGATGACGTCAGCTGGAAGACTAAACCATCAAATAATTACCTTTCGGCATCTGCCGATGACGTCAGCCGGAAGACTAAACCATCAAACAATTACCCTTCGGCATCTGCCGATGACGTCAGCCGGAAGACTAAACCATCAACAACTATTCTTTCGGCATCTGCCGATGACGTCAGCCGGAAGACTAACCATCAACAACTATTCTTTCGGCATCTGCCGATGACGTCAGCCGGAAGACTACCTCTTCCAGCTTCCGTCTTACGGTAGAGAACTCTAAATCATCAAATGACTCCTTCCAACAGAGAGAAAACACAACTCATTCAAAATGCATATAGCGGAAGACTTAAGCAACAGACCATTTATAAATCTATATAATCATTCCCTGACTCAGTGATCCACTAGACAGTTTCAAAGCTCAACGTTTTAAAATAATCTCATCCTACTTAAACTACCATATTCTTTAACATACTGTAACATAAGAGTCTTAACCAGGGGTCATAAATCGCCTCTCCAGTCCCGCACTGTCACCTTGAGCATCCTCCAGCAACCAGCCTTAAGCATCCTCTTTGCACATAACATCCTCACCTGAACCTTCTTCACCTACACCATAAGGTTTAACTATAAGCCTAATGCTTAGTAAGGAATGCATGCTGACAGATATACATGAGTACACAATTTAAAGAGACATAAGTTCGTAAACCATTCATCATTCGTGTTCATCTTTATCATTTACATGACATGTATTAAGGCAGGAGACGAGGGAGGAAGACAGGGTACATAGTCATTTGCCTATCGCGGCAGTCATACATAATCATTTGCCTATCGCGGCAATCATGATACATCACTCGGCCTCCCCAGTGGGAGAATTCGCGAGCCATACATATCATTAACTCGGCCTCCACCAGTGGGAGATTTCGTGAGTCATACATATCATTAATTCGGCCTCCACCAGTGGGAGATTTTGCGAATCATACATATCATTAACTCGGCCTCCACCAGTGGGAGAATTCGCGAGTCATACATAACATAGTCTTTCCCCGCTCTGCACTTAATCTTGGTTACATTTGCTTTTCATATTCTCAACTTAATCATAACAGGAACACAGTGCATAGACATAAAGTTCATAGAGAGAAGTCATATCATGAGGACAAGTAAAACATCCTGTAACTTTACATTTACTTACACAACTTCTTCATATCGTGGAAATAACAAATCATAGTCAATAAGCTAACATCTCAGTGATTTCCTAATACCCTTGCGGTGTAGGGCCCTAGTGGCCGGAAATCTTAACACATTCACTTACCTGGATTCCTTAGCAATCCGAGCTTCCTCTCTTTAACTTCTTCACCTAAAACATGTACATCACAGTAGTTAAAACAAAGTCCTAGTAGCCCTAATCATAAACCATCCTAGGATCTAATAGCTAAAGTCATTCCGATTCCTCTGTTTGACACACTGCAATCTGAAATCCGAAACTAGGTGGACAGGTTTTACCATTGATTAAATCCGAGTTGGTTACCTAAAATACTCAGAATCGATTCGGGATGACATTTCTACTCCCAGATTTTAAAAAGTCATAAACTACTCGGCCACTGCTAAAAAAAATCCGAACTCAGTGCCGAGCTGAAAACAGAGCTCTAATTACTAATGAATGACCACATTGTCCATTTCATACCTCGGGTGTGGATTTGCAGAGAAGAGCAAGCTCGAAACCAGCCGTCGGTAAAGGAAAGTTCTGGTAGCCGAGAGCAAGAACTTGGGAAAGAAGGAATCGCCGAGAGGGAATGTTGGCTACAGTGGTAATAAATGAGGTTTAAGGTTTCCATTTCCTATTTATACTAAATCCATCGATTTTAATTACTAAACTGCCACCCAACCTAGTTTTACTCAACTTGTAATAAATTTGTCTTAACATTAACTTTAAATCATAACGGTTAAATAAGAGGGTGACAATGAAAATGGTCAGAAAATCACCTGGCCGAAATGTCGGGTGTTACACTAGTACTTAGGTTCATGTTGTAAACTTCACAATCTCTATGTCAGCTCCACAGTCTCAACATCATTTTGTTCATGTTGTAAACTTCACAATCGACTCCACAGTCTCAACATCATTTTGTTCATGTTGTAAACTTCATAATCTCTATGTCAGCTCCACAGTCTCAACCTTGATTTTGCAATCTGGCAACGCTATAATTGGCTGGTCATGAGCTGGCTATATTGCTCCCTGTCAGAATAATTGTTGGCCAAAATTATTGTCTATTCGTTTGCAAAAATCCAACAATCTCTTGCTTGTGAATTTTCCTCCACATCTCTTGCACGCATCACTGAGCTCTGGAATCAACTTCATCAACTTAACAAGGATTGACTGTCTGTCAACAATTTTATTCAGAAACTCACAACAATTTTTAACAGTCTTGCCGCCATCAGACAAAGGATCAAATGATTTACCTATTCAATGGTCTGGGGAGTGACTACAACTCCATTGTCATGGTCGTCTATAATCGTCTAGTGGAGATGATGATTGACAAGATTCGAAGCCTGCTGTTAAGCTATGAGTTTTAAATAAAAAAATAGAACTCTATAATTTCTCTCTCTAGTAGTACTCAGGTTCATGTTATAAAATTCACAATCTCTATGTGTAACACCCCTAATACTGTACCCATTTACCCGTATGAATTTTTCATTTTTATTTTACACTTTATACTTTCCCGTACTTTAATTAAAACTTAATGCGGAATTTAAACTGAAGTTGAAATCAGAACTGAAAACGGAATTGAAATCAAACCTTGAAATCATTTAAAACAAAACATTTAATAACTAAATAACAATTAAACCATTTAATAAAAATAACTTAAAAACAAATCAGAAGAAGGAAAGGGCAAAACGGTCCGCCCTGAACAAGATCGATCGCTGCATTGCTTTATAGCAGCAGCGATCGATCTCTGCTCTGCAGCAGAGATCGATCGCTGCATTGCTTTATAGCAGCAGCGATCGATCTCTGCTCTGCAGCAGAGATCGATCGCTGCATTGCTTTATAGCAGCAGCGATCGATCTCTGCTCTGCAGCAGAGATCGATCGCTGCATTGCTTTATAGCAGCAGCGATCGATCTCTGCTCTGCAGCAGAGATCGATCGCTGCATTGCTTTATAGCAGCAGCGATCGATCTCTGCTCTGCAGCAGAGATCGATCGCTGCATTGCTTTATAGCAGCAGCGATCGATCTCTGCTCTGCAGCAGAGATCGATCGCTGCATTGCTTTATAGCAGCAGCGATCGATCTCTGCTCTGCAGCAGAGATCGATCGCTGCATTGCTTTATAGCAGCAGCGATCGATCTCTGCTCTGCAGCAGAGATCGATCGCTGCATTGCTTTATAGCAGCAGCGATCGATCTCTGCTCTGCAGATCGATCTCTGCTGCAGCAGAGATCGATCGCTGCATTGCCTTATAGCAGCAGCGATCGTCTCTGCTGCACAGCACAGCAGAGATCGATCGCTGCATTGCTTTATAGCAGCAGCGATCGATCTCTGCTCTGCAGCAGAGATCGATCGCTGCATTGCTTCACAGCAAGCAGCGACCATTTCCTTCACACCTGTTCCAGTTCCTTCAAATCCTTCAACACTCTATGCATCAACACTTCAATTAGCTCTCTGGAATCCGATTTCCAGAGAGCAAAACTTCTATTGTTTTACATCTAAAATCTCAATAAACTTATTACTCATCCACCCAATTAAATGTATTCAAAACTCAATTAGCTTACAGCAGACTTTGTGAAGTCCAACTGCGTGAATAGCTCTAAAAACCGAGCTTACCCGTACCAATCCCAAAACGAATCAAAACATTTCATAACGTTTAACAAAACAGTTTAAATCAAAGCCTTTTACATACAGTTACCAAAACATTTTCTAACCCCTATCCAGATCTAAACAACCTAATATACTCTATACAATTATCAATTCAAAATATCCCTAAATAACTCCAGAGTCCATACATACATCCCCACGGGTCAAAACACGCCTCGACTACTCAGCGCACTCCCACGGGCCATCATCCATCAACTGCCTCAGACATCGGAAGGAGGAACGTCGTCCTCACCTGGATCTATGTCACCTACACCATACAGACATCTATGAGATAAAAATCTCAGTAAGCTCTAGTAAATGCAAATGCGTGCTGTGCATATGAATCTGTAAATCATGCTTTGTTTTCTTTACTTTACTTTGCTTTGCTTTACTTTACTTTGCTTTGCTGTGCTTTGCTTTGCTATAAACTGTATACCGAAGGGCCATGTAAACTATATACCGAAGGGTCATCTTTTCTTTGCATTTGCTTTAAAACATCGTGCAGAATTCGTTTTCATGATCTTTAAAAACACGTGATGCATGAACAGATATTAACATAAAATAAACAACCAAGCATATGTACCATCGAGACCGAAATAAAATAACCCATAACAATTTAAACCCTAACTACCCACCAAAGCAATTTAAAACAAACAATCCACAAGATCCTCAACGCTACATCGAAGTACGGTGTAGGCCAATCGGCCAGGAAAGATCACGAGAACTTACCTCGTGTCCAAAGCAGCTCAAGCTCCGTCCACGAGCGTCGTTTGTCTGAGGCAAATTTACAATATTGTCAATATGACACATCAGAACTCCCAATTGTCCAATTTAATAAAATTCTTAACTAAGGAACTTTCCTAAAGTTCTAACTTAATTAATCGAGACGTTTAAACGACCAATTCACGCTCGATGGTTCAAAATCACAATTCACGAACCTTTCTCGAAAATCCCTAAATTCTCGAATTTAACGTTTTTCCACAATTCAATTTAACTTCGTCCAATAACGTCAAATACGTTTAATATATACTTAATCAAGGCTAACCTATTAATTACGAACCCTAATTCGCGTTTTTAACGAAAATCGATCGAAACCCTAATTAACTACATCTCCGTAAAACTCGAAATAAACGCACTAAGAACGTGGACTCATACCTAGGATAGCGAGAGGAGGAGAAACCGTGAAGAAATCGGAACGAACGGAGGTCGGATTGGAGGAAAACGTCGCGCGGGCAGGGAGGAGGCCGCGAGCTTCTTCTCTGGAAATCGCAGAAGGAAACAAAACGAAGAAGAAAGGTTTTTAGGCTATTTTATAAATTGATTTGGAAAATTACTAAAATGCCCTTCCATAGTTTTTATATTCGTTTCGTCATTCGGTTCGTTAATCGTCCAACTATTCGGGTTCACCAAATTTTCTTATTTTAACAATATGTCTAACTTATTATTTAGGATCTAACAAAACTATCCGTTCACAAAACGGACCTCGTTTGCTATTTTTACGAGAACGTCTTTTACATTTCGATAAATGTATCTACTCGGAATATAGCGTTTAAACTCCGAAAATTCTCATAATTTCCTTAAAATTCCTATTAATCGTTAGGATCGTAATGACGCTTTCTTCTTGAGAAACAGGCTTGTTTTGACATATTTACAAAAATGCCATTATATATTAAAATAATAATATCTAGAAAAGCTGGATATTACACTATGTCAGCTCCACAGTCTCAACATCATTTTTCTCCACCTCACTGACCTCCTTCGTTTTACCCTCCAAACGTTGGTGCTGTCAGTGTTTTGGGCCAATCATCTGGTCTTCTTCAATGGTGTCCTCTATGCCAGAATTCTTATAGGCCTAAGTGTCAAATTTATCACAAATTGGGCTATAATGCTTCTATCTGTTACCACAAGTCTAACTTAGCCTTCTGGCTTGCTCCACAATCCAAGAATACTGTGGTGGAGTTTGCTTCTTCACCATAATTGCTGACATATTCTCAACTTGGCTTAGCTGCTTGATGTCTTGATTGAGCTTCCAACCATTTCACACCTGACTCCACTCTTGTACATCAGGTGGTTCCATATTGTAAATGTAAATATTATTGGCATTGATTTTTGGCAATGGGAAATTAAGAAAACTTGCGATTTATTTTATATTCAGCAAAATAATATTTGGAAGGTTAATTAATGAAGCTTGCGGTGCAAAGAAGGTGGTTTCTTGAAAATCAATGAATTATCTATTTGAATTTTAAAAGGTAGTTTCTTGGAGATCTTGGAGATCAAGAAGATATCCATGGAAGTTAAAATTGGAACCTTTTGAATTTTTGGAAGTTTGTTATTTTCGAAAGATCAAATCTTTTTGGAAGGATGTTACTTGGAGAACAAGCTATTGTTAACATATTCGACATTATGGGATTCGATGCTATTTTTGAAAGTTTATTTGAAGATTACAAGTTTGTTAAGTTGGATTACAGTGAGATTCAAAATCACAGCATCTAAGGAATTTGATCCCGATTCGTTTGCTCGTCGGTTGCTCAGATTTTCCATATGGGTTATTTTCTAAAATCATTTTTGAAAAGTTGATTTAATAATTGCTTACTGGATTATAGCAAAATATATGATCACAATAATTGTGGGATTCATTCCTAATTCATTTGGATCCATTCCTATTAAGTAGGCAACACTTTCCATTAATGTCACACCTGATGTCACAGATCCGATTTTCATGGGATTTGGTTTCCTTATTCTGTGCGATCTGATTGGAGAGAATATTGAAGAAAAAAATAGAAATATTCGAAGGACAGTATATTATGCATTCTTCCCTCATAATTAAGTGCTGCTGAAGCCATTATTCTTGAGAGCCGAAAGTCTTTATTCATTCGGGCAATTTATTCTTCACCCACGGTTTAGTGTAGTATATGTTATTATTCATTCAATCGTTGATTGAATGTATTCACACTTTGTTCATGTTTGGATCTGGTGATATTCTGAGTATGTTGATTGGTTGCATCCGAAGAAAATGACTGGTGTTATAGACGGTGTCACCGATGCGTTTATTGTGTTCTTCATTGAAGCTTAGTCTCGGAAGGAGGCTATCTGGAACTCGGGAGGAGTTCTGATCGTGGGCAAGGGGATCTTACCACACATGGATTTTGGGAGGAGTCATTATCGACAAGAGGAGCTTGTCACATTTGGATTCCGAGAGGAGTCATCATCAACAAGGGGATCTTGTTGCGTTCAGATTCTTGGAGGGATCGATTTCAAGACGAGGGGAGCTCACAAAAACAGATTCACTGGGAAGTTAGGAAGAAGTGGGGACAAAGAAAAGAGGGAGTCTTACTTTGTCTTAGACCGAGTGTCTTGTAACTTTATGAACTAAGAGAATTGTTTTTAATTCTTGGTGTGGCCCCGCAAACGTAGGCAATTGCCAAATTTCGTTACCAACCTCCTGTCTCTTTACTTTATGCATTTTATTACTGTCCATTACCGCGTTTATTATCAGTGTCTCACATAGTGTTCCACGACACTGCATAACTAATCACAATTTTTCAATTGGTATCAGAGTGGGTCGCTTCTGTTTCTTAAGCGGGATTCACGGGACTTGATCGTGTGTTATTTATGAGATGGACTCTATTAAGGAAGAAGGTTCAACAATGCGTCCACCTCTATTGGATGGAAGTAACTATGCCTATTGGAAGGCCCAGATGAGAGCATTCATCAAGACTTTATATGAGAAGGCTTGAATATCTATTTTGATAGGATGGGACCCTCCTACGACCGTTGATGAAGGTGGTGTTATATCTCTTAAATCTAAAGAAAGTTGGTCGGTTACCGAAGATGCATTGGTAAATAGTAATTCAAAAGCTTTTAATGCTATTTTCAATGGCGTTAATCCTACTCAATTCAAACTCATTTCCACGTGTGAATAAGCTAAAAAGGCATGAGACATTCTTCATATCACTTATGAATGAATGCCGACGATAAAGTTGTCAAAGATGCAGTTACTAACTACAAGATTTGGAACTCTGAAGATGCATGAAGATGAAAGTATTGCCGAGTTCAATGTAGAACTCTGTGACATCGCAAATGAGGTGTTTTCTCTTGGTGAGATTTTTCCTGAAGAAAGACTGGTAAGAAAAACTCTACGATCTTTACCTCAACGATTTGCTGATAAAGTCACTGCTATTGAAGAAGCCAATGATATCTCCAAAATGAAGCTAGAAGAACTAATGGGATCCCTAAGAACATTTGAGATGAATCACAGAATTGACACGGAAGCAAATAAGGGTAAAGGAGTGGCACTAAAAGCAGAGACACGAAATTTAAATGATAATGATGAAGATGATTTCGAGAAATCTCTAGCACTACTGTCTAAGAATCTTAGCAGAGTTATAAAGAGATTTGGCAACAATAATCGAGGTGTCAAGAACAGTGTCAACAACACCAAGAGTGGTTCTTCAAGCAACAACAAGTACAGGGAGAAAAATTATGTCTTTGATCAACCTTTCAAGAATAGCGAAATTAATTGCAGAGAATATGATGGCTTTGGGCATATTCAGATGGAATGTGCTAATACTTTAAAGAAGGAGAAAAACTCTCTTAACACGTCTTAGAATGAGGATGAATCAGAAAATGAAGACGAATTTCAAAGTAACCAGGTCGCTCTTATTTCTAAAGCTGAACACACAAATAATGGGGATGTTATACCTAGTGTCACAAAGAATATGTCGACTTCGAAGATGAAATCACAGAAGAAGATCTCACTGTTGAATACAAGTTTCTTCATGAGAAATAGACTGAACTTGTTAAAGTAAATCAACATCTATGCATTCAGATTGGAGACTTAAGAGATGAGAAGATTAAACTTCAAAATTCGATTATGGAGTTCGAAGCAAAATTGAGAACAAGTCGAGATGAAGTTATGGATCTGTCAAACGAGCTAAATCATATGAAGAAAAATGTCAAAATGTTAAATTTGAGTTCCTCTAAGCTGGATGATATTTTGAGAATCAACAAGTCTAGTGGTGATCGTTCTGGACTGGGTTTCAAAGGGGAAAGCTCTGTATCACAGATAATGTCTTCTAGTTTTGGGTTCAAAGGCAAAAGCTCGATATCACAAGTAGGGTCGTCTAGGCTAAGTTACAAAGGTGAAAGCTTGGTGTCACAGACAGTGTCAGTGAAGGGTGTTGATTACAAAAGGAAGCAAACTGTAATAGGTACTACAAAAATTGAGAAGAAATTAAATCCTCATTATTTTTATCCTGCTCCCATCAGAAAAGGTAACAGATTTAAGGTTTTTTGTTACTATTGCAACCGTTGTGATCATATTTGCCCTAGATGTTTTACGTATCTTGCTGACTTGAGACAAGGTATTGTTAGAGAGTTTTCCTCTCACAGATTTCCTCATCAAAAATGGGTGAAGAGGTCTAACTTGAAGTGCAATGTCACACATACTTCTCTAAAGACTACTGCAACTGATGCATGATACTTTGATAGCGGGTGCTCTAGGCACATGACCGGTGAAGAAAGGTTTTTGAAGAATATCATATCCAAAAGTATGGGAAAAGTGACAGTTGGCAATGGTGTCAAAGCCAGTGTCATCGGTAAAGGCAGACTAAATGTTCCCTGATTGCCAAAGTTGGAGAATGTTCTTTTGGTGGATGGTCTAAAGGCAAATTTGATTAGCATTAGCTAGTTGTGAGGTCAAGATTTAAATGTGGATTTTACTTGTGAGAAGTGTATAGTCTCCAATCAAGACGAAAATTGCATTATAGGAGTAAGATTTTATGACAATTGTTATCTCATTTCCTCTTTACCAACTTGTTTTTGTTCAAGCACAGAAGATTTTATTTTATGGCATCGTAAATTGGGACATGTTAATATTCAGATGCTGAAGAAGATTATTTCCAAGGTAGCTGTTCGTGGAATTCCTATAATAAACTTTGATGAAAGTAGAGTGTGTCGACCGTGTCAAATCGGGAAGCAAACCAAGGTGTCACACCTAAAGTCACAGATACCGGCAACAACACGAGTGCTTGAATTTCTCCATATGGATCAAATGGGTCCAATGCCGTTAGAAAGTATCAGAAGAAAATGCTATGTTTACGTAACAGTTGATGATTTCTCACGATATACATGGTTGGAATTTCTTAGAGAAGAATCCAACACCTTCAAAGCATTCAAGACATTGTGTATCCGGCTCCAACGTGAAAAAGATTGTGGCCTCATGAAGATTGCACGCATCCGTAGTGACCATGGGAAAGAGTTTGAAAATTCCGAATTCTCATATTTATGTAGTTAACTTGGGATAGCTCATGAATTCTTAGCACCTATAACTCCTTAACAAAAATGGAATCGTTGAAAGGAAGAATCAAACTTTAGCAGAGATGTCTCGCATAATGCTACATGAAAGAAATATTCCACAAAAACTCTAGGCCAAAACTATGAACACAGCATGTTGCACCATAAATCAGGTGTATCTTCGTGGAAGAACTTCTATGACACCCTATGAGATATAGAAAGGTAAAACTCCAAATCTAAATTATTTTCATCCTTTTGGCAGTACATGCTTTATGTTAAATGACAGGGAACATAGGGGGAAACTTGATCTTAAGAGTGATGAGGCTATCTTTCTCGATTATGCTACCAATAGCCGTGCCTATCAGGTCTACAACAAAAGGACTCAAACTGTCAAAGAATCTGCAAATGTTCAAGTGGACGACTCTCTGAAAACAACAGATACTCTTAAAGAAGACATAAACCAAAGTTCAAATGATGGTAGTTCTAGTGTGCCCACTGATGTCACAGGTGGTGTTCCAAGTGTCTCAGGAGATGTAACAGACAGTGTGTCAGATCAGACTATTATAAGTAATGAAACAGAGGTAGTCATCTCGGACAGCAAGCGACCATCCACTCGTGTCCTAAAAAATCATCCTGCAAATGAAGTCATTGGAGGTCTAAATGATGGTATTAGAACCGGAGACAAACCGAGAGTAAACTATCGAAAAATGATTCATATGGCATGTTTTACTTCAACTATTGAGCCCAAAAATGTGAAAGAAGCCCTACTAGATGAATATTGGATTGAGGCTATGCAAGAAGAACTTGGTCAATTCACTCGAAATAAAGTTTGGGACTTAGTGCCATGTTGGCACCAAGTGGATATACAAGAACAAGAGTGATGAGCATGGAAACATTACCCGCAACAAGGCTCGGTTAGTTGCTCAGGGGTACTCACAGATTGAAGGAGTGGATTTTGATGAGACATTTGCACCGGTTGTTCGTCTTGAATCTATCCGTCTTTTGTTAGCCACTGCTTGTGTGATACGGTTCAAGCTTTATCAAATGGATGTGAAGAGTGCTTTCTTAAATGATCTCCTTAATGAGGAAGTTTATGTTGCTCAACCAAGGGTTTTAAAGACCCTCATCATTCCGAGTATGTCTACAAAATGAAGAAGGCATTGTATGAGCTCAAGTAAGCTTCTCGGGCGTGGTATGAACTACTCACGCAATACTTATTGTCTAAGGGATATGAGCGAGAGGGAGTAGATAAAACCCTTTTCATTCGCCATGACAAAGATCAGTTTTTGCTCGCTCAAATTTATGTTGATGACATAGTCTTTGGCTCAGTGTCACAGGTGATGGTGGATGATTTCGTCACTCAAATGACCGACGAATTTGAGATGAGTATGGTTGGTGAACTCAATTATTTCCTTGGTCTTCAGATTCAGCAAAGAAATGATGGAATCTTTATTTCTCAAACCAAGTATGCCAAGAATTTGCTGAAACGATTCAAGTTGGAGAATGCCTGTCCTAGAAGAACACCGATTGGGACACTTGAAAAACTCTCTAAAAACGAGAAAGGGGTTTCTGCTGATACTCGTTTATATAGGAGTATAATTGAAGTCTCTTGTATCTAACTGCTAGTCGACCAGATATTTGTTATAGTGTGAGTTTATGTGCTCGATTCCAAGTAAATCCCTGAGAGTCGCACCTGGTGTCAGTGAAGCGAATTCTCGAACATATTTTTGGGACAACCGACTATGGTATATGGTATTCATTTGATACAAATGCAAATCTAGTTGGCTATTGTGATGCTGATTGGGCTGGGAGTTCGAATGTAACACCCGAGTTTTTCGGGTTTCCGCTCCATGGGTATTTTTGTAAACAAGAAATATAGGTCCGTATAGCGAGCAAGAGGTGTTATTAGTGTCCTAGGGATTTATGGGGATTTTTAGAAGAATAAGTAAATGTTTAGAAACCCATATCGATAGTGTAATGTTAGAGTTCCGTTTTTAGCCCTATAACGTTTCAATTGGTGAAAATAGTAAATTAGATCCGATTTTCAAACGGAGAGTTTTGTTAGAACCCGAGGAATAAGCTGGAATGTTTGGAGGAATAAGGGAGCTTCGGGGAAACCAAACCGGTATAGAAATTGTGAACAGAGTAAGGAAATTGAACTTAGGGCAAAATTGTAATTTAGGAAATCAAAATTTATTTAAAACCAAAATACCCCCCCCCCCCATTCAGCTCTCCCTCTCTCCAGACATTTTTCTCCCCCCTCTCCTCGCAATCTCATTTCTTCTTCATCGCCTATCACTTACGTTTCGATTTTTGGCGAGTTTCTCTTCGGTTTTCTTCAACAAATCAACCCTCTAGGTAAGTTCTTTACTTTGGGCTCGCTTAGTTGTCATTTTGAGGCACTATTTAGTTAGGGCTAATTCGAGTTAAGGTTGAGCAATTGGGGGTTTTGGTAGAAATCAATTGTTTGACAATATTAATGCCCAATAATGTTGTATTTATGATTGTTGTGGTGGTTGGAGTGAATTAATGGTGTGGGTTAATGATAAGGATAAGTTTTGGTTGTTGGAAGGTTGTTGGAAACCATTAATGGAGTTTTTGGGTTAGATAGCATAATGTGCTCGACGAAATGCCCGAATGAAGTGAATAAGAGTGTTAGGGAAAATTGTCTTAGCTCGGGGTTTCGTTTAGTTTTGATTTTTATAACATAGGATCGATACTAATGACGTATTATGAAAATGCCTTAGGTAACGCAAGCTCTCAAAGGACGGTGCTCGACATAGCTAGGACTCCAGGTAAGTGGGTGTTAGGTTTCCGGCCCTTAAGGCCCTACATTGTATCGATGTTAGGTTTTATGATGTTTTCTGATTGTGGGGATTGTGGGGCTTAAACTAGCCGGGTAATCTAGGATGCTTCCTAGTAGTACTCAGTTAGGTTAGTATAGGAGTAAGATTCGTTACGTGTGCCATGAACAGTTAGATGATTGTTCGGAGTCTCTTTCTTCACACATCATGTTTTTCCCTTATGATTTAATGAAATGTTTTGCATGCACGTTTTCGAATAAACGAGGTAAAGTAAATGATGTTAAATGAAGTTGGAGGATGAGTAGGGCACGGGGCACGTAAATGGCAACTCAGGGCACGAAAATATGATAATGGCTACTCAGGGCAAGTGCTTGGTCTACTGGGTAGACGAGTGGTGCCCGTGTCTACTCATATGTTATGTAAAGTAAACAAACGAAAAATGAACATGTTTTTGAAAGACCATGCATTATGTATTCTCATGTTTTAGTGCACCTCCTTACTAAGCATTAGGCTTAATGTGTTTATCGTATGATGTAGGTGACGAGCACGAAGGTGAGGAATCTCTTCCTGATGATCATGCATAGAGGGTCGGTGGATTGAGCTCGTGGCGACAGGGCGTGTTTTGGTTGGGCTGAATGATTCGTGGGTATATTCCGAGCGTTTTGTGGTAAATAGGTGTGGTTTGGATTGATTTTGGATGATAAGTTTAGAGGGTATAGAGAAGTTTGGTATTTTGATGATTTATAGTGGATAATGGATTGAAGTGAAGTGTTATGTTGAATGATTTGATAAATGAATTTGTTTTGAAAAAGATTTAGGAATTCAAATGTTCATAGTGATGTTTGATTGTGGATTAGGTTGGATTGTCGTTTGATAATTTTAGGTGTTTTGAATTATATGGATTCGCTCGAGTTTTTGAGCGATCCACGCGGTTTGATTTCATAAATTTGAAACACGGGTTCGGGTATGTTTGAGTCGGATTTTTCGAGAGTTTAAAGTATGGTGGGTTTAATGTGGTTGGGAATGTTTTTGGAAGGTTGAGGTGAAAAGGAGATAATAGAAAAGGGAAGAATTGGTTAAGTGTAGAATGGAGGGGACAGGGCGTAGGTGGGCGCGCCTGGCCATTGCGCTGGCTGGTGAACGATCGCCTAGGTGGAGATTATTCGCCACCCCCTCCGGAATTTGGCTGGAATTGGTTGCCAATTCCAGAGATGGTGGCGATTGTTCGCCACTCATGGTGAACGATCGCCTCGATCGCTGCTGGGCATTCGCGATCACTGGGCGTTCGCGATTGCTGAGCGATCATACGAGGCGATCGATCGCCCCTCGCGTTTCCTTCTCTGGCGACTGATCGCCAGTAAGGAAGGGCGATCAGTCGCCCCTCCTTTGGCTGGCTTTTGACGGTTTACCTTCTCTATTTTTATTGAGCTTGTTATTTGTTTTCTTTTAGTTTGTTTAAGTGTTAAGGAAAGTATGTAAAAAATAAAAATAAAAAAAAATAAAGAAGGAAACTTAGTACGTCTAATTGAGGGTTTAAAGTTAAGATTACGTAATGGTCCTTCCGTGGCGGTCCTGACCGGGTCAGGGTCGTCACATCGGATGATCGGAAAAGTACTTCTGGTGGATGCTTTTATTTGGGAAACAATTTGGTGTCATGGTTTAGCAAGAAGCAAAACTCCATATCTCTGTCTACATGTGAGGCAAAATATATTGCAGTTGATAGTAGCTGTACTCAGCTTCTTTGGATGAAACAAATGTTTAAAGACTATGGTGTCACACAAAATGTCATGACTCTCTATTGCGACAACTTTAGTGCTATTAATATTTCCAAAAATCCAGTTCAGTATTCTCGGACCTAGCATATTGATATTCGACATTATTTCATTTGATCTCTTGTAGAAGATAAAATTATTACTTTGGAGCATATGGTGACGGAAAAACAAATTGCCGATATTTTTACCAAAGCTTTGGATGGTGTGAGATTTGAAAAATTGAGATCTGCCTTAGGTCTATGTGTCATGTGAAGAGGTTCTTCTGTGTTTGGTTCTATGAAGCTTTTGGCGTCTTTATGGAAATTTGGAGTTATTCTCAAATGTGTTGATGAAGGTTTTTATGGGATTTAATTGTGTCTATATCCTTGGGTTTATTTCCCAACTTATTTGAAGATTTAGAGTTTATTTTCCAAATTGAGTTGGATTTTGGATTTGTTTCCCAATTTAAATGAGGATTTATAGTTTATTTCAATACTCAAATGGCTATTCTCCTTCTCAATACATGAGTTTTCTGATTCCATTGCAATTATTAAAGAAGTACCTATGAATAAGGTTTTTGAGCCGAATCTTGGAAGCAATTCGGGTCAAGTGCCCCCAATATTGGATATGTCACTTGCAGAGTTTCCAATGCCGAATTTCAAGGACAGGTGTTTTTAAGAGGTCATTTGTTTAAACTCTTCCCTACTGTGATCAATACACATCTGATCAGTCACTGGGTTGATTATGAGAAATTTACTCCTAATTTCAATAAGATAATTACTGATATCACTGGTAGTGTCAGACAGGTGTGGCCCCGTGGTAAAGATTTTTTTACCTCGCAACTTACTGTCAAGTATGCTATCCTACACAAGAATGCTATGAAAAACTGTCCTCTTACTTCTCAGGGAATTGATTGTGAATCATGCTGATTGCAAGAATGAAAGGTCAGCTCTTCCGTTTCCTTATTTGAACTATGGTATTCTGTCTTCTCAACAAGCTGTGATTTGGGATAAAAAATTATTGATATGGATAAGGAGGAGATTAGAAATAGCTACAAGCTTCTGGCAGGTGATCAAGTTAATGTTCTAGATGGTGTTCCCGAGGGTGTTCCAGCTCTTGACAATGTTTTTAATTCCGACAGTGCTTTTGATTCTGCATTGTTATCTTGTTTCATCAAGGTACTTGAAGGTGAGCTGAAATTTTTGAATGATCAGCAAATGGTAATTGAAAATAGAAAATGAAAAGATAGTTGTTAGTGTATGCTTGATGACCTTGTCAGAAAAAGGTCTTCTAAGGAAGCTGCTGGTGATATTTTCGAGAGAAAGAAAGTTGCTAATGGGAAGAAACAGGTTAAGGAGACCAAAATTGTTGAAAAGTCAGAAGGTTCAACTGATGTCACTAAAGTAGCAAAGGAGGAAGCTTCAGTATTTCATGTTGAAGGAGAATCTGTCCAAGAAAAATGATACTAGTGAGCAGCTTCCAACAACTACAATCGGGTTGGACTTTCTTCTGATGATATTTCTACTTAATGATGAATTTCTTATGAACTTCTAAAATGTTCTCTTGCTTCTGGATATTCTATTTTTTGTTGATGGATATTTTGCTATGGTGGTTATATGCCTTGATATTTCTGTGTGGTGACTACATGGTGGATACTTTATTTTTATACTTTTTGTCTTTTTATGGCAAAAAGGGAGAGTATTTTGCAAGTGTTATGGTGTTAGTGTTATCTGCAATGTTACAAGTGATTTCCAATTAAGAGGGAGTTCTGGTTAATTGCCAACATGTAGGGGGAGTTTGTGATTTTGCCAAAAAATGCAAAAGGGAGAGATTGTAAATGTAAATATTATTAGCATTGAATTTTTGGCAATGGGCAATTAAAGAAACTTGCGATTTATTCTATATTCAGTAAAATAATATTTGAAAGGTTAATCAATGAAGCTTGCGGTACAAGGAAGGTTGTTTCTTGAAAATCAAGGAATTATCTATTTGAATTTTGAAAGGTAGTTTCTTGGTGATCTTGGAGATCAAGAAGATATCCATGGAAGTTAAAATTGGAACCTTTTGAATTTTGGCAGTTTGTTATTTTCGGAAGATTAAATCTTTTTGGAAGGATGTTACTTGAAGAACAAGCTATTGTTAACATATTCTACATTATTGGATTCGATGCTATTTTTGAAAGTTGATTTGAAGATTGCAAGTTTATTAAGTTGGATTACAGCGAGATTCAAAATCACAGCATGTAAGGGATTTGATCTCGATTCGTTTGCTCGTCAATTGCTCGGATTTTCCATATGGGTTATTTTCTAAAATCGTTTTTGGAAAGCTGATTTAATAATTGCTTGTTGGATTATAGCAAAATATATGATCACAATAATTGTGGGATTCATTCCTAATTCGTTGGGATCCATTCCTATTAAGTATGCAACACTTTTCATAAATGTCACACTTGATGTCACAGATCTGATTTTCATGGAATTCGGTTTCCTTATTCTGTGCGATCTAATTGGAGAGAATATTGAATATCAAAAATAGAAATATTCGATGGATAGTACATTATGCATTCTTCCTTCACAATTAAGTGCTGCTGAAGCCATTATTTTTTAGAGCCGAAAATCTTTATTCATTCGGGCGATTTATTCTTCACCCTTGGTTTAGTGTGGTGTATGTTATTATTCATTCGATCGTTGATTGAATGTATTCACACTCTATTTGTGTCTGGATCCGGTGATATTCTGAGTGTGTTGATTGGTTGCATCTGAAGACAACGACTGGTGTTATAGACGGTATCACAGGTGCGTTTATTGTGTTCTTCATTGAAGCTCAGTCTCGAGAGGAGGCTGCCTGGAACTCGGGAGGAGTTCTGATCGTGGCCAAGGGGATCTTGCCATACACGAATTTCGGGATGAGTCATTATCGACAAAGGGAGATTGTCACATTTGGATTTCGAGAGGAGTCATCATCAACAAGGGGATCTTGTTGCGTTCAGATTCTGGGAGGAATCGATTTCAAAACGAGGGGAGATCGCAAAAACAGATTCACTGTGAAAGTTCGGAAGAGGCGGGGACAAAGAAAAGATGGAGTCTTACTTTGTGTTAAACCGAGTGTCTTGTAACTTTGTGAACTCATAAAATTATTTTTAATTATAGACGTGGCCCCGCAGACATAGGCAATTGTCGAACTGCGTTACCAACCTCCTATCTCTTTACTTTATGCATTTTATTACTGTCCATTATCGTGTTTATTATCGGTGTCTAACTTAGTGTTCCACGACATCACGTAACTAATCACGATTTTTCACCTATGATGGCTGCGAGCAGATAACGGTTGCAAATTGTACGAAGGTTTTGATTTATTTTGTTGTTGTTTCATCTATTTCAACTCCTTCTAGCAAGTCCTTGCAGCTGCTTTGTCTTAATATTCCTTCCCCATCTGTCTCTCAAAATCATATTAGTGTTCATCGTCCGTGTCTTGATCATAATTTGTGTCTCATTTTATCATTTTTTATTACATCAAGAATCTGAAGTCCCAAACTTCAACATACTAAGGCTAGATTTCAAAATTTAAATTCCCAAATCAAAATCAAATGTGACGACCCTAATACTGTACCCGATTTTCTGTACTATTTTTTTTTATCTTTATATCCTAAATAGATCTCGAACGTGTGAGCGGAATTAAAACTTTTTTGTAACGCCCCCGAACCCACCCTGGCTCGGAGCGCTACTTTGCTAACCAATCCCACGTTAAAAACTGACTCCCAAACATAAAAGGAAACGAACATATCTGAATTTAAAACTAAACTCCCGAAACTCTCTTAAATCATACCTAGCTGCCTAGACTCACCAAATCCCTTACCCCTAACCTTTAAGCACCACGGCGTCATTCCTGAAAATTTCGGCAAAGTAACGCCTGAAAATGGCGCCTCCAAAATGCTAAGTACCTGCAAAAGAATCAATTCCCAACAAACCAGATCTATAATACACAATAACCAGTATACGAAATCTCCAAGTAGCAGTGCAGAGGGAAAACTAAAATACAACATTCCTAAGTGAAGAAAGTCCGTAATATAGGGCGACACATCACCCTTAACTATAAACAAATACAACGCTCCCATAACAGTATTTCCATAAAAAAAATCTACAATAAACTAGCAAATACAAAGCCCCACAAACTAGCACGTTACCGACGAGACGTTAAACCCTCTAGTGCTCATGCACTTTAACGACGAGGCGTTCAACTCCCTAGTGCATACTCTAGCACGTTACCGACGAGACGTTAAACCCTCTAGTGCTCATGCACTTTAACGACGAGGCGTTCAACTCCCTAGTGCATACTCTAGCACGTTACCGACGAGACGTTAAACCCTCTAGTGCTCATGCACTTTAACGACGAGGCGTTCAACTCCCTAGTGCATACTCTAGCACGTTACCGACGAGACGTTAAACCCTCTAGTGCTCATGCACTTTAACGACGAGGCGTTCAACTCCCTAGTGCATACTCTAGCACGTTACCGACGAGACGTTAAACCCTCTAGTGCTCATGCACTTTAACGACGAGGCGTTCAACTCCCTAGTGCATACTCTAGCACGTTACCGACGAGACGTTAAACCCTCTAGTGCTCATGCACTTTAACGACGAGGCGTTTAACTCCCTAGTGCATACTCTAGCACGTTACGAGACGTTAAACCCTCTAGTGCTCATGCACTTTAACGACGATGCATTTAACTCCCTAGTGCATGCTCGAGCACGTTACCGACGAGACGTTAAACCCTCTAGTGCTCATCCACTTTAACGACGAGGCGTTTAACTCCCTAGTGCATGCTCTAGCACGTTACCGACGAGACGTTAAACCCTCTAGTGCTCATGCACTTTAACGACGAGGCGTTTAACTCCCTAGTGCATACTCTAGCACGTTACCGACGAGACGTTAAACCCTCTAGTGCTCATGCACTTTAACGATGAGGCGTTCAACTCCCTAGTGCATACTCTAGCAAGTTACCAACGAGACGTTAAACCCTCTAGTGCTCATGCACTTTAACGACGAGGCGTTCAACTCCCTAGTGCATACTCTAGCACGTTACCGACGAGACGTTAAACCCTCTAGTGCTCATGCACTTTAACGACGAGGCGTTCAACTCCCTAGTGCTTTTCTTACACATTTCATGCTCATCATCCACATCATGCCCCAACACCCAACACAACTATCAAACACATAACCCATGCCGCTCACACAATGCTCAAACCCCAAACAACAACACAACTATCAATGCAACCATCACAACAGCAGCACGCAACAACTTAACACAACACGGAGCAAAGTTGTAACACCCGGAAACTTTGAATTCTAGTTTTAAGTTATAGCTGCCGGGTTTTAATTTGTAAGCCCTATATCGTTTAATTCGTGGAAATAGTAAATTAAGTCCAAATGGCCAAAGGAAAGTTTTGTTAGGACCCTAGGAATAAAATAGAATATTTGGAGAAATAAGGGAATTTTGGAGAAATTAAATCGATAGACGAAATAACGATTTGGGTTAAGAAATTGACTAAGGGTATTTAGGTAATTTTGAGGTTTAATTCTATTAAAACCTAAGTTCTCTCTCTCTCTTTCTCACTTCTCCTCCACGCACGAAAATCCTCTCCCTCTCCTCTCTCGCGACATTTCTTCTCCTCCATCGCCATTCCTTCAAACGCCGACGACTCCTCTGTTTCCGGCGAGTTTCTCCTCTAGTTCTTCCCCAAATCGACTCTTAGGGTAAGCTCTACGTTTTAGTCAAAATATTGTTCGTTTTTGAAGCTATTTTTAGTTAGGGTTTGTGGAATAACTTAGGGTTTTTGTTAGAAATCGTTAGGGTTGTTTATTTATTACTCATTAATGATGTATTAGTAATTATTGAGGTTGTTGGAGTAGATTGATGATGTTGGTTGAGGTTTAATGTTAAGTTTAGGTTGTTGAAAATGATTTGGAAAGTATTAATGGAGTTTTGAAGTTGGTGAGCACCACGTGCTCGATGAAATGCCTAGAAGAAATGAATTAGAATTTTTGGAAGAGTTTGTCCTAGCTTGAGAAGTCGATTGTTTAGATTCGATGTTTGAAAGTCGATATTAATGATGTGTTGTTAAATGCTCTAGGTAACCCAAGCTCAAAGGACGGTGCTCGGCATATTTAGGACGCCAGGTAAGTGAGCGTTAGGCTTTCCGGCCACTAAGGCCCTACGTCGTACAATGTTGATGATGTTTGATGTGATGAAAAAGGTGGAAATAGGGGTTGGTAGAAAGGACGGGTAGTTTTAGGTAGTGCTTTAGTGATTTAAGTAGTGCTCGTTTGATAGGTTTTTCCTTACGTATGTTATACCTCATGCATCATGTTTTACTAAAGTGCATACGAACTATTTATGAGCATGTTTTATGAAAATGTTGAATTAAAGAACGATAATTAATGATGAATGATGAATGTTACTACGGGGCAAGTCACGAATGTACTACAGGGCAAGTCATGAATGTACTACGGGGCAAGTCACGAATGTACTACGGGGCAAGTCATGAATGTACTACGGGGCAAGTCATGAATGTACTACGGGGCAAGAAAACGGTTTAAAAGAAATGAAACGAAAATGTTTTATAAATGTCATGCATATATGTAAAGTTATGTTTAGTACGCTCCTTACTAAGCATTAGGCTTAATGGATTTATTGTATGATGTAGGTGACGAGAACGAAGGTGAGGAACCTCTTTACGATGACCAAGTATAGATGGTCGGTGGCAGAGCTCGTGGCGGCGGAGCGTGTTTTGGCAGGGCGGGTTGACTCACGGTTAGGAGTTTTGAGAGTTTTTGGATATTGTTGGGATAATGATGAATTTGATGGATTTTTAGTACGTTTAGATATGTTTTAGGATGTTTGGTGATGGTATAGAAAATGTAAAATGTTTTGTGATGTTTTTGATTGTTTTAAAACAGGTAGGATTGTTAAACGTTTAAACGGAACCATGCGGTTCGTTTATATGAAATTTGATTTTGTTAGCGTGAATCGTGTCGGTTTTGAGTATTGGAGTAAACGTTATGTTTGAAGCATGTTTATGGGATGTATGTATAATGGTGTGAGGAAAGAACGAGATAAGTGTTGAGGGTTGAGTGTTTGAGTAAGTGTATGAGGAGAGTATTTTATGGAGATAGGTATGATTTTGGGTGAGTTTGTAGTGAGAAAAGTGATGAGATATGTGTTGTGTGTTTTTGGTATTTAAGAGAGGAGTACAGGGGCGAAGGATGAAGAAAAAGGAAAGAAGAAGAGGAAGAGGAAGAGCTGGACTCTCTGGAGTCCAGAGAGTCTGGCGATTGCTCGCCTCCCAGAGGCGAGCAATCGCCTCTTCCTCTGGCAATCGCTGGAGAAGCGATTGCCAAGAGGAAATCGCCATATGGCGATTGCTCCAGCGAGCAATCGCCTAGGGCGATCACTCGGGGCGTTACAAATATGGTATCAGAGCGAAAGTGGTCGAGTCGTTCAAAGGATTACCCAACAATGCCGGCCGCCGTGCAACGTGCTTCACCGACTGTAAGTATTTTTTAACTTTAGTTAGTTTCTTTTCTAAGATTAGAATTTCTAACCTTTACAGGAATAGAAAGAGAATGCCTAGAAACCCAGGACAGCCAAGACGACCTGGACGACCCCGGAATGAGCCCGAACCACCTGAGGACCCTAACAAACAACTCAGGGATCTTTTGACTATGCAAGCGCAATTGCTCGGTGTTTTTATGAATCAAGGATTACAGGGAGGCCTTGGAGCGGGGTCCAGCTCTGGAGCTGGCTCTAGTGGAGAAAGGTTTCGAAGGTTAAAGTCCCCTGCCTTTGATAGACTCAGGTGCTTCTCATTCTTTTGTGGCAACGGCATTTGTGGTGAAAGTGAACATGGAAATGAGTCCGGCTGAGTGTCTTTATGATGTGAAGTTACCTTCGGGTGAATGTCTGCATTCGGAACAGATAGTATTGAATAGTTTGATATCAGTGGGAAGGAAGCAGATGCCTGCTGATTTGATAGTCATGGGGATTACCGGGTATGATGTCATACTCGGTATGGATTGGTTATTCCATCACCATGCCACCATCGATTGCAGAACAGGGACTGTTAACTTTAATCCTCCGGATGGCGAGAAGCTTTCTTTGCAATCTTTGAGGAGTGTTTAGACACTTTCAGTTATGGCTTCGCTCAATGCCCAGGAATTTGCTAAGGGTGAGTTTATTTGTTTTCTTGCAACTGTTGTAGATGTTCATTCAGTGGTAGAAGTGAAACCTCAGGATGTTTTAGTCGTTTGTGAATTTCCCGAGGTGTTCTTGGATGATTTGCCTGGTCTACCTCCGGACCAGGAAATCGAATTTGTTATTGATACGCATCCTGGAGCTGAGCCTGTGTCGAAGAATCCTTACAGGTTGGCTCCTCCTGAATTGAAAGAATTGAAAAAGCAGTTAGAGGAACTAGTTGATAAGGGCTTTATACGCCCAGTTTCTCGCCTTGGGGAGCGCCCGTATTATTTGTTAAGAAGAAGGACGGGTCGCTTCGAATGTGTATTGACTACCGAGAATTGAACAAGCTAACGGTGAAAAACAAGTACCCATTGCCAAGAATAGATGATTTGTTTGACCAGTTGCAAGAAGCCAGAATATTTTCTAAGATTGATTTGAGATCGGGGTATTACCAATTGAAGGTTAGATCACAGGATATCCCGAAGATGGCTTTCAGGACTCGGTACGGACATTATGAGTTCCTGGTTATGTCGTTTGGTTTGACGAATGCTCCAGCTGCTTTTATGGACCTGATGAATAGGGTGTTCAAGGAATATCTCGATAGATTTGTAATTGTGTTTATCGATGATATTTTGATTTATTCAAAGGATGAAGAGGAGCATAAGGAACATTTAAGGCTTGTTCTGGAGCTTCTAAAGCGGCATCAGTTATATGCCAAATTTTCGAAATGTGCGTTTTGGTTGACGGAGGTGCATTTTCTTGGTCACGTAATTTCGAATGGTGGAATATCTGTGGATCCGGCCAAGATTCAATCGATTAATGAATGGCCTCAACCGAAAAATGTCAGCGAGATTCGAAGTTTTCTGGGATTAGCCGGCTATTACAGAAGATTCATTGAAGAGTTTTCTAAAATAGCAGCACCTATGACTCGTCTGACACGAAAGGATGTGAAGTATGAATGGTCTGAAGAATGTGAGTTAAGCTTTCAGACATTAAAGCAGAAATTAACTACAGCTCCAGTTTTGACGTTGCCTGTAGCCGAGGATAAGTTCTGTATTTATTGCGATGCCTCTCGGATAGGTCTGGGTTGCGTGCTTATGCAAAATAATAAGGTGATAGCATATGCTTCTAGGCAGCTGAAGCCTTACAAAAAGAATTATCCAACCCACGACCTGGAGTTAGCCGCTGTGGTATTTGCTTTGAAAATTTGGCGGCATTATTTATATGGTCAGCAATGTGAAGTATATTCAGATCACAAAAGTCTGAAGTATATTTTCACCCAGAAGGAGCTGAACATGAGGCAGCGGCGGTGGTTAGAGCTCGTGAAGGATTATGATTTGGAAATTAAATACCACCCCGGGAAGGCCAATGTAGTTGCAGATGCCTTAAGCCGAGTATTAACTTCCGTGTCAGCAATGGAAGTGGAGATGTCTAGGGAGTTGTGCACGGAGTTTCAAAGATTCAATTTAGAGCTGATTTCGGACGTGACTGCCGTGTTATCAGATCTTTCTCTGAAGCCTACCATTTTGGAGAAAATTAGAGAAGCTCAGCAAGTAGATTCGGAGTGTAATAAATATAAGCTGAGTATGGTGTCTGACGATAGGACCGAGTTCAGCTACTCGGATGACGGTATTTTGAAGTTCCGTAATCGGTGGTATGTTCCGTGCAGCGAACAGCTTCGGAGAGAGATTTTGGCTGAAGCTCATTCTTCGAGGTTTTCTGTTCATCCTGGCAGTACAAAGATGTACAGAGACCTCAAGCAGCATTACTGGTGGCCCAGCATGAAGAAGTCAGTGGCTGAATTCGTGGAAACATGTTTGATCTGTCAGCAGGTGAAAGCAGAGCATCAGAGACCTGCTGGAAAGTTGCAGCCATTGCCGGTTCCTGAGTGGAAGTGGGACCAGATTTCCATGGATTTCGTTGTTGGATTGCCTAGGACGACGAAGGGATTTGATGGCATATGGGTGATTGTTGACCGTTTAACAAAGTCAGCCCACTTTCTACCGGTAAAGATGACTTATAGTATGGATCGGTTTGCTGAACTTTATATTCAAGAGATTTTGAGATTATATGGTGTGCCAACTTCGATTATATCAGACAGGGATCCGAGATTCACTTCAAAATTTTGGCAGAGTCTGCACAAGGCGATGGGGACTCGGTTGAATTTCAGCACTGCTTTTCATCCTCAGACGGACGGACAATCTGAGCGTACTATTCAGATTCTTGAGGATATGCTCCGAGCTTGTGTGCTGGAGTTTCAGGGTTCCTGGAGTAGGTATTTACCTTTGGTGGAGTTCTCATATAACAATAGTTATCAAGATACTATTGGAATGGCTCCATACGAGGCTCTCTATGGGAGAAAGTGTAGATCGCCTCTTTATTGGGACGAGGTCGGAGAATCTAGCTTAATTGGCCCGGAGATTGTTCAGCAAACTACAGATAAAATCCAGTTCATTCGGCAACGTATTCTGACAGCTCAAAGTCGCCAAAAGAGTTATGCAGATGGTAGAAGATGCGAGCTGGAGTTTGAGGTAGGCGATGAGGTATTCTTGAAGATATCGCCGTTTAAGGGTGTGATGAGATTCGGGAAGCGAGGGAAGTTGACTCCGAGATACGTTGGTCCATTCCCGATTGTAAAACGAGTAGGAAAGACGGCGTATCAATTGGAGTTGCCTGCTTCAATGGAGGGTGTGCACAACGTTTTCCATGTATCGATGCTGCGGAAGTGCCTTAGAGATCCATCGCATGTCGTAGTGCAGGAGGAGATTGAAGTACAGCCTACTCTGTCCTATGAAGAGAAACCGGTGGAAATATTGGACTATGCAGTGAAGAAATTGCGCAATAAAGACATTCCACTGGTGAAAGTGCTGTGGCGCAACCACAACGTTGAGGAGGCGACGTGGGAGCGTCAACAGGACATGATGGAACGCTACCCTGAACTTTTCAGGTACGCAAATTTTGAGGACAAAATTTTTGTAAGGAGGGTGGATTGTAACACCCGAGAATTTCCTAATACGTGCGTAGCCTTAGGTTAGACGTGTTGAGTTTATTGTTGTGTATTGAAGGGGAGGTGAAAGTGGAAGAGAAAGAAGTGATGTGGTTTGACAATTCAAACCAAAATCCTTTGAAAAGTCAAAATGCTTATGTGAACCAATAAGAATTTATTGTTGGAAAATTCAAACTATGTTACATGCATTAAATGAGTGTTGAGGGATGTCTTTGGCGTTGAGTGGATGAGTGTAAAGTGAGGATTGAAATTTAATTTTAAAAAACTTTGTGGTAAAAAAACAAAAAGGGAAGGAAATATTAGGTTAAAAAGACAAAGTTTGGTTAGGTTTGTCATCTTCTCCCCTTGCCTCCACGATTTTCTATTGGCTGCCATTGGAGCTCTTCCAAGCTTCCCTCCATCAAGATTTTCAAGGTGATTTGAGGTAAAAATGGATGGGTTTTTGGTTTGTTGCAATTAGGTGTTGATTTTTAGTAGTTTAATGGTATTTTGGAAGAGTTTGGTTAGGGTTTGGAAAACCCTAACCATGGAGTCCGAATTTTTGATTTTAAAGGTTGGTTTTCTTTCCTATTTGATGATTTAGTTGTTAGATAAGTTGGTTTAAGTGATTTATGAAGTTAGATTAAGGATTGGAAGTAAGTTGGATAAAAACCGGGTTTTTGCATAATGTGTAGCCAAATCTGGTTGCTGGATTTCGGAGTAGTCAAGTGGGTTATTTGGATGATTTGAGTATTTAATTGGATAGTAGACGTGTAGAGCTTTCCGAATTGGGGTGCCACGTCGAAATCCGTTGAAAGACGAGAGAGTTGTGACCGTTTGAAGTTTGACGGTCAATTTTGGGTAAAAATTGGATTTTAGTGTTAAGTGTGAGGTTGTTTGTGTGTTGGTTAGTTTTAGGTTAAAAGTGAGAGTTAGTTTAAGTTAGTTGAATTTTTAGAATTTCTTAGTTAGTTACTAATTAAGTTTCGTTATTTGTTAGATAATCGAGCGTGTGATTGGATCGGACGAAGTGACGAAAAATATTTGAAGCAACCAGGTAAGTAGTGGAGTGCGTGTTTGTTGCCTTCGGGCCTACACCATAGACGACGGATTGCGGCCTACACCATAGAACGGTAACGGATTGTTTGATTGTTGCTATATTTTGCTTTGTGTCCATGCATCGTGTGTCACGCATCATGGTTTTCTAAACTACGAAATTACTGTTTTGCATCCTTGAGCGTGAGAATGAATGAAAGATAAGGAAAGATTTGGCAACGTGGTCGTGAGTATGATTTCCTCGACCTATTCGTGCTTGAAGTGCACAATGAGGTTAGTGCTTGAAGTGCACAATGAGGTTAGTGCTTGAAGTGCACAATGAGGTTAGTGCTTGAAGTGCACAATGAGGTTAGTGCTTGAAGTGCACAATGAGGTTAGTGCTTGAAGTGCACAATGAGGTTAGTGCTTGAAGTGCACAATGAGGTTAGTGCTTGAAGTGCACAATGAGGTTAGTGCTTGAAGTGCACAATGAGGTTAGTGCTTGAAGTGCACAATGAGGTTAGTGCTTGAAGTGCACAATGAGGTTAGTGCTTGAAGTGCACAATGAGGTTAGTGCTTGAAGTGCACAATGAGGTTAGTGCTTGAAGTGCACAATGAGGTTAGTGCTTGAAGTGCACAATGAGGTTAGTGCTTGAAGTGCACAATGAGGTTAGTGCTTGAAGTGCACAATGAGGTTAGTGCTTGAAGTGCACAATGAGGTTAGTGCTTGAAGTGCACAATGAGGTTAGTGCTTGAAGTGCACAATGAGGTTAGCTTGAAGTGCACAATGGGGTTGGTGCTTGAAGTGCACCCGTGCTTGAAGTGCACAATGAGGTTAGTGCTTGAAGTGCACTCATGCTTGAAGTGCGCGATGAGGATTCTACGATCGATTGGAGGAGATTCGGTTGGCCGTCTTGGACTGTGTTGGGACGTGTGCCTCCGGTTTAGCTCCGTGGGTCAAGGCGTGGCCGTCCTGGACTGTGTGGGGGCGTGTGCCTACTTGATTCACCTGGAAGTGAAAGATAAAATGCAATTGAAACCAAAAGAAAACAACAGAGTGTGTAGAGACTGCATGTTAGGGATGAGTCAAACATTTAGTGTGTGTTGAGCATTATTTCCCTACTTGCTAAGCGTTAGGCTTACCTTTTTGTGTGTTCTGTGGTGTAGGTGACGATTTGTATACAGGTGAGGTAGACGAGACTACCGAGGATTAGGCTGCAGTCGGAGGAGTACGGAGTCCGCCGGTGCAGGCTATTGTCGGGGCGTTTTGACCACTGGATGTCTCGGGTAGTGGGAGGTGAATGTTTGACATGGATAGTTTAATTTGTAAGTATTTTGGTATGGATAGTTGGTGTGTGGAAATGTTGTTTTGTGGGAGTTAGGAAACTTTATTAAGTTGTGGTAAATTGTGTTCGTAAATATTTTCGTATGTATGTTACCGGGTTTACGAGTTGATTTGGAGATGGATAGTGAGTATAGTTGTTCGTGATGGAAGCTGTGTGTTTTCCGGGATTTATTTCAGGTTTTGGGTATTTAAAGTTTTAGGCGTTATATTGCCCGTTTTGATTTTAAAAGTAACTAACGTCGGGTTATGTTGTGATTTTTGTAATTCTCCGTTTTAAGTTGGTTTTCAAAAATAATTATGGGGTTGGAAGATTTATGCGTCGGGAAGGTATGGTTAAATTTTCAGGATTTTTGGAGATGTTCGGGATGTAGAAAAGTGCTAAAATATGTAGGGAGGTGGAAAAAGGTTAAAAAGGGCATTTTAGGGTGTTTTTGGTGATAAAAAAACCCGAGCCGGCCCGATCGATCGAGCCCGGGGCACGACCGGTCGCGGTCGGGAAGTTTCTGGGTGAAGAAAACCCGAGAAAGCCCGACCGATCGGGCATTTAGCCACGATCGGTCGTGGAAAAAAATGATGGGGCGCGCTGGTGCGCCCCAGCGCGCGGACGCGCGTGCGCGTGCGGTGCGTGCGGCGCGCCTGGCGCCCAGCGCGCTCCCAGCACCCCTTTAGGTGCAATTTCTGTTTTTTTTTTATTTATTCTCCCGATTTCCAACATGTTTTGACCCGACATTTTTCCAACGTATTTTAGACACGTGTTCCAAGAAAATTGAGGGTTCGAAAAACCCGAACATCGTGCCGGGAATTTTAACAAAACCGAGCCGAATATTTTATTTAAATTATTTTTAAACGTCGTTTAAACACGGGATTTGTTTGCAAAGTGACGCACCGGGCCCGGGGCGGGTTCGGGGCGTTACACTTTCTACCTAAATTCTTGTGAAAGAGATTTATTTAAGTGAGAATATAATATTAATCATTTTATGTAGGCAGAGCATTATTCAGATTCTTGGAAAATCCTTATAACCCTACAATCTAGGAATATAGATAAATGCAAACACAAGGTTTTCAATGTTTTGGCTATTGCCTCTACATCACAAAATCTATGGTTATTTTCTTTAAATTTTTTATTATTTGATTGTGGTACTTGAACTGAGTACACATGTTTAGGTATTGACATGTATATAAAGATAAAAATAGTAGAACATATTTTATGCTGGTATGAATGTATGAATAAGAAGAAATTGACAAAAAATATGTGATGACTAATGAAAACCTAAATGCATTGAGATGACTAATGAAAGCCTGAACGTAAATGAAATACCTAAGAAAAATTTGAACGTATGAGATGACTAATGAATTACTGAACAAAAGTTAAAACATGAGTTCCAAACAATATGTAATTGTTAATGGATTTAGTAACCTATGAAGTTAATTTACACATGCACGTGTTTTTACTTATTAAGTTTATCTCATAACTTGTAATTTTGTGATGTAGTTGAATTTTTGTCTAAGAAAGAAAAGACTTTGATCGAGAACTTTCAAGAGGCAAGTGAGCATATAAAGAAAGATAATATTTTTGTGTAAGAGAAATGAATTTGATTTTATATGTTTTAGTTTTATTCGAGTATATTTTGCAGTTCTGCTTTGTTGGGATTTTAATAAATTATGCTCACATTTTCATGAATTATTTTGTTAGCTTATGAATTTTTATTTTGACTCTACATCTATTTCAAAATTTGACAAAGTTATTTAATGATTGAATTTTCATAATAAATGTAAATTTTTATTTTAAAAGCTTCCACATATCTAATGGTTTTTTAATATCAAAAGACTTTCGAAATTTAGAAATTTAGGGTTCTATAACAAATTATTTTTTAAACATAATTTGTCAATCAATTTTGGAGAAATATTTAGGGTTTTCAAATTGAAGAAAAATAATTTTTTCAATTATTTGGGCGTTATAGTTTGGTATTAGATCACTAGGTTATAATGGTTCTGTAAAGTTATCTGTGTGCTGACATATAACTGGAAGATTGTCGATCGGCAAGTAAGTGTGTATTAAATTTATATTATGATAAAAAATATGTTTGATAATTTTGTTGTATATGTTTAAGTAAGTGTATAAGAATAGATTTTTCTTAATAAAATAAGTCTTTGTGATATAGACTTATGGCCAATGGTAAAGGAGTTAGTACTGAACGAGATGTTATTCTTAATCGAATGATGAATATGATCAGGATGCAAGCTAAACAAATCGAGCAGTTATCGCAGACAACTACTGCCATGGCCCAAGGGGTCAATATGCAAGCCCAAATTCAAAATAGGCACCGACCAGTTGACATTGATTTCCAAAGATTTTGAAGAGTGGATCTTCCAACGTTTAATGCTTACTTGGCAGATATGGCGGCTATTGATGATTGGATCAAGACTATGAATGAAATTTTTGAGCATGTCAAATTTCTTTGGCAGAAAAATTGGATTGTGTATCCTCAATGTTCAAAAGGGAGGCATGTTATTGGGCGCAGTGAAGGTGATGTATCTAGTCGCCACCATGACATGACAACATTTTTTTAGAACTTTTCTATGAGAAGTATGTTATTGATTCTGTGACAGATGAAAAATAGAAGCATTTATGGCTTCAAAGCAGACTTGAAGTGCGATTGACTACTTGCACAAGTTTGAACACATTTCTAGTTAAGTCCTTCGTATAGCTGGTAACGAAGTTATGAAGGTGAAGTTTTTTATCCAAGGATTGAGGATAAATATATTTAAGGATATCAATCTTATTACTTCCAAGAACTCTCTATTTGCATTTTTGGTGGAAAAAACATTAAGTATGATGAAGTTTTTTGTCCAAAGATTGAGGACAAAGATATTCAAAGATATCAATTTTATCACTTACAAGAACTCTCTGTTTACATTTGTGGTGGAAAAAAAACAGTAAGTGCAGAGAAAGAAGAGCAAAAAATCATCAAAGCCAAGGAATTCAAAAGGAGGTTTAGTCATGCAACTCACGCAATAAGGAATAAACTTTCACAACAACAATGGGTTGAATCTAAGCGTGTAACACCCGAGGTTTTTTTTATACTTCGTGTAGGCCTAAGAGTAATCGGATAGAGGGTTGATGTTATGAATGAAGAGTTGAAAAGTCAATAGATATCAACCAATAAGAAGTAAGCAATTAATGATAGTAAGTGGGGGAAAGAGTTGACAAGTCAAAATGTTAAGGTTTGAAGTCAAAACAATTTGTGATTGGTGAGAGTTTGAGTTGACTTTGTCAAATGTGTATTAACCAATCAAATTTGTGATGGAAAAGTGGTGTTTGGCGTTGAAATTTCAATGGAATAGGGGAGGGCTTTGTTGTAATTTTACATGGTTATTAAATGCATGAATTAATAAAAAGAGAAAAAGGGTTATTTTTCTCTCATCTTCTCCTCCTCCATCGAGCTTTCTCCCTCTCCTCCATAGCCAACGCCTCCTCCTCTCTTTTCTTCAGTTTTTCAAGCCAATCCAAGGTAAGTTTACATGGGTTTTGAATTATATAGCTTTTGATGAAGTTTGAGAGTGTTTTTGAGAGTTTTGGTTGAGTTTGGTGAATGTTGGAAAACCCTAGGTTAGGGATTCCGAAAAATTGAGTTTAGATGTTAGATTTCTTTCCTATTTTGGTAGTTTAGTTGTTGAATGGAGTGATTTAGGTTGTTGGAGGGGTTAGATGAAAGATTGAAAGAGTGTTACACAAAATCGGTTTAAGAACACTTTAGGGCCGATTCTGTCTTTGGGGAATTTCGGGATGGCCAAAGTGTTTGTTTGGTTCATTTAAGCATTTCAAGGGATAGTAGACGTGTAGAGCTTTCCGAGTTGGGGTGGCACGTCGAAATCTGTTGAAAAACGAGGAAGTTATGGCCGTTTAAAGTTGGACGCCGGTAATTTGTGCAAAAACCGGGTTTAGGTGTTTAGAAGTGAGAAGTGCTTAGTTGTTGGTTAGTTAGGTTTAAGAATATTTTTAGAATTGTATTGGTAACTTATTAAGTGAAGTTTCATTATTTAGGTCGTCGAGCGTTTGAGTTGGACGGTGAAAGTAAGCTAGTGAAAACCGAGCATCCAGTTAAGTAGTGGGTGCTTTCTTTCGCCTTCGAACCTACACCACAGAACGGTAGGGCTATTAATTATCATTTCGCTCCATATTGCATTCTGTTATTGCTTTGCATTGAGTTTAGTCGAGTTGTGGTGTGTGTGTGAATGTTAAGGCACTTCGGTGCGGGCAAATAAGGCACTTCGGTGCGGGCAAATAAGGCACTTCGGTGCGGGCAACTAAGGCACTTCGGTGCGGGAAAATAAGGCACTTCGGTGCGGGCAAATAAGGCACTTCGGTGCGGGCAAATTGTGTGTGAAATTGTTTGTTGGTTGGTGCTTGTGTTTGGTGTGATTGTAGTGTGCATTGGGCTTGTTTACATTTGTCATTCATTACTTGCTAAGATTAAGCTTACGTGTGTGTGTGTTCTGTGGTGTAGGTGACAGAGCGTGCTGTCTGGGCGCGCGCGGCGCCCAGCGGCCCCTTTGAGGCAATTTTGTGTTTTTTTTTGTTTTTTTCCGATTCCTACAATATTTTGACCCGATATTTTTCCGACATATTTTAAACGTATTTTGACACGTTTTCCAACAAAAATCGAGGGTTCGAAAAACCCGAAAACCGAGTCGAAAAATTTACAAAAATTATTTTAAACGTCGTTTAAACATGGGATTTGTTCGCAACGTAACGCACCAGGCCCGGGGCGGGTTCAGGGCGTTACAAAGTTGGTATCAGAGCTTTTGTGGTCGAAACGTTCAGAGAATTACCCGACAATGCCGGCCGTCGTGCAACGTGCTTCACCGACTGTAAGTATTCTTTCCTTTAGCTAGTTTTAAATCTAAGTTAGATTGTTTTGAATTGTATACAGGATTAAGTTACAATGCATAACCCTAGACGACCCGGGAGGCCTAGGCATGAACCCGAACCCCCCAGAAATCCACTAGAGGATTCTGTTAAGCAGTTAGCGGATATGGTTACCCGACAAGCAGAGCTAGTTGGAACTTTGATAGGGCACAGAGGACTTGGACATGCTGGAGCAGGATCTAGTGGGGACAGGTTTCAGAAATTGAACCCTCCAGCATTTGAGGGCAGATTAATAGATCCTACAGCTGCAGATAGGTGGATTCACACTATTGAGAATATGTTCAAAGTTGCCGAGGTGGAGGAAGCAAATAAAGTCAAATGTGCTACATTTCATCTGATCAACAACGCACAGAATTGGTGGGAGTCGATAGAGTCTACTTTGGGTCCTCAAGCCTTAACCTGGAGAGAATTTAAGGACTTATTCTTTGATAAGTATTACAACCAGACGGCCCAAGCAGCAAAGAGGATGGAATTCATGGCACTGAAGCAGACGGGATCAGTGGGAGATTACATTCAGCAGTTTGAATTGTTATCTCGGTTTGCCAGCCACATGATCAGCCGGGAGGAAGACAAGATTTTTCAGTTCGTACAGGGCCTGAAGCCCAAAATTTATATGCTGGTAAAGACTTTTGGGATTTCTAGAAGTTCGTTTACTGAGGTGGTGGCAAAGGCGTTAGAAGTGGAGGAAGTTGCTGATAAGTTATCCAGATCTGCTGAGAACCCGAAGAGGATGTTCAGAGAAATCACAGCCCAGTTTAACAGAGGAGGTTCTTCTTCTCAGCAATAGGGGACCAAACGACAAGGAGGAAACTTAAGTGATCAGAGAGGAGGTAAAAAGCCACAGCAACAACCGAGAAAAGGATTTCGACAGTGTCCCAAGTGTTCGAAGTCCCATCCTGGCGAGTGTGGGCAATACGCCGGTAAATGCTACAATTGTCTAGAAGCAGGTCATATTGCCCGTGATTGTCCAAAGCCGAAGGTTTTCAGATGCTTTAAATGCAACCAAACAGGGCACGCATCCAGTGATTGTCCTACCTCAAAGCCAGGACCAGCCAAAGCTACTCCGAGGATTTTTGCTATAATCGAGCCTGATAGTGAGGACCGTCCTGCAGTAATTTCAGGTACTGTAATTGTTAATTCAGTACCAGCGTTTACATTGATAGATTCAGGGGCGTCCCATTCTTTCGTAGCGGTAGCATCTGTGGCGAAAGTACAGTTAGAGGTAGAGCCGACTGAGAGTGCATATATTGTGCAATTACCATCCGGCGAGTATATGCATTCTGCGCAAGTAGTGCCTAACAGTATGGTAATGGTCGGAAGGAAGGCTTTACCCGCTGATTTGATCGTTATGGGGATCACTGGGTATGACGTAATACTCGGTATGGACTGGTTATTTCGGCACCATGCGACGATCGATTGCAGAGCAGGAACTGTAAATTTCCAACCTCTGGGTGGTGAAAAGTTTTCTTTTCAAGCTTTGAAGAACATAAAGAGACTCTCAGTTATGGCACCCATGGACGGTCGTAAGTCTGTTATTGGTAAGTTTACGTGTTTTCTTGCCACTATTGTAGATTCTCAGTCTTTGGTAGAAGTTAAGCTTCAGGAGATAGATATTGTTCGTTATTTTCCTGAAGTGTTTTTAGATGATTTTCCTGGTCTACCTCCGGACCGGGAAATCGAGTTCGTAATTGACACTTATCCTGGAGCAGAGCCGGTGTCGAAGAATCCTTACAGGTTGGCTCCGCCTGAATTAAAAGAACTGAAAAAGCAATTGGAGGAATTGGTCGATAAGGGCTTTATACGCCCTAGTTTTTCGCCCTGGGGAGCGCCCGTGTTGTTTGTTAAGAAGAAGGACGGGTCGCTTCGAATGTGTATTGATTACCGGGAGTTGAACAAACTAACGGTGATAAACAAGTATCCATTGCCAAGGATAGATGACCTATTTGATCAGTTGCAAGAAGCTAGAATATTTTCTAAAATTGATTTGAGATCGGGATACTACCAATTGAAAGTTAGAGCACAAGATATTCTGAAAACGGCTTTCAGGACTCGGTATGGACACTATGAGTTCCTGGTTATGTCGTTTGGTTTGACGAATGCTCCAGCCGCCTTTATGGACCTAATGAATCGAGTGTTCAGAGAGTATCTCGATAAGTTTGTAATCGTGTTTATCGATGACATTTTGGTTTATTCTAGTAATGAAGAGGAGCATAGGGAGCATCTGAAGATAGTACTGGAAACTTTGAGATGGCATCAATTATATGCCAAGTTATCTAAATGCGACTTTTGGTTGACGAAGGTGCATTTTCTTGGTCACGTAATTTCCAATGGTGGAATATCAGTGGATCCAGCCAAGATTCAGTCGATTGATGAATGGCCTCAACCGAAGAATGTCAGTGAGATTCGGAGTTTTCTAGGATTGGCGGGCTATTACAGAAGATTTATTGAAGGGTTTTCGAAAATAGCAGCACCTATGACTCGACTGACACGAAAAGACGTGAAGTACGAATGGTCTGAAGAGTGTGAGCTCAGCTTCCAGACCTTGAAGCAAAAGTTGACAACAGCTCCGATTCTGACCTTACCTGTGGCCGAGGAGAAATTTTGCATTTACTGTGATGCCTCTCGGATTGGGTTGGGTTGTGTGCTGATGCAGAAGAATAAAGTAATTGCCTATGCTTCAAGGCAGCTTAAGCCTTATGAAAAGAACTATCCGACCCATGACCTGGAGTTAGCAGCGGTGGTTTTTGCTTTAAAGATCTGGAGGCATTACCTTTATGGTCAACAGTGTGAGGTATATTCAGACCATAAAAGTCTGAAGTACATCTTCACTCAAAAGGAGCTTAATATGAGGCAGCGGCGGTGGTTAGAGTTCGTAAAAGATTATGATTTGGAAATCAAGTATCACCCCGGTAAAGCCAATGTGGTTGCAGATGCTTTAAGCCGAATATCGACTTCAGTTTCAGCTTTGGAGGCTGGTATGTCTGAACCTTTGCGATTGGAGATTCAGAGGTTTGATTTGGAGCTAGTTGCAAATGTGACAGCGGTTTTATCAGCTTTATCTTTGAAACCTACGGTTTTGGAGAAAATTAGAGAAGCTCAACAAGGAGATTTGGAGTGTAATAAATTCAAGCTGAGTATGGTGTCTGACGATAGAACAGAGTTTAGCTACTCGGATGATGGTATTTTGAAGTTCCGTAATCGGTGGTAATGTTCCGAATAACGAACAACTTCGGAAGGAAATTTTGGTTGAAGCTCATTCGTCGAGGTTTTCTGTTCACCCGGGGAGTACCAAGATGTACAGAGACCTCAAGCAGCACTATTGGTGGCCTGGTATGAAGAAGTCAGTGGCCGAATTTGTAGAGACATGTTTGATTTGTCAGCAGGTGAAGGCAGAGCATCAGAGACCTGCTGGGAAGTTGCAGCCATTGCTTGTTCCTGAATGGAAGTGGGATTAGATTTCGATGGACTTCGTTGTCGGATTGCCTAGGACGACGAAAGGATTTGATGGCATATGGGTGATCGTTGATCGTTTAATGAAGTCAGCCCATTTTCTGCCGGTGAAGATGACGTATAGTATGGATCAGTTTGTTGAACTTTATATTCAGGAGATTGTGAGATTACATGGTGTGCCGACTTCGATTGTATCAGATAGGGACCCGAGGTTCACTTCAAAATTTTGGAAGAATCTACATAAAGCGATGGGGACTCGATTAAATTTTAGCACTGCTTTTCATCCTCAGACGGACGGACAATCTGAACGGACTATTCAGACTCTTGAGGATATGCTCCGAGCGTGTGTGCTTGAATTTCAGGGTTCCTGGAGTAGATACATACCTTTGGTGGAGTTTTCGTATAACAATAGTTATCAAGATACTATTGGTATGGCTCCGTACGAGGCTCTATACGGAAGGAAGTGCAGATCACCTCTTTATTGGGACGAGGTAGGAGAATCTAGTTTGATTGGTCCAGAGATCGTGCAGCAAACTACAGATAAAATCCAATTCATTCGGCAACGTATTCTGACAGCTCAGAGCAGACAAAAGAGCTATGCCGACGGCAGGAGACGAGAGCTGGAATTTGAGGTAGGCGATGAGGTTTTCTTGAAGATCTCGCCATTTAAGGGTGTCATGAGATTCGGGAAGCGTGGTAAGCTGAACCCGCGATTTGTTGGTCCATTCCCGATTGTGAAGCGAGTAGGAAAGACGGCGTATCAATTGGAGTTGCCTGCTGCAATGGAGGGAGTGCATAATGTTTTCCATGTGTCGATGCTTCGGAAGTGTCTGAGGGATCCATCGCACGTGGTGGTTCAGCAGGAGGTTGAAGTGCAACCTACATTGTCTTATGAGGAGCAACCGGTGGAAATATTGGATTATGCAGTGAAGAAATTGCACAATAAGGATATTCCATTGGTAAAAGTACTGTGGCGCAACCACAACATTGAGGAAGCAACGTGGGAGCGTCAACAGGATATGATGGAACGTTATCCAGAATTGTTCAGGTACGTCAAATTTTGAGGACAAAGTTTTTGTAAGGAGGGTGGATTGTGTAATATCCGGCTTGTACGAATTTTTGATTTAATATATTATATTCATATTTTATTATAAAATGGCATTTTTGGTAAATATGTCAAATCAGGTCTGTTTCACGAAAAGAAAGCGTCATTACGATCCTAACGATTAATAGGAATTTTAAGAAAATTATGGGAATTTTCGGAGATTAAACGCTATATTCCGAGTAATTACCTTTATCGTAATGTAAATGACGTTTTAGTAAAAATAGTAAACGAGGTCCAAATTGCAAACGGACAGTTCTGTTAAATCCCAAATAATAAGTTGGACTTGTTAGTGAATTAAGGAGATTTGGTAAAAACAAATAGCTAGACTATTAACGAACCGAAAGAAGAAATCTATATAAAAACTAAAGAAGGGCAATTTGGTAATTTACCAAATCAATTTTATAAAAATAACCAAATTCCTCTTCTTCTTCATTCTTCTTCTTTTCTTCTCTGGAACTCGCGAACCCTCTCTGCCAGCCGCGCGACTTCTCACGATCCGACTCCGATCCGACCTCCGTTCGTTTCGTTTCCTTTACGTTTCTTCCTCCAATCGACGTTCTTGGTATGTCTCTATAATTTTAGAACGTTAAATCTTTAGTTTCGTAGCGTTTTAGGTAATTAGGGTTTCGATTTATTTTCGTTAAAAACGCGAATTAGGGTTCGTAATTAATAGGTTAGCCGTGATTAAGTGTATATTAAACGTATTGGACATTATTGGACGAAGTTGGATCAATTCGTGAAAAAGTTTAAAATCCGAGAATTTTAGAATTTTCAGAAAAGTTCGTAATTCGAGAATTGAGGTGCCAAGCGTAAATTTCTCGAATAAATAGCTCGATGAAATGGATTAAAACTTTAGAAAGCCCTTTAGTTAAGGTTTTGACAATTTGGAAGTTTATTAACTTAAACTTGTTTTGACGTCAATCCTTGTAAATTGCTTAGGTAAACAGCGCTCGTGGACGAAGCTTGGATTGCAGCGTGCACGAGGTAAGTTCTCGTGATTCTTCTCTGGCCGATTGGCCTACACCGTACGTCGAATGTCGTCTCGAGGAGTTTTGGAGATGCGTTTGTTTAATTGTATTTGGTTTGGGTAGTTAGGTTTTAGGAGTTTATAGTTTACGCTTTACAGTCTTGATGGTATATATTATTGCTTGTTTACTGTTTGTTTATTGTATGATATTGAACTGTTCACGCATCACTTGTTTTAAAGAAAAGCATGAAAATGAACTTCCGCACAGAGTTGTAAAGATAACGTAAAGCATAGCACTGGCCGAAAGGCGTATTGAACATAGTATTGGCCGAAAGGCGTATTGGCCGAAAGACGTATTGTATTGGTCACGCGAGGTGGGGCTCAGGCACGGCTGTACGTGTTGTAAGCGTGCACCCCCCGCCTCTAGCTGGAAAGAGTAGTCCGCCCGCTAGATGAGCTCTCTCTGGTTAGAGGGATAGGATCTCGGTGACACCTATTGAGCATTGCATAGTAAGATAAAATAAAGCATGGTTTATCGAACTCATACGCACAGCATGCATTGCATTTACGTAGAACTTTCTGGGATTTCATCTCATAGTGTATTGTATGGTGTAGGTGATCTAGATATCGAGGAACCAGGTGAGGATGTGATTCCTCCTCCTGAGGCTTGAGTTCAGTTGACGGAGGATGGCTGCGGTGGTGTGCTGGCGCAGTCGAGGCTTATTTGACCCGTGGGGACAGTATGTATAGATTTTGAGAGTGTGGGACACGTTTGTATAGAAATTATAGGATGCTTGGATCTGGTTAGGTGTTAGATTCGTATTCGATGTTTTAAACGTTTTCATTGGAACCTGTTTTATAAACTGTTTTTGTAAAGTTTTATGGGATTGTTTGATGATAGTTGATAGGTTGGTATTCTGATAGATTGATGTGCAGAGGATTAGGCAAACTGTTTATAAAGCATTTTTGTTAATTCAGTTATTTGAATGGTATAGAACTGCTTGGTATTTTCTTTGTAAACAGGAGGATATGTCACACTTTTAAACGGAACCATGCAGTTCGTTTTCATGAAAATGTACTTTGTATAGTTGTGTTTCGAGTCGGTTTTGAGGTTGTATTTTGTAGGTGTTTGGGTACGTATTGGTTTAAATAATTGTTTTGTAATTGTTTTAATTTATTTATGTGAGTGATTTTAAATTGTCTTATTAAATTGTTTTCCGCATAAATGCTAAGGATAAAGGAAAATGAAAAATTTGTACGGTAAAATAAGGGTAAATAAGGGTACAGTATTGGGGTCGTTACAGATTGTAACACCCGAGATTTTTTTATACTTCGTGTAGGCCTAAGAGTAATCGGATAGAGGGTTGATGTTATGAATGAAGAGTTGAAAAGTCAATAGATATCAACCAATAAGAAGTAAGCAATTAATGATAGTAAGTGGGGGAAAGAGTTGACAAGTCAAAATGTTAGGGTTTGAAGTCAAAACAATTTGTGATTGGTGAGAGTTTGAGTTGACTTTGTCAAATGTGTATTAACCAATCAAATTTGTGATGGAAAAGTGGTGTTTGGCGTTGAAATTTCAATGGAATAGGGGAGGGCTTTGTTGTAATTTTACATGGTTATTAAATGCATGAATTAATAAAAAGAGAAAAAGGGTTATTTTTCTCTCATCTTCTCCTCCTCCATCGAGCTTTCTCCCTCTCCTCCATAGCCAACGCCTCCTCCTCTCTTCTCTTCAGTTTTTCAAGCCAATCCAAGGTAAGTTTACATGGGTTTTGAATTATATAGCTTTTGATGAAGTTTGAGAGTGTTTTTGAGAGTTTTGGTTGAGTTTGGTGAATGTTGGAAAACCCTAGGTTAGGGATACCAAAAAATTGAGTTTAGATGTTAGATTTCTTTCCTATTTTGGTAGTTTAGTTGTTGAATGGAGTGATTTAGGTTGTTGGAGGGGTTAGATGAAAGATTGAAAGAGTGTTACCACAAAATCGTTTAAGACACTTTAGGGCCGATTCTGTCTTTGGGGAATTTCGGGCTGGCCAAAGTGTTTGTTTGGTTCATTTAAGCATTTCAAGGGATAGTAGACGTGTAGAGCTTTCCGAGTTGGGGTGGCACGTCAAAATCTGTTGAAAAACGAGGAAGTTATGGTCGTTTAAAGTTGGACGCCGGTAATTTGTGTAAAAACCGGGTTTAGGTGTTTAGAAGTGAGAAGTGCTTAGTTGTTGGTTAGTTAGGTTTAAGAATATTTTAGAATTGTATTGGTAACTTATTAAGTGAAGTTTCATTATTTAGGTCGTCGAGCGTTTGAGTTGACGGTGAAAGTAAGCCAGGTGCGGGCAAATAAGGCACTTCGGTGCGGGCAAATAAGGCACTTCGGTGCGGGCAAATAAGGCACTTCGGTGCGGGCAAATAAGGCACTTCGGTGCGGGCAAATAAGGCACTTCGGTGCGGGCAAATAAGGCACTTCGGTGCGGGCAACTAAGGCACTTCGGTGCGGGCAAATAAGGCACTTCGGTGCGGGCAAATAAGGCACTTCGGTGCGGGCAAATAAGGCACTTCGGTGCGGGCAAATAAGGCACTTCGGTGCGGGCAAATAAGGCACTTCGGTGCGGGCAAATAAGGCACTTCGGTGCGGGCAAATAAGGCACTTCGGTGCGGGCAAATAAGGCACTTCGGTGCGGGCAAATAAGGCACTTCGGTGCGGGCAAATAAGGCACTTCGGTGCGGGCAAATAAGGCACTTCGGTGCGGGCAAATAAGGCACTTCGGTGCGGGCAACTAAGGCACTTCGGTGCGGGCAACTAAGGCACTTCGGTGCGGGCAAATAAGGCACTTCGGTGCGGGCAAATAAGGCACTTCGGTGCGGGCAAATAAGGCACTTCGGTGCGGGCAAATAAGGCACTTCGGTGCGGGCAACTAAGGCACTTCGGTGCGGGCAAATAAGGCACTTCGGTGCGGGCAACTAAGGCACTTCGGTGCGGGCAACTAAGGCACTTCGGTGCGGGCAACTAAGGCACTTCGGTGCGGGCAACTAAGGCACTTCGGTGCGGGCAACTAAGGCACTTCGGTGCGGGCAACTAAGGCACTTCGGTGCGGGCAACTAAGGCACTTCGGTGCGGGCAAATAAGGCACTTCGGTGCGGGCAACTAAGGCACTTCGGTGCGGGCAAATAAGGCACTTCGGTGCGGGCAACTAAGGCACTTCGGTGCGGGCAAATAAGGCACTTCGGTGCGGGCAACTAAGGCACTTCGGTGCGGGCAAATAAGGCACTTCGGTGCGGGCAAATAAGGCACTTCGGTGCGGGCAACTAAGGCACTTCGGTGCGGGCAAATAAGGCACTTCGGTGCGGGCAACTAAGGCACTTCGGTGCGGGCAACTAAGGCACTTCGGTGCGGGCAAATAAGGCACTTCGGTGCGGGCAAATAAGGCACTTCGGTGCGGGCAACTAAGGCACTTCGGTGCGGGCAAATAAGGCACTTCGGTGCGGGCAAATAAGGCACTTCGGTGCGGGCAAATAAGGCACTTCGGTGCGGGCAACTAAGGCACTTCGGTGCGGGCAACTAAGGCACTTCGGTGCGGGCAACTAAGGCACTTCGGTGCGGGCAAATAAGGCACTTCGGTGCGGGCAAATAAGGCACTTCGGTGCGGGCAACTAAGGCACTTCGGTGCGGGCAAATAAGGCACTTCGGTGCGGGCAAATAAGGCACTTCGGTGCGGGCAAATAAGGCACTTCGGTGCGGGCAACTAAGGCACTTCGGTGCGGGCAACTAAGGCACTTCGGTGCGGGCAACTAAGGCACTTCGGTGCGGGCAAATAAGGCACTTCGGTGCGGGCAACTAAGGCACTTCGGTGCGGGCAACTAAGGCACTTCGGTGCTGGCAAATAAGGCACTTCGGTGCGGGCAACTAAGGCACTTCAGTGCGGGCAAATAAGACACTTCGGTGTGGGCAAATAAGGCACTTCGGTGCGGGCAAATAAGGCACTTCGGTGCGGGCAAATAAGGCACTTCGGTGCGGGCAACTAAGGCACTTCGGTGCGGGCAAATAAGGCACTTCGGTGCGGGCAACTAAGGCACTTCGGTGCGGGCAACTAAGGCACTTCGGTGCGGGCAACTAAGGCACTTCGGTGCGGGCAACTAAGGCACTTCGGTGCGGGCAAATAAGGCACTTCGGTGCGGGCAAATAAGGCACTTCGGTGCGGGCAACTAAGGCACTTCGGTGCGGGCAACTAAGGCACTTCGGTGCGGGCAAATAAGGCACTTCGGTGCGGGCAACTAAGGCACTTCGGTGCGGGCAAATAAGGCACTTCGGTGCGGGCAAATAAGGCACTTCGGTGCGGGCAAATAAGGCACTTCGGTGCGGGCAAATAAGGCACTTCGGTGCGGGCAAATTGTGTGTGAAATTGTTTGTTGGTTGGTGCTTGTGTTTGGTGTGATTGTAGTGTGCATTGGGCTTGTTTACATTCGTCATTCATTACTTGCTAAGCGTAAGCTTACGTGTGTGTGTGTTCTGTGGTGTAGGTGACGGAGAGTTCTCAGGTGAGCTCGAGAGTGATGATCATGATTAGGAGGAAGTCGGAGATCCACGGGGCTCGCCGGTGCAGGCCATTTGTCGGGGCGCTTCGACCTAGTTCTCGGCAGGTGTTTGTGGTAGTGCATGTTTTGAAAACTTTGAGTTATTAGGAATGGATTTGGAAATGTTTGGGTGTTGCTAGATTGGTCATGTTTTGAGTATTTTGAGTTGAAGTGTATAGTTATTTTGGTGTGTGATACTTGTGGTGCAATGTGCATGTTGTGGTCGGGATTGGATCTCAGAGTCGTTTGGCTAAATTTTGTTTGATGTATATAGCTGGATTGATCTGGTCATTTGGTTGGTTAAATCGTGTTTTAAAAGTATTGTCTTTTCAGGTTTTGGGATTTCGAAAATCTAGCCGTTATATTGTCGATTTTTGGTTTTCAAATCCATAATGTCGGGTTGAGTTCTCTTTTTTTTTTTGTTAATTGTTTTAAGTCGGTTTTTCAAGAAATTTATGGGACATGATGTTACGGGTGTCGGAGTGACGTGGTTAAAGTTTCGTGATTTTTGGAGGTGTCGGGATTGTAGAAAAGTGTAGGAAAGCGGGAAAAGGTCAAATGGGTATTTTTGAGTGTTTTTGGTTGTGAAAAACCCGAGCCGGCCCGATTGGTCGGGCCCAGGGCACAATCGGTCGCGGTCGGGATGTTTTTGAGTGAAGAAAACCCGAGAAGGCCCGATCGATAGGGCTTTGGGCCGCGATCGGTTGCGCTGGTGCGCTGTCTGGGCGCGCGCGGCGCCCAGCGCGCGCCCAGCGGCCCCTTTGAGGCAATTTTGTGTTTTTTTTTGTTTTTTTCCGACTCCTACAATATTTTGACCCGATATTTTTCCCATGTTTAAACGTATTTTGACACATTTTCCAACAAAAATTGAGGGTTCGAAAAACCCGAAAACCGAGTCGAAAAATTTACAAAAATTATTTTAAACGTCGTTTAAACATGGGATTTGTTCGCAACGTAACGCACCGGGCCCGGGGCGGGTTCGGGGCGTTACAAAGCGACTGATGATCAATGGACCTATTGAAAGACCTTCCAAACATGTTAAGAGAGAACCCATTATGATGTTCGTCGTGCCCACGTGTCCCACATGCAAGAAGCCACATGTTGGAGAATGTCATGCAAACACGATGACTTGTTTTAAGTGTGATCAAAAAGAGAATTTTATTAAGTATTATCCAATGAATGCCTGAGAGCGGAACAAGACAGTTACTAAAGTTTTCATCATGACTAAAAAAGAGGCTGAAGGCATAGCATTTATGGTGAATCATTCGTTTTTAGTTTTTGGTATATCTTCTTGCATATTAATTTATTCTAAAGCAACTCATTCTTTTATATCACTTGAATACTCCAAAAAGTTAGAAAGGAAGGTACAATCCCTATAGCATAAGTTGGGAGTAGCTAACCATCAGACAATGTTATGTTAGTTGACTTTATTATTCAAAGATACGATATCCGTACCGAGGAGAAATATTTGGAGGGTGACCTAGTTATTTTGGCGATGCACGATTATGATATTATTCTTGGAATGGATGTGCTAACCAAGCACTATGCGACGATTGGTTGCCATAAAAAGAAGGTGAAATTTCAATTGTCTGAAAAAAGAGTCATTTTTATTTTATGGAGACACTAAAGGTTTGAGAATTTCAGTGATATCAGCCATGCAAGCTCAAAGATTATTGACTTCTGGATGGATTAGATTCTTGGCAAGTGCTATATGTTCTCAACTTGAAGGAGCCATGACCTTGGATAAAGTGCCAATAACTTGTGATTTTCTAGATGTTTTTCCTTATGACTTGATAAGTTTACCACCTAGCAGATATGTGGAATTCAACATAGATATTCTACCTCGAACGACATTGATCTCTAAAGCTCCTTACAGAATATCACCAAGCGAATTAAAGGAGTTAAAAATTCAATTTGATGAGTTGCTAGAGAAAAGATATATTCAACTGAGCGTTTTACCCTAGGAGCACCAATGTTCTCTGTGAACAAGAATGACGAATCTATGAGGATGTGTATTGATTATCGAGAGCTTAACAAGGTTACTATTAAGAACAAGTATCTATTGCCGAGAATTGATAGTATATTTGATTAATGAAAAGGAGCTGTTGTTTTCTCGATGGATCTCTGATTCGACTGCATCGGCTAAGAACTAAGGAGGAAGATGTGTTCAAGATGGCATTTCAAACTACATATGGCCATTATGAGTTTTGAGTTATGTCATTTGGATTGAGTAATGCATCAGCCACATTTATGGACTTAATGAATCAGATATTCAAGCCATTTTTGGATGACTTCGTAATTGTTTTAATGGAAGACATCCTCATCTACTCAAAAAATAAAGAGGAGCATGAAGAACACTTGAGGATTATTCTTGCCATGCTATAAGATGCGATAAGTTATTTGAAATTCTCCTAGTGTGAATTCTAGATGGAGAAAGTAGTTTTTCTTGGCCACATAATTTCAAAGAACTGTGTATCGGTAGAACCAAAAAAGATTGAACCAGTTAATAGGTTGCCATAACAAAAGAACGCAGCTGAGATAAGGATTTTCATTGGTCTTGCAGGTTATTACCAGAGAATTGTAAAAAGATTTTCAAGATTAGTCAATCCACTTATGGGACTAACCAGGAAGGATGCCAAATATTTATAAACCGAAGAGTGCGAACAAAGATTTTAAGAACTAAATAAGAGACTGATTTCATCACCAAGACTCGTTGTACTATTTAAATTAGGAAAATATATTGTGTATGGTGATGCTTCAAAGTATGGACTAAGATATGTTCTCATACAAGAAGAGAAAGTTGCAGTATATGCCTCTAGACAATTAAAGGGTCACAAGAAGAACTACCTAACTCACAACTTCGAACTTGCAGTTGTGGTTTATGCACTGAAAATTTGGAGACACTATTTTTATGGAGAGAGATGCAAAATTTATACCAACTATAAAAGTTTAAAGTATTTTCCTACTCAAAATAATCTGAACATGAGGCAACCCATGTAGAATTGATAAAGGAGTATAACTGCAAAATTATTTACGATCATAAAAAGGCTAATGTTGTCGCTGATACACTGAGTAGAAGACCTCTTTCACAAGTTTAATTGTCATGACCCTAACACTGTACCCAATTACCGTACTAATATATATATATTTTTTGTCTCTATACTTTAAATAAACTCTAAGTAGAACCTAAACCCAAATCGAAACCAGAATCAAAATCGGAATTGAAATCTAATCTTTAAATCACTTAAAACATAATTTAAAGTAATTAAAACAATTAAATAAAACAATTAAAACTAAATAAAAAATAGGCAGAGGGCAAAAAGGGGCAATCACCTCATTTATGCAGGTGCTCGCCTGTTGCGAAACGCCTGTGGCGATCAGTCGCCCCATTCGTGTGTGACTGGTCGCCCCTGCATAAATGGGGCGATTGCCCCTTTTTGCCCTCTGCCTATTTTTTATTTAGTTTTAATTGTTTTATTTAATTGTTTTAATTACTTTAAATTATGTTTTAAGTGATTTAAAGATTAGATTTCAATTCCAATTTCGATTCTGGTTTCGATTTCGGTTTAGGTTCTGCTTAGAGTTTATTTAAAGTATAGAGACAAAAAAAATAATATTAGAACGGTAATTGGGTACAGTGTTAGGGTCGTGACAAGTTATGGTATCAGAGCCCTCGGGTTTTAAAATCGGTTCTGTAGACTGCTCGACTGCACAGCCACTACGCGGACATTCTTCATCAACTGTAAGTATGTTATAGCTTTATTTGATTTCTCTTTCTTAGAGTATTTGTTCAAACTTTTGTATAGGGATTTCATAAATATGGTGCGTCCACGAAATGACCGAAATGACCGAGATGACCGAGATGATACGATCGACACCCTTAAGGATTTTATTGCCTAGCAGTCATGATATGGAGTGACAAGCTCAGCAAATGGAGAGACAGTCTCAGCAGCTGGGCACCTTAATTGACTGCGAGGGCGTTAGAGCTCGGGAGGCGGCGACTCCTAGCAACAAAGGGATGGAGAGGTTTCAGAAACTCCAGCCCCCTATATTTAATGGACAATCTACGGACCCCTCTTCAGCCGAGGAGTGGATTAGCACTATGGAGGACATGCTGGCGTATACTAGCATAGAGGACGGAGAGAAGGTTGCATTGGTGACCTATCACTTGGAACTGGACGCTCGGTTTTGGTGGGATTCCATCAAGACGACCACGGACGTGACTATTTTGGGCTGGGAAAGATTCAGAGAATTGTTTTATGACAAGTATTTCAGCCATACCGTACGAGAGGCGAAGATGGTTGAGTTTTGCAGTTACGGCAAGTTGGTACGATTGCCGAGTATGTGAGGAAGTTTGAAGCCCTTTCTAGATTTGCGCCACGTCAGGTCAGCATTAACGAGGACAAGGTACGCCGATTCTTACAGGGACTTAGCCAGGAGTTTCGGATGCGCCTTACTATATCTGGGGTATGGAATGTATCCTATGACGAGATTGTGGCCAGGGCGCTTGACATAGAGGCAGTTGACAGAGATTCTGTTAAACCGAGCAAGCCAGCTAAGGGCTTCTTCCGAGAGATTCGCCCTCAATCACGAGGTTGGCAGCCTAGAGCACAGCCCCAGCAGCAACAAAGAGGTGTTAAAAGACCTCTAGAGGGAGAAAATGATCAAGGGAAAGGCAAGCAGGTACGGAGGGCTCCTTAGGTACCTATTTGCCCTAAATGCAGAGGGGGCACAGTGGCCCGTGCAGATTAGGCATGAATGTGTGCTATTGATGTGGAGAACAAGGCCATTTTATTAAAGACTGCCCGAAGCAGGGTCGAAGTCAGTCAGACAGTGATCAGAAGAGAGTCATGCCCAGGATCTTCGCATTTATAGAGCCTGGCGATGTTGATGACGAGGATCAGCCTGCCGTGATAGCAGGTACTATTCTGATTATGGGCACAGCTGTATTTTCTTTGTTAGACACGGGGGCTACGCACTCTTTTGTTTCCACTGCTTGTGTGTCTAGACTGAAGCTTGTGCCTGAGATAGCAGAATGCGAGTATAGTGTGATGCTACCTTCAGGAGAGCGTATGCAGTCAGGTCATGTTGTTCAGGGCAATATTAACTCGATTGGGGACAGTACCCTCTATGCTCGCCTTATTGTTATGGGCATAGAACACTATGATCTGATCTTAGGGATGGACTGGCTTTCACAGCATTTCACCACCATCGATTGTCGATACGGGATTGTGACCTTTCGACCCCCGGATAAAGCCGAGTTTTCTTATCAGGTGATGAACCGATTGAGCAGCTCGCCTATTTCTTATTCAATGAGGGTCAACGAGCAGTATAAAGGTGCATGCTCTATTTATTTGGCCTCTGTATTTGATGTTCAATTGCTCAGCAGAGTAAAGCCGAGTGACATTCCTATAGTCAGAGAGTTCTCTGGTATATTCCTAGATGATCTTCCCGGGTTACCACCGGACCGGGAGATTGAATTCACTATTGATGTCTATCCAAACTCCGCGCCAAGGTTTAAAAACCCGTATCGGTTGGCACCAGCTGAGTTGAGAGTGTTGAGGACTCAGCTTGACGAGTTATTAGAGAAAGGATTTATTCAACCCAGTGTTTCGCCTTGGGGTGCGCCCGTTCTGTTTGTCAAGAAGAAAGATGGGACCCTCAGGATGTGCATCGATTATAGAGAGTTGAACAAATTGACGGTGAAGAATAAATATCCGTTGCCTCGGATCGATGATTTATTTGATCAGCTGCAAGGTGCCCGAGTATTTTCGAGGATTGATCTGTGCTCGGGCTGCAATCAGTTGAAGGTCCGGAAGGATGATATACCAAAGACGGCATTTCGAACGAGGTATGGGCATTATGAGTTCCTTGTCATGTCTTTTGGACTTACTAATGCCCCTACAGCGTTTATAGACTTGATGAACCGTGTCTTCAAGGAGTATCTGGACAAGTTTGTGGTGGTTTTCATCGACGACATTCTGATATACTCTAAGACGAAGGAAGAACACAAGGAGCACTTGAGAATAGTTCTGAGGATTCTATGCCAGCACCAGTTGTATCAAAAGTTCTCTAAGTGCGAGTTCTGGCTGGATCGAGTCAGTTTTCTTGGCCACATTATATCAGAAGAAGGGGTTTTTGTAGATCCGAGCAAAATTCAGGCGGTCAGAGATTGGCCACAGCCGAAGAACGTACGTGAGGTGCGTGGATTTCTCGGATTAGCTGGCTATTATCGGAAGTTTATCGAGGGATTCTCGAAGATCGCACTTCCTCTTTCAAGATTGACTCAGAAGAACGAGAGATTTATTTGGTCACCTGCTTATGATAGCAGTTTTATGGAATTAAAGCAGAGATTGACCACTGCTCCAGTATTAGCGCTACCTGTTGAAGGTGACAAGTATAGCATTTATTGTGATGCGTCAGGAGTTGGACTGGGTTGTGTGTTGATGCAAGAGGGGAGAGTTATTGCTTATGCTTCTCGGCAGCTGAAGCCGTACGAGCAGAATTACCCTACGCACGACCTTGAGTTAGCAGCCGTGGTCTTCGCACTGAAGATATGGAGACATTATTTATATGGGTAGCAGTACGAGATATTTTCTGACCACAAGAGCCTGAAGTATCTATTTACACAAAAGGAGCTGAATATGCGACAGAGAAGGTGGCTTGAGTTCGTCAAAGACTACGATTTTGATATCAAGTACCACCCAGGAAAGGCGAACAAGGTAGCTGATGCTTTGAGTAGAGTGCCTTCTACAAGTCATCCTTCATTAGCAGCGATGTCAATTACGCTGCGGTCTGAGATTGAGAGGTTCGACGTTGAGATAGTGGCAGAGTTGTCCAGTATGCTCTCCAACATTTCTCTCAGGCCGACTATTCTGGATCGGATACGTGAGGCTCAGCAGAATGATACGGAGTGTGAGGAGCTTCGATCCAGCATGACATTGGGAGACTCGTCAGATTTCCATTTATCAGAAGATGGTATTCTGAAGTTCAGGCATAGGTGGTACGTGCCTAATGACGAGGAGCTGAAGAGAGAGATATTGGCTGAGGCGCATTCTTCGGCATATTCTGTACACCCGGGAAGTACTAAGATGTACCGGGACCTAAAGCAACACTTTTGGTGGCCGAACATGAAGAGAGAGGTCGCCAAGTACGTTGAAACCTATCTAGTCTGCCAGCAGGTGAAAGCAGAGCACCAGAGACCGGCCGGAACATTACAGCCACTGCCTATTCCAGAGTGGAAGTGGGAGCAGATCTCCATGGATTTTATTGTGGGGCTCCCGAGGACGATAAAGGGCCATGATGGTGTTTGGGTGATCGTGGACCGATTGACAAAGTCGGCCCACTTCTTATCTGTGAAAATGACTTCTTCGATGGATCAGCTCACCGAGCTGTATGTGCAGGAGATCGTCAGACTGCACGGGGTGCCAGTTTCTATTGTCTCGGATCGTGATCCGAGATTTACTTCAAAGTTCTGGAAGAGCTTGCATAAAGCTATGGGGACTCAGCTTAATTTCAGCATGACATTTCATCCTCAGACTGATGGTCAGACAGAGAGGACGAATCAGATTCTTGAGGATATGCTCAGAGCTTGTGTGCTGGAGTTTCAGGGCTCGTGGAGCCGATATTTGCCTCTGATTGAGTTCTCGTACAACAACAGCTTTCAGGCTACCATTGGCATGGCACCCTATGAGGCTTTATAAGGTCGGAAGTGTAGGTCTCCGTTATATTGGGACGAGGTTGGCGAGGCCAGCATCGTTGGTCCTGAGATTCTACAGCAAACGGCAGAGAAGATTTCCATTATCCGACAGCGTATTTAGGTAGCTCAGAGCAGACAGAAGAGCTATGCTGACACACGACGGAGAGAGCTGGAGTTTGAAGAAGGCAATGAGGTCTATCTTAAAGTTTCTCCGTTCAAGGGCGTCATGAGATTTGGAAGGAGGGGTAAGTTGAACCCTCGTTATGTGGGGCCCTTTCCTATTCTGAAGAGGATCGGGAAGTTGGCGTATAGACTGCAGCTTCCAGTTTCTATGGAGGGCGTCCACGACGTATTTCATGTATCTATGCTTCAGAAATGCTTGCGCGATCCGTCGCATATTGTGGAGGCTAGAGAGATCGAGGTACAGCCTACCTTGACATATGAGGAGAGGCCGGTATGTATTTTGGAGTCTTCTATCAAAGTTTTGCGCAACAAAGAGATTCCGCTAGTCAAAGTTCTATGGCGGAACCACGAGGTGGAAATAGCTACGTGGGAGCGACAGCAGGATATGATGACTAAATATCCTGAATTGTTTGTATGATTTAATTTTGTGGACAAAATTCTAAATAAGGTGGGTGGAATGTAGTATCCGGCTTGTACGGATTTCATATTATAATATATATGTTGGCATTTTCGGAAATATGTCAAAGCAAACCCGTTTTACGAAAAGGAAGCGCCATTATGATCCTAATTATTAATTGGAATTTTATGAAATTTATGAGAAATTTCAGAGTAATAACGCTATATTCCGAGTAATTAAGTTTCTCGTAATACAAAGGACGTTTTAGTAAAAATAATAAACGAGGTCCGATTTGTGAACGGACAGTTTTAATAAATCCCAAATAATAAGTTGGACTTATTGGTGAAATAAGAAAATTTGTAGAAAACGAGTCGTTGGACAATTAACGAAACAAAAGACGAAACTAATATAAAACCTATAGGAGGGCAAATTGGTAATTTACCAAACCAAATTTATTAAAAACAATAACTTCTCCTTTTCTTCTCCTTCACTCCACGAATTTTCCAGTGACTCCTCCCCTGCGATTTCTCTTCCTCCATCGGCGTTCTCTCTCTTCCGACCTCCGATTCGTCCTCCAATCATTCCGTTTTCTTCGCGTTTTCTCCTCCAATCGACGCTCTAGGTATGATTCTAAAGTTTTAGAGCGTTAAATTCCGAGTTTCGTAGAGTTAAACCAATTAGGGTTCGTTTAGAGTTTCGATTAAAAATCGAGATTTAGGGTTCGAAATCGATAGATTGTTGTAGATTACGAATGTATATGACGTATTGAACGTTATTGGACGAAGTTAGAGTGATTTGTGAGAAATGTTAAAATTGGAGAATTTTCGGGTTTTTAGGAAAACTCGTTAATTGAAATTTTAAACTATCAAGCGTTAATCGTTGTTTAAATACTTCGATTAGTTAGGTTAAGATTTTGAGAAAGTTCTTTAGTTAAGATTTTGTCAATTTGGACGTTCAGAAGCTTAAATTAGTTTTAACGTCGATATTGTGTTTTGCTTCAGACAAACAACGCTCGTGGACGGAGCTTGAGCTGCTTTGGACACGAGGTAAGTTCTCGTGATCTTCTCTGGCCGATTGGCCTACACCGTACGTCGAGGTCGTCTCGAGGAGTTTTGGAGATGCGTTTATTTAAATTGTTTTGGTTGGGTAGTTAGGAATAGTTCTTTTATAGGTTACATTCTTGATTGATTTTTGTCTTGATGGTACATATGTGGTTGTTTACTTTAAGATATAAACTGTTCACGCATCACATGTTTTAAAGAAAAGCATGAAAATGAATTTCCACACATTGTTTTAAAGATAATGCAAAGAATAAAATCGGCCGTAAGGCTTATAGTTTACCGGCCGAAAGGCTTACAGGCCGAAAGGCATACAGGCCGAAAGACATACAGTTTATAGGTCACGCGAGGTGGGGCTCAGGCACGGCTGTACGTGTTGTAAGCGTGTACCCCCCTCCTCTAGCTGGAAAGAGTAGTCCGCCCGCTGGATGAGCTCTCTCCGGTTAGGGCGATAGGATCTCGGTGACACCTACAGTGCATAGCATAGCATTTGCATTTACGAGCCTTACTGAGATTTTTATCTCATAGTGTGTTGTATGGTGTAGGTGATTACGAGGAAACAGGTGAGGATGAGATCCCTCCACCTGAGGAGTGACGCAGTTGACGGAGGATGGTTGCGATGGTGTGTTGGCTCAGTCGACGCTTAACCTGACCCCTTGGGACGTATGTATAGATTTTGGGGTTTTTAGGATATTATGGATTGATAATGGTATAGACATTTTAGGATGTTTGAGAACTCGTAGTTGATAGGTTTACGTATCGATGTTTTGAAATGTATTGTAAATGAATTTATAATCTTTTGTTGATTTCAAAACAGGAGGGTTTGTTTAGGTTTTAAACATATCCATGTAGTTTGTTTCCATGAAAATAGGTTATGTTTTAAATGTGTTTCGAATCATTATTTTGGGGCGATTGGTAAAATGAGATTTTTGAGTGAGTGTGTTTGATGATTTTGTTAGTGAAATGGTGAAGAAGGTGTAAAGTGTATAGAGAAGATTAAGGGAAGAGAAGGATAGAAGAAAATGAGAGAAGAAAAGGAAAGAAAGAAAAGGGAAGGAGGAAGAGAATGAGAGAGGGGAACAGAGCGCTTGGCGAATAGTCGCCAAGCGCGGCGATCGAATCGCCTCCCTCTGGAGAAATCCAGAGGGTGTGGCGATCAATCGCCACAGGCGTTTCGCAACAGGCGAGCACTCGCCTGTTGCGAATCGCCGATGGCGATCAGTCGCCCCATTCATGGGCGACTGGTCGCCCCTGCATAAATGGGGCGATTGCCCCTTTTTGCCCTCTGCCTATTTTTTATTTAGTTTTAATTGTTTTATTTAATTGTTTTAATTACTTTAAATTATGTTTTAAGTGATTTAAAGATTAGATTTCAATTCCGATTTCGATTCTGGTTTCGATTTCGGTTTAGGTTCTACTTAGAGTTTATTTAAAGTATAGAGACAAAAAAAAAATAATATTAGTACGGTAATTGGGTACAGTGTTAGGGTCGTGACATTAATCATTGAGGCTAATTCTAAGAAGATTAGTTGAGGATATGCAGAAGTCTGATATTGAAATTGTACTGTCTGGCTTAATTGAAAGATTGTCTGCTATGATACTTCGGTCAGGCTTACTCGAGCAAATAAATGATAAACAACACGACGATTCATTCATTTTCAAGGTAAAAGATCTTAGACGCTGGAAAAGTATTCAAATTCTCCATATTTGGTGACAGGATTATCAAGTTCAAAAAGAGATATTAGATTAAAGAGAGCTATATTCGAAGAAGCACATTCAACCACATACTCGGTACATCCCGGTGCAACTAAAATGTATCAAGGTTTGAAGTAGTATTATTGGTGGCATGGATTGAAACTAGACATAGCTAAATTCGTTGAAAGATATCTCATTTCTTAGCAAGTCAAAGCAGAGCATCAATGACTTATTGGTACATTGCAACCACTCACAGTGACTCAGTGAAAATGAGAGCATATAACTAGGGATTTTGTGGTGGAACTTTTAAAGATCGTTAAAATTTATCATTGGTGAAGTTCGCCTACAATAACAGTTATCAAGCTTTATATAGCAGAGAATGCAGATCTATAGTGCATTGAGATGAAGTTGATGGAGGAATATTTGTTGGATCTAATATTCTGAGACAGACTGCTGAGATTGTTACTTTTAGTCCGAAAAAGTCATTACAACCTAAAGCAGACAAAAAAGTTATGCTAATCAGAGAAGAAAAAAAATTCGAGTTTGCATTACGGAATCAAATATTTTTGAAAATTTTTCCAATAAGGAGTGTGATGTAGTTTGGTAAAAAAGGAAAACTACGTCTAAGATTTGTGGGCCCATTTCAAATTTAAGAAAAAGTTAGAGATGTTGTATATCAGTTAAACCTGCTGGAGTTATTTAAGTATGTGCACAACATATTTCATATCTCGATATTGATGACATATGTTCCACCTCGCTGATTTTTGCATGCAATTAACTCCACATCCTGCATAAACCTCCAATCAACAAAAATAACAAGAAAATAACCAAAGGATTTGAGTTTTCAATCTCAAATTCAAAATTGACATAAATCCTAACTTACAAACTCTAAAATCGAGCTGAAAAATACTTACCCACGATGAATCTTCACAAAACTTGAAGATTAAAGAGTCACAAACATGATCCTAGCTAAAACACCCTTTGTTCCACGCTTGAATCTCTCTCTCTTTCCCTCCCTCTCTCTCTCCCTTTCGCACTCGTGCACAGCCACCAAGAAGGAAGGAAACTCCTTCATTCCTAATCTAATAAAAATTATAATTAATTAATTTAATATATAAAATATAATATAATATTATATTTATTAAATCAATCATCAAATTCTACTTTCCGAGATTAAAAAATTCAAACCAAATTCCTCAAAAATAACTGAGAAAAAAGTCCAAACTCTAAACAAAAGTTCATCCGCGATAGTATGATTTACTTAACGAAATTCCTAGGACCTAACTACACATAACCCTACAAATTACAGAGATCAAAATTGTGACGACCCCAAACCCGATCAGGGCCGCCACGGACTTGCCGTGACATAATCATTTCTATAGCTCTCGTATTTTTCGCATAAACTTTTTCTTTTTTTACTTTAAACATAACCCAAAATCCTTAAACAAACTAACCCTAACGTAACCTTAACTTTAAACTCTCGTAACCACGTAAATTTTTCTTTTTATATCACTCATAACGTTTCGACTTCTAAACCATTAAATCGAAGTCTCGGATTGTTGAAATCCCTTAAAATCACTCATTCCGCAATCATCGAAACAGTACACTAATCTAACCTACAATTTCGGACAAATTCAAGAAATCAAACTGCGTGGATCGCTCTAAAAATCGAGCGTATCCTTACCTGTTTTAAAATAACTAAACAGTTCAAAATACCCAAACAGTTCCAGTATATTCTCCAAAATAAAGACTTCACATTCTAAACAATCTACTACCACTACATATACATCAAAACTCAACCTTTCATACGTTTTTCTATCAATTCATCCGATCCACATACTTAAGCATTTTCATACTCTTACTCAAACAAAACCGAATCAAATCCTCAAACAAACATTAATAATAAAAGTAGAATTTCTTTAAAGCATCACCAAAACGAACACGTCACCAAAACATTCAAAGCGACTCAACTCAAAGCCTACATCCTATTTACGATTCCTAAACATCAAACTTCTCCACATATTCTAAAATCCCTCACGTTTTTTTTTAACATTAAAACAAGTTTACATCAATTACCCAAAATTGCCCGGAGCACAACCGTGGTCATCGAACCTTGCCAAAACATACCCCGTCGCCACGAGCACCATCCGTCAACCACCTATTCTTTGTCATCGAGAGGAACTCTCACCTTCAACCTGTCACCTACATCATACAACATATACATTAAGCCTAATGCTTAGTAAGGGGATGCACTATATGAATTTAAAACATTTTACTTAACATATGCAGTTTCTACAGTTTCATCATTCATATTCGTTTCGTTTCGTTTCGTTTCGTTTCATCATTCATATTCGTTTCGTTTCATCATTCATATTCGTTTCGTTTCGTTTCGTTTCATCATTCATATTCGTTTCGTTTCGTTTCGTTTCGTTTCGTTTCATCATTCATATTCGTTTCGTTTCATCATTCATATTCGTTTCGTTTCGTTTCATCATTCATATTCGTTTCGTTTCGTTTCATCATTCATATTCGTTTCGTTTCGTTTCATCATTCATATTCGTTTCGTTTCGTTTCGTTTCATCATTCATATTCGTTTCGTTTCGTTTCGTTTCGTTTCGTTTCGTTTCATCATTCATATTCGTTTCGTTTCATCATTCATATTCGTTTCGTTTCATCATTCATATTCGTTTCGTTTCATCATTCATATTCGTTTCGTTTCATCATTCATATTCGTTTCGTTTCATCATTCATATTCGTTTCGTTTCGTTTCATCATTCATATTCGTTTCGTTTCGTTTCGTTTCGTTTCGTTTCATCATTCATATTCGTTTCGTTTCATCATTCATATTCGTTTCGTTTCATCATTCATATTCGTTTCGTTTCATCATTCATATTCGTTTCGTTTCATCATTCATATTCGTTTCGTTTCATCATTCATATTCGTTTCGTTTCATCATTCATATTCGTTTCGTTTCATCATTCATATTCGTTTCGTTTCATCATTCATATTCGTTTCGTTTCGTTTCATCATTCATATTCGTTTCGTTTCATCATTCATATTCGTTTCGTTTCATCATTCATATTCGTTTCGTTTCATCATTCATATTCGTTTCGTTTCATCATTCATATTCGTTTCGTTTCATCATTCATATTCGTTTCGTTTCATCATTCATATTCGTTTCGTTTCGTTTCATCATTCATATTCGTTTCGTTTCGTTTCATCATTCATATTCGTTTCGTTTCATCATTCATATTCGTTTCGTTTCATCATTCATATTCGTTTCGTTTCATCATTCATATTCGTTTCGTTTCGTTTCATCATTCATATTCGTTTCGTTTCATCATTCATATTCGTTTCGTTTCATCATTCATATTCGTTTCGTTTCGTTTCATCATTCATATTCGTTTCGTTTCATCATTCATATTCGTTTCGTTTCATCATTCATATTCGTTTCGTTTCATCATTCATATTCGTTTCGTTTCATCATTCATATTCGTTTCGTTTCATCATTCATATTCGTTTCGTTTCGTTTCATCATTCATATTCGTTTCGTTTCATCATTCATATTCGTTTCGTTTCATCATTCATATTCGTTTCGTTTCATCATTCATATTCGTTTCGTTTCATCATTCATATTCGTTTCGTTTCATCATTCATATTCGTTTCGTTTCATCATTCATATTCGTTTCGTTTCGTTGTTCATCAATCATTCATATTCGTTTCGTTTCGTTTCATCATTCATATTCTGTTCGTTTCTATCATACATACATGTAATCCTCTACCAATGGAGGGCGGATTAGTTTCTCCATCTCTAGACGTTCCACATATAAATCTTTACCTGAAGGGTGAACCACTTCCTTCAGATATCATACATTTTCTGGACGTTCCACAATCTACATCTGAAGGGTGAACCACTTCCCTCAGACACTTTACATTTTCTGGACGTTCCACAATTTACATCTGAGGGTGAACCACTTCCCTCAGACACTTTACATTTTCGTTTACATCGTTGTCGTTTCTACGTTTAAATCGTGAAATCATATGCTAAAACATTTTCGTGCTTTTTCTAAAACATGATGCATGAGAAATCTATGTACGACATATCATCAAACAATTCACTACATACATGGACATATACTATTCTTAACTAACTTCACAAACAACTAACATTCTAAGCTACCCGACTCATTAATCCCCACAATCAGAAAATCATCATCAAAGTAGTAAAGCCTAACGTTGCCACGATGTAGGGCCTTAAGGGCTGGAAACCTAACATCCACTTACCTGGCGTCCTGGTTATGCCGAGCACCGTCCGTAAAGTCGTCTCCACCTAAAGCATTTCACAATTAAGAACATTAAAATCGATCCTAATTAAACTAACTTCAAACTTAAACTAATCTCCTAATTAAGGAAATTCTTTCCTAAAACTTCCATTTTCTCATTCGAGCATAACTAAACTCTCATTTTTTGTGAAAACATCTTAAACTACTATTTATAGCCTAATCCAAATAAAAACCTAATTAAACGGTCACTAATTTGGGTTCGGTAAAAACCGACATAAAACTTCGAACGCGCGTAACTTTCGCGTCGGTTATCGGAATCGAACGATTCCAGCGGCCACATACTCCTCTAATAACCTATTTTAATCTGCCAAAAGGAATTTTAAAACAAATGACCGGAGCTAGGTCAATTTAGGCAAAACCCAAACTGCCCCTTTTTCCCCAAAATTTCTCTTTTTGATTTTTCATCAAATTCCATCAATTTCTTCACCAATCGACCATATATACACTCAATTAACCTAAACTAACCAAAAATCCCGAACTACAAGCAAAACCCGAATCGCCCTAATCGGGCATTCACTGATTTTCGCCCCAAATTGGGCATTCCACGGCCAGCATCATAGCCTAGCTAGGGTTGGCAAACCCACGCCGGAAGTGACCGGAATTGGCCGGAGATCGGAGCTCAATCGAGCTCGCCACCAACGGCCACAAATCGAACCAAAACAAGGGAGAAAAACCGAGCTTACCGTCGGTTCGTGCGCGAGGATGAACCGGAGCCTCACGTCGCCGTTGTCTGGCCGGAGAACGGCGAGAAAATCGCCGGCGTTTTCGTCGGAGGAGAGCCGCGCTCACGGCCCTCTGTCGTCGGATGTCGTCGGGCGCTCGGGCTCGTCAAAATCAACAGAATGGTTTAACCATTTTGTTGATTTAAGTATTATATAATAATAATAAAATATAATAATATACTACTAAATAATAATAATAATAATAATAATAATAATAATAATAATAATAATAATAATAATAATAATAATAATAATAATAATAATAATAATAATAATAATAATAATAATAATAATAATAATAATAATAATAATAATAATAATAATAATAATAATAATAATAATAATAATAATAATAATAATAATAATAATAATAATAATAATAATAATAATAATAATAATAATAATAATAATAATAATAATAATAATAATAATAATAATAATAATAATAATAATAATAATAATAATAATAATAATAATAATAATAATAATAATAATAATAATAATAATAATAATAATAATAATAATAATAATAATAATAATAATAATAATAATAATAATAATAATAATAATAATAATAATAATAATAATAATAATAATAATAATAATAATAATAATAATAATAATAATAATAATAATAATAATAATAATAATAATAATAATAATAATAATAATAATAATAATAATAATAATAATAATAATAATAATAATAAATCCTAATATTATTCCTATTAAACATTAACATACCGCTTTGCCTTCCGTAAATCCCGTTAAATCCCGTATATCTCCACAAATTCACATTAATCGTTAGGACTCTAATAACACTTCCTTTTCGTAAAACGGACTTGATTTACTATTTTTACGAATTAATATACTTAAAAGGCTAAAACGGGAACTCTAGCATTACTCTTCTCGATTTGGGTTTCTAAGATTTCACTTATTCTTCTACAAATCCCCATAACTTTCTAGGGTCCTAATAAAACTATCCGCTCGCAAAACGGACCTAATTTACTTATTTACGAAAATAGCCTTGGAGCGGAAACCCAAAAACTCGGGTGTTACAAAAATTGTCACGACCCTAACACTGTACCCTTATTTACCCTTAAATCCCTTCAAACAATCCCCAAGAAAAATAACAATATTACCTAGCACGAAACTTCAGAATTCCACTGCGTAGGACACAGGACTAATAGTTTTACTAATTTGATTGAAGAATTAGACGTGGCCAAATGTCGATTAGACAAGATAATTTGAGTCAACACATAATAAGTTGACCTCGATCAACGCAAAAAAGTGACTCAAAAAAATAATGAACGTAAAATTGGCTAATATTACACACATGCTTTGGCTTTGATCTTAGTGTCATTAAAAAATAATAAAATAAAGAATCATGATGTTTAAAATGATCAGGTATGCCATCTCTATCTCCTTCTATTTGTCAGTGCACACCGGCAACGAATGTAGTCAATAAGTTTGGGGGTATACTTAAATAGTCGATGCTTATACTTCTGTCGTCCATTTAAAAACAAATTATAGTTCTGAGCTGTTTATTGTGTTAATTTTTTGCTTTCCTTTATTTATTTTTGCATTATTAGTGGTTAGGATAGTAGTTTTTATTTTTATTCGTCTGATGTAGGGTGACCATGCTAGTGTTTATTTAATAGCTTGGGTTTATGATGAAAACTTATTTGGAAGGAATATAGTTTTGATAATCGTATATATTGCAAATTTAGTTGAAATTAACTAAGGTGTTAGATTTGTCTTGACTGTGAATCATCTAAGCACGTAGACTTTGACCATTCAACTACATATGATATGAAACTAATACACTCCTAAAGCACAAAAAATGACAAAAAAGGAGTTAAGTTATGATATAATGTTTGTTTAATTTTTGATCTGTTAGTATTAAAGTTGTTTCATAGTCAGAATCTATTTAATTGACTAAACCATTAAATTTATTCTTTTTTTGTGTGTAAAAAAAAAATAGATAAATAGACAAAAAAAAAAGGATTCACAACTATTTTTTTAATTTTGAGTGAGCTTTTTGGATACTCAATAAATGTAATACTCTTGGATAAAAGAAAAAAGTATAGAGAAACTTTGTAGCAAGCTATATACATTTAAGTATGCAAAAATCAACTATTGAAGTTCCTACTCCATTTTTAATCTTGAGCGAGCTTTTGGTTATTCAATAGAGGAAAAATGCTGAAATAAATTGAGGACATGGGAAGGCACTTAGCTGCAATTGAGTTCATATAAATAATATAGTTTGAACAATTAGTAACTTTTGTTAATGAATTTGGTGTAGTATAATGAAGTGAAATGAAAAATAAATTAGATGTCTAAACTTTATCATTGTGAAAGAGTAATAATGAGCATAAATGTTCATATAATCTAGCTGAATGCATAACGCTTTTCACACACAAAGATTCATTGGTAAGGGTGTTCAAAACCGAACTGAAAATGTGAACTAGACGGGACCCGATCGATTCGATCGGGACTGGATCAATTTCAAATTTTAGAGAATTCAATTTTATTTTTTGAGAACCGAGGTTATTAGTTTGGTTTTTGGTTTGATACTTCAAAACTGATACTAACCAGATCGAAATGATTAAATTTGAGGTTTGAAAATTTTTTCAGACGCATAAGAAACCCGAGCAATATTTTTTTAAAACCCAATTTTGCTAGCAGTAAAAGTATTTGTTTTGTTTTATTTTCTCTACTTGTGTGAAAGTATATATTTTGAATAGGATTGAGATTATGCAAGGAAATTTTACTTAAACGAGAAATTAATAATTCATCCATTCATTTCTATAATATTATTGCGCCTTTAAAGTTATTTTTGTTAAATTTATATTGATAACAATTTATCTTATATAAAATTAAAAATATATATTATTTTATATTATGAGTTGAGTCGCTTCCAGATCAAGTTTGGTTCACGTTCCATTTCTATAATAAATATAACGATTTTACTTCTAAAAGTACTTGGATCGATGTAAATCAGTTTGATCAGTTTTATGTAAAACCGAACAAAACAGAACCGTGAAGACCACTATTCTTGGTGTTCAATTCTAATATATGAAGTAAAAACTAACTTGTTTGTAATATCTAGAATTTATTGGAATGTTGTATTTTCTATGCAATTTTGAGGCTTGAAAGTGCTATTGAATAAATATTGGTGATGCTTAGAAGTTTATTTTTGCATTTTTTCTTTCTTTTTTGCTCAAGAACAATCAATGAAGTAAATATGAGGATGCGATATTTCTCTATCAAAGACTTATTGATGTGTTTCAAAATGAAAAAAGAGGTTAAAACACAAAAACACTCCCAGTTGCAAATAGTTTTTGGCCGAAAATGGGCTATCTTCCAAAATGCATAACTCTTTCAATAAAGATTCAATGAAGCTTAAATTATAAATTCTTACCCTGGATGTGGTAAAACTACCCTCCAAAAATCAAGAGTTAACTCGATGGAGATGAAAAGATATGGCTGAAAATGTTAAAGTTGCACTTTCTCAATTCTTTGGCTCTCCTTGAAGATAAGCTCTCCAACTTGCTATAATGAGAGCTTGTTATGCCCTTGCTGGATGTTCTACCTTAAGGTAAAAGGTAAAAGAATGGTGCAATATAATGGAATACAATATACTCACAAAGATGGAAACCAAAACAAACACACAATCATTCAGATATTACTCATCAAGGAGATGCATCTACTTGAAGCTTGAGAGCTCAAGATCTCGAATATGAACTTCAGTTTTTCTGTTCAAAATGTGCTGCCAATAGCAGCTCATAAAGGTGGTTTAAATATCGTCTCCCTTTACAAAACTAGGGTTCAAATAATCAGCCAAGTGAGTTAGCAAAATGGGGCAACACTCGGCCAAGTGTACAAGCCAGTACAAAAGATGTTTTGCCAATTTTTGCAAAACCCTCCCTCTCTCTAAAGGTCACTTTCAAGTGGTTCATTCTTCCACAAAACACAGCCACAAATGACCCTTAACTCACACATGTTCCGCCATCATAAGGCATACAAGATAAACTACTAAAAAGACTAAAAAAACATAAATTAAGTTTATTGTTACATTAATTTGTTTCAAGGAAAAACATTAATTCCTTCTTCAAGCTTGGTTCGGTCATGCGGTTGCTCCCATGTCAACAAGTGAAATGACCTCTCTTTATCTTTTGTACTAGGCTCTAACTACAATTAACCATAAAATATATTACCTGCAAAATGGACACACAAGTTAGTTAAAGTCTTAGCTCGTGACCGAGTGATTGCTCCTCTTAACACATCAATTATTATAACATAAAATTTATAAGAAATTAATATAATAATCTAAGATTATTTATTAAATCTATTGAAAAAAAGTATAGTTTGTTGTTGACATAGCACTATTATATCGATTTTTAATAGCTTTTTGTAAATTCTTTATGCATTTAATGTTTTTTTCCAATTTAAATTTAAGGAGATTTAAAAGTCTAAATATATGGGTAAATCATTATTCAAAGAAGATAAAGTCAAATTGAAATATCATAGATACCATATTTTTGAAAATACAAAATTTTAAAGAAAATCTTACCGAATATGCAATTTTAAAGAGAATATTTCCCAAATATTCAGCTGATTTTTGTTAAGTTATTAATATTCTCTAATTTATTAAAGGACACATAATCATTAGATCGTGCACAACGGTTGAGTTAGGGGTTTCCTTTTTTTTTTTCAACAGAGCATGCGTTGATTTTATAAATACCTATTTTAAAAAGTGTTCTCATATTTTCAATACATATCCTGTCTTTGCAACATACTTGTAACGCCCCGAGTTTTCTAAACTCAGTTCGTTACTCATAAACCCGAACATAATTAGGAAATTTTGGACCAAACTTAAAATTTCACTTGAAAGTCAAAACTCGATGTTCACTGAAACCACAACGTTAAAATTCACAGCAGAAAAATCATTTGAAAACAAGCAGAGGTTAAACGGGGTTGTAAATCAATATTTGGAAATATCAATTAAAATAGTAGGAATTGGTTCGACCAAGACTTAAGTGTGGAAACATGAAAATTGTAAAAGTCAAACGCATCTGCCGCTAGACAAGGTCAACAAAAAAAGAAATAAACTAAAGACTTCCACCGATGACGTCAGCCGGAAGAATCACTCTTCCAACTTCAGCCGATGACGTCAGCCGGAAGAATCACTCTTCCAATTTCAGCCGATCGCAAAACGACAAGTTTTTGCTACTCGCATCTATCGATGACGTCAGCTAGATGAATCTTCCATCCAGCCTCTGCCGATCACAAAACGGCAACTATACTTACTCGCATCTTCCGGTAGATAAAATACTCGACATCATCCGGTTACAAAACGACAAAAGACTTTTACCTTCATCATCCGATGGATAAATTACTCGACATCATCCGGTTACAAAATGACAAATTTTCTACTTATATCTTCCGATGGCTTCCACTGAAGACATCATCCGATGACTTTACTGAAGACATCATCCGATGGCTTTACTGAAGACATCTTCCGATAGTCAACAGAACAACAACTTTATATAGCAGCTCATCGAGCATTTTCTCTCTAAACAAAGAAAGCTCTGACTACCAAAAGAATTTGAGCATTTTACTAAAAATCGTTCAAAACTATTTAAATTCGTGTATTACTCCAAACTTTAGTAAACACCACTATTAAATCCAACAGAGTATCATTATCAGAAAAGTCTCAAATTGAATTCAAACATCAAAACTACCACTGTCATAGAAACTCGCAACATACTTAAATTGAATCATAGTTCACTAAACCTTCTCATCCACTGACACCAGTTAAACCGCCCCATCAGTTGCCAAATTGTTACATAGATGCACTCCTCCAACCAGACTAGTCCTCAACAAACTCTGTGAACACACCTGTTGACACTTGTTCACCTACATCACAAAACTCATCTATTAGCCTAATGCTAAGTAAGTTAAGCAATAATGAAATGTAATGCTGAAACATAAGTTCCTAAATATGCAGTTTCTACTTTCTCATCTCAATTGCATATGCATCGTTTCTGATCTGATCCCCCTGTGAAATTGGGAGTTGGATCACTTCTCCCAAAGTCATACATCCTCTCTCTTGATTAAGGGGTGAATTAGTTCCCTTAACAAACTGATCTGATCCCCTTGTGAAATTGGGGTTTGGATCATTTCCCCCAAAGTCATACATCCTCTCTCTTGGTTAAGGGACAGATTAGTTCCCTTAACAACTGTTACAGTCTGTTCATTCCTTACCATGCCATTTCATGTAAATTCATTTTCGCATAAATTTTCAAAATATGATGCATGACATACAAACATTAAAACACACATAATCTTACTGTTTTGTGATGTAGGCCCGAAGGCACAAGCAAACTTTACTTACCTGGTCTCCTGGAAATCGCTCGGCTGTAAGCCACCTTAGAAGCTCGCTCACCTAAGTTCATAACAGAACATCAATCAAACCTTCGTTAAACTTTACCAAAAATTAACCAGAAGAACAAGGAAACCAGTTTGGAACTCTACTGCTTGCACATTCCCATTTATTCCCCAAGAACCCGAACCTACTCTCATCAATAGCATCCTTGAAATCCTCACATTGTACTCCCTCGGTTATCTAACTGCTAAAACACAAGAGAATGAGGAAAACTTACTTAGGTTGAAAGAGAATCCAGCAAGGAAAATCGCCTAGAGAGCTCTACTACTCGAGCTGAAAACCCGAAGAGGAAAAGTATGAAATGGTGGCGGCTACAGTGCATTAAACCCAACCCTCTTTCCTTAAATAGGTTATCCACTTAAAATTTCTAATTACCCCTTATGCCCTCGCCTAGTCATCCATTAATTTAAAAGAATAGAGAATTAGTTTGATAAAACCGGGTGTTACAATCTACTCTCCTTAAAAGAATTTTGTCCTCAAAATTCAGTACCTGAATAGTTCTGGATGTTGGTCCATCATGTCTTGCTGACGTTCCCAGGTTGTCTCATCTATGTTCTGGTTATGCCATAAGACTTTCACTAAGGGAACCTCTTTGTTGCGCAATATCTTCACTGCATAGTCCAGGATCCTTACTGGTTTCTCCTCATAGGTAAGGGTAGGATGAACTTCAACGCCCTGCTTCTCCACAACATGATATGGATCCCTTATGCACTTCTTCAACAAAGAAACATGGAACACACTGTGTATCCTCTCCATAGAAGCCGGTAGCTGCAACTGATAGGCTGCTCTCCCAACTCTCTTCAGAATAGTGAATGGTCCAATAAATCTGGGGTTCAACTTGGCTCTCTTCCTGAATCTCACAACTTCTTTAAATGGTGATACCTTGAGGAAAACTTCATCACCTACTTCAAACTCTAGTTCCCTGCGTCTTCTGTCGGCATAACTTTTCTGCCGGCTTTGAGCTGTTAAGATCCTCTGGCGGATGAGGGCAACCTTCTCAACAGTTTGTTGCACAATGTCAGGACTAAGCAACTGTGCTTCACCAACTTCGTCCCAATACAAAGGAGATCTGCACTTTCGTCCATACAGTGCTTCATACGGTGCCATACCGATAGTTGCCTGAAAACTGTTATTATAAGAGAATTCTACTAAGGATAGGTACTTGCTCCAGGAACCTTGAAAATCTAATATGCATGCACGAAGCATATCCTCTAATGTTTGGATGGTTCTTTCGGACTGTCCATCTGTTTGAGGGTGAAAGGCTGCGCTAAAGTTGAGCTGTGTACCCATAGCCTGATGCAAACTCTTCCAAAACTTAGATGTAAATCTAGAGTCTCGGTCTGAAACTATGGTATTTGGAACTCCATGTAACCTAACAATTTCTTGCACATACAATTCAGCAAGTTGATCCATCGAGTAAGTCACCTTTATTGGTAGAAAATGAGCTGATTTGGTTAGACGGTCAACTATCACCAAATTGCATCATGTCCTTTAGTCGTTCTAGGCAATCCTACCACAAAGTCCATCGTTATTTGCTCCCATTTCCATTCGGGAACTGGTAAAGGTTGTAACATTCTAGCAGGTCTGTGATGCTCAGCTTTAACCTGCTGACAACACAAACATGATCCTACATATTCTGTCACACTTCGTTTCATACTTGGCCACCAATAATGTTGTTTAAGATCCTTGTACATCTTTGTACTCCCAGGGTGAACAGAGAACCTGGAAGAGTGTGCTTCAGAAAGAATCTCATCACGAAGTCCTTTAACGGCAGGGACAGACCATCTAATTCTAAACTTAAGGATTCCATCAGCAGAATAGTTAAAATCTGTTCTGTCCGTAGATTCCATGCTCAACTTGTACTTGTTACACTTGTCATCATTCGTCTGAGCTTCCTTTATTTTCTCAAAAATAGTAGGCTTTAAGGTTATGGCTGAGAGTATAGCTGATACACTAGATACTGCTTCTAGATTAAACCTCTAGAATTCAGACTCTAAGGCTAATGGTACATCAAGAATCAAGGCTGAGGCTGAAGTTGTCACTCTACTCAAGGCATCTGCCACAACATTTGCTTTGCCAGGATGGTATTTAATCTCAAAATCATAATCCTTTACAAATTCCAACCATTGACGTTGTCTCATGTTTAATTCCTTCTGTGTAAAGATATATTTCAGACTTTTATGGTCCGAGAATATATCACAAGTCTGTCCATACAGGTAGTGTCTCCAAATTTTAAGTGTGAATACAACTGCAGCTAATTCCAAGTCATGTGTAGGGTAATTCTTCTCATGCGTTTTCAACTGCCTAGAGGCATAAGCTATTACCTTTCCCTCTTGCATCAAGACACAGCCAAGTCCAATCTTGGATGCATCACATGTAACACCCGACATTTTCAGCCAGGTGATTTTCTTAACGGAATTAACTGTCACCTTTATTGTTGATCTTCAATTTAAATTTTAACGCCTAAGCTTATTTGGTTTCTATTTGTGTGGTGGCAAAATCGTAATTAAGAGGGATTTTATTTAGTATAAAAAAAAATGGAAACCTTAAACCTCACTTAAACCCCACTGTAGCCGACATTCTCTCTCGGAGATTCCCGTGCTTCCAGAGCTCTTTCTCTGCTGGCGACTCCTTTTTTGGCGGTCGATTCCTCCAGCCTCCACTCCGATAACCTACATTTGAGGTAAGATTTAGACAATGTAGTTGCTGAGTAATTATTTGGAACTCTGTTTTTAGCTAGAACCCAATGTTTCAAGATTCTTCAATGGCCGAATAATAGGAACATTTATAATCGGTGTTTGGTAATAGCATTCCTGATTCGAATCTGGACTTTAAGATAACCGATTGGAACTGGTGGTTAAGTTTAACTAGGCTATTTTAGATTTTGGAAACTTAGTCCACACACAAGGTGCTCGGCTGAAAGGACTCAGGAATACATATTCTATGATGACATTTAGTTAGGATTTTTCTAACTTTGATTTCAGAATATTTAGGATCTATTTTTAACTCTGAGATGTTAAATGATATCAGGTGAAGAAGTTTAAAGTGTAGTGCACGAATTTGCTAAGGAAGCTAGGTAAGTGAATGTATTAAGATTTCCGGCCATTAGGGCCCTACATCTTAAGGGTACTAAATTAGTTATGTGTTTGATATTTGTTTTAAGTTAGTAAGACGGTTTGTACTTGGATGATTTACGGATGTTTGAGAACTATGTTATGTGATGTTCTGATAGAGTCTATGAAGTCAACTGTCTAGTATGATATTTTTCATAGTCTGATGATTTAAGAACATTCATGTCATGCATCATGATTTACTTCTCAAGCATATGAAAATGATTTATGGGCATGTTTTCCCCCATGAACAAGATATGAGAATGAATATAAAACTTATACAACCGGATTAAGTGAGGGTTGGGGCGGTTTGGCGTATGTCACTGTTCAAAGAGAAGGACCATGAATACGGCCCGAGAGGGACTATGTACACTTGCACTGTCATCCCCCCTTTACGGTACAAATCCTCCCTTAATCCATATGATGAAAGTGATGAGCAAGAACACGAATAAGAACAAGAAAAGAGCATGAAATGAACATGATCATGATTTTCTTGCAACTATGCATTCACGTATACATGTTAGTATTGCATTCCTTACTAAGCATTAGGCTTATAGTTTAAACCTTATGATGTAGGTGACAAAATATCAGGTGAGGATTCCAAAGCCAATGAAGATGTCTAAGTTTGGTTGCTGGAAGGTGTTCAGGGAGCAATTCTGTGACTGGATGGCGAACAAAGACTCTCTGGTTAATGCTCTTATGATTTTAGTGATGATTATGAATATGGAAGTCTAAGTAAGATGAGATTCTTTTAAAACATCGAGCTTTTGAAATTGTCTGGTTTAATTACTGAGTCTGAGAATGTTTACAAGGATATAGAACGATTTATTTTAACTAAGTCTTCCGCTACAAGAATTCTGGATGAGTCTCTGATTTTCATTTATAAGAGTGATGAGTCAATGAAGTTAGAAGTCTGTGTATATTTGCATCCACCGATAGATGTTCTCTATCGGAAGATGTATGAGCTTGCATCCACCGATAGATGTTCTCTATCGAAAGGTGTCTTAAAAGAACACGTGGATTGCACATGACTATCGGTAGATGTAGTGTATTTCAAATACCAGATGATGTAAGTGTCGTTTTGTCGTCTAGTGATCGGTAGATGTTGTGTATTTCAAATATCGGATGATGTAAGTGTTGTTTTGTCGTTTAGTAATCGGGCGATGTAGTGTATTTCTAATGTCGGGCGATGTACGAATCGTTTTGTCGTCTAGTGATCGGTAGATGTAGTGTATTTCAATTACCGGATGACGTAGATGTTGTTGTCGTTTAGTGACCGAGTGATGTTTAATGAGTCACGAGAGATGCACGTGCCCACCGGAAGATGTCTTCTATTGGGCAACGATAATTGAGTCATGCAGAATACACGTGACAAATTGGGAGAGGTACACTCTGTTAGCCGATGCATGCAAACCCATGCAAACCCGAGCAGAATAACGTCGAATAATCTGAGGGCATTTCTTTCATTCCCGAATTTGTTATAGAACTGATGACTGCGTATGTCGCTCGACTCTGTGAACGAATATGTTGTTAGTTTTAAGAGAAAGTCAAGTTCGATGAATCTAGTTTCTGTCTGTTATGTTAAAGTTCTTAAGTTTTGTTGAGGAAATGTAAAAAAAATAATACAAAGGGGACCTTAGTGTAAAGTGGTCGAAGGGTGAAAGATCTAAAGAGATCAGGGTAAATACGTAATTAAGCGGTTAAGTCATGAATTACGAGGCGACTCCAACTGGGGTCGTTACATCACAGTAAATGCTAAATTTACCATCATCAACGGGAAGGGTCAAAATTGGAGCATTGGTCAGTTTCTGTTTCAAGGTCTGAAAACTATGCTCACAATCCTCAGTCCACACATACTTCATATTTTTCCTAGTTTACCGAGTGAGGGGTGTTGTAATCTTTGAGAATCCTTCAATAAACTTCATGTAATATCCCGCAAGTCCAAGGAAACTCCGAATATCTGCAGCATTCTTCAGTTGAGGCCACTCCTTAACTGCTTGAACCTTAGCTGGATTGTAGCGTCCCTTACACTATTCCTAATTTTTCCGTATTATTTTTTTCATCCTAATAACTTTAATTGCATTTAAGCGGAATTTAGAGCGGAAACCAAAATTTTTAAAGTCAGAATCGAAATCGAAATCTAAATCAAAATCTATGTTTTTCATTTAAAACAAACAATAAACATTTTAAATTAAAACCATTTATTTTTATTTTTATTTATTATTATTATTTTTATTTTATTTTTTTTTTCTCTGGTACTGTTTATGTGAACAGTAACTTAATGTTCACGTGAACAGTAACTTAATGTTCACGTGAACAGTACCACTGTTCACGTGAACAGCGATTGATCGCCCAAAAATGGGCGATCAATCGCCCAACTCTCTGGAAATTTTTCCAGAGAGTTTGCTTCTATATTGAGCGGCGATTGGTCGCCCCTTTTTGGGCGATCAATCGCCCAGCTCTCTGGAAATTTTTTCCAGAGAGCATGCTTCCCTTTCCCTGCACATTTCTCCTATACTTCTCTTTCAATTTTCTTCATTCCTCCTTCAACTTTTAATACAATATATCCTATCAAAACACTTCAACATCAATTTACATTCTAAAACATTTAACATAAAATCACTCATTCACATCCTTCATTTTACCCATTACTAAAGTACGATTCAAAACGTTTAAAACGAAGTAAATTTCCTGAAAACGAATCGCGTGATTCCGTTTGAAAACTAACAAATTCCTAAGAAATTTAAAACCAACAAGCAATCCAAGTGAACTTTCAACAAGCTTAACAAACAGATTATAAAATAGGTTTCCAAAACATCAAAATATAATTTATCAACTAACCAGATCTCAAACATCCTAATATGTTCAATTATACATTCATCGTTCATATCTAACTATCGTGTCCCCAAAATACTTACACACATCCCCACGGGTCATGAAACGCCTCGACTGCGCCAGCACACTCCTGCATCTATTCTTCGTCAACTGGACTCAGGCTTCAGGAGGAGGAACATCGTCCTCACCTACACCATACAGACACACTATGAGCTAAAGGCTCAGTAAGTTTCGTAAATGTAAATGCATGCTGTGCATATGAGTTTCAGAAATCATGCAACATTTTCTTATCATTACGTCGCAGACAGAATGTCACCTAGGTCTCAGCCTATTAGATGGAGAGGACACATCCTGCGGTCGGACTGCCCTCTTCACCTAACCGGGGGGGGGGGGGGGGGTACACGCTCGCACCCGTAACAGCCGTGCCTGAGCCCCACCTCGCGTAACCAGATACAGATTACATTGATTCATTATGTTCATTCATTTCATTTTCTTAAACACATGCAGAAATCCGTTTTCATGCTATTTTAAAATACGTGATGCATGAACAGTTATAGACATAAAATAAACAAACATAGTACATACCATTAAGACTATAAAAAGCATAACCTATAAAAGAACTAACCCTATCTACCCGACCAAAGCATATAAACAAACAATTCTCCAAGATCCTCGACGTGACATCGATATACGATGTAGGCCACTCGGCCAAGTAAGTCACGAGAACTTACCTCGTGTGCGCTGAACTTTGAGCTCTGTCCACGAGCGTTGTTTGTCTGAGGCAGAGCACAACAGTTGTAACACCCGACAACTTCAGCCAGGTGACTTCCTAACTGTATTAACGGTCATAAATATTCAATCTTCACAGTTTAGAGTTTTATACCAAGAATAATTTATTTTATGTGGATTTAAACTAGGTTGAGTGGCAAAGTTGTAATAATGGAGGGTGATGACCATTATATAAAGAAAAAGGAAATGTTTTAAACCTCACTTGAACCACTGTAGCCGACACCTTCCTTTTCGGCGATTTCTTCTCTCCCAAGCTCTTGCTCTCTGCCTTCAGCATACTCTCTTCGACGATCGGTTTCTCTACCACCACTCGACTACTCTGTGCCCGAGGTATGCAATAGACAACGTAGCTATCTGTTAGTTTGTTAGCCCTGTTTTCTACTCGGCATTGGAGTTTTGGATCTTCCAATGGCCGACTAATAGAAAGGACATTTGAAATCTTAGAGTGGGAATGACTTTAGCTATTAAATCTTAGGATAACTTGAGATTAGAACTATTAGGATTTTGTTTTAACTACTGCAATGTAAATGTTTTAGGTGAAGAAGTTTAAAAAGAAAGGAGCTCAAGTACTAAGAAGACCAGGTAAGTGAATGTATTAAGATTTCCGGCTAATAGAGCCCTACATCATGGGAGTACTAGGTTGTTTAGATGTCTAATGTTTACCTTATGATAATGAGCTTGTCTGCACTTGAAGGACTGATTAATGTTGTGAGTTATACTATTTGATGACCTACTAGTGAATGTGAAGTTGACTGCCCTGGTATGATCCTTGTCATAGTCTGATGGGTTAAAAGTTATCATATTCATGCATCATGAATGATTCTCAAGCATAAGAAAATGTTTTAATGCATGTTTTCCATGAACAGAATATGTATGTATATATGTATATATATAAGATTTATGCAACGTGGACTAAATGAGGGTTGGGGGCGGTTCGGCGTATGTCACAATCCAAAGAGGGACATATGAATACGACCCGCAGTAGGGAACAAGATCAAACTCACTGTCGAAACCCCTTTACCGGCACAAATCCTCTCTTAATCCACACAACTTATATGAATGATGAATATGATGAATGACTATGAACGATGAATATGATCAATGACTATGAATGGTGAATATGATCAATGACTATGAATGATGAATATGATCAATGACTATGAATGATGAATATGACAAATGACTATGAATGTTGAATATGATCTATGACTATGAATGATGATTTCAAGCAAAGATATGAACAAGAAAAAGATTTATGAGCATGTGATTTTCCCAAACTATACATTCATGCATCCATGTTAGTGTTGCATTCCTTACTAAGCATTAGGGTTATAGTTTAAACCTTATGATGTAGGTGACGAGTTTTCAGGTGAGGAACTCAAGGTTAATGAGGATGACTAAGCTTGGTTGCTGGAGGATGCTCAGTGTGACAGTGAAGGCTGGATAGGCGATTAAGCTCCCTGGTTATGCTCATAGTAAGTTAGAAAAGTTTACGATGAACAGATGACTAAATAGAACAGAATTTCTTATAACAATGAGATTTGGATTTGAAAAGCTTGTCTTTAGAGTCTGAATACGATTTTAAGGATTAATGAATGGTTTGTTTTGTTTGAGTTTTCCGCTATGTGTATTTTAGATGAGTTTATGATTTTTACTCTTTGAGGTTTATGGTTACTAAGTTAGGAATCGGTTGAGTTGTGATATGTTCTTTCGAATGAAGATGTTTGATGATTATAGTGTTTTACTGCCGTATGATAGAAGCTGGATGAGGCAATCATCCGGCTGACATCATCGGCAGATGTAGAGTGTTTAAGCCATCGGATGATGAAAGTGTTATTTTATCGTCTAGCGATCGGCAGATGTAGAGTGTTTAAGCCATCGGATGATGAAAGTGCTGTTTTATCGTCTAGCGATCGGCAGATGTAGAGTGTTTAAGCCATCGGACGATGAGAGTGTTATTTTGTCGTCTAGTGATCGGCAGATGTAGTGTAATAAGTCACCGGATGATGAGAATGTTATTTGTCGTTTAGTGATCGGGTCATGTTTTAATTATTCACGTGAGATGCACATGACCACCGGATGATGTACCCTTATTTCATCGGATGATGTAGAGAGCTTCTCCACCGAATGGTATAAACACGGTTTTGTCTTCTAGTGACCGGTAGATGTGGTTCATTCTTCTATCGGTAGATGCAGTCTATAACTTAAAGTTTTCCCTTCACTAGCCGATACACATTGTACTGCCCGCCGGCAGATATGTAATGTTTTCCTTTGCCGATTGAGGCTTAGCGAATCGCATATGACATCTTGAGTCAAACTATGTTTCAAAAAAAAAAAATACACTGCTAATAATGAATCATGTGTGAGTAATAAGGATTAAATGATTAAGAAATATACGGATTTTGTGACGATCCTCTCGGGTCGTTACAATTATGGTATCAGAGCAAAATCGGGTTCTAAAACCGATTCTGCAGACTGCCTTCCAGCACTGACTGTCACATGAGCACACTCCAGCAACTGTAAGTATTTATGATTTCAGTATATGTCATTAAGTTAAGATATATCTGTAATGATTTGTCTAGGAATCCCTAAAATGGTTAGAGGTCAGCAGAGAGTGACCAATGAGGATAGCAATGCTATTGCTCAGTTGACAGAGGTGGTCATGCGCCAATCTCACCAGATCGAACGACTGATGACTGCTAGAGAGGAACAAGGCAACTCGAGTACTAATTCAACTCATGATCATGGGGGTGAGCGTTTCCACCGGCTTCGACCCCCGGTGTTTAATTGACATGTTTCAGATCCTATTTATGCTGAGGAGTGGGTTCGAAAGATGGAAGACATGTTTAAGTATGCAAAGGTTGATGAAGGAGATAAGGTCACCTATGCTGTCTTTCATTTGGAGTTAAGTGCAAGGCATTGGTGGGACTCGATCCAGAACACCGCTAATGCCGAAGCTATGACCTGGGAGATGTTCAAGACTGCTTTCTTTGACAAGTACTTCAATAGGACTGTTCGGGCCAACAAGAAGAAGAAGTTCATGAATCTGTAACAAACTGGCTCTGTGACGGATTACATATGCAAATTTGATGCCTTATCACGGTTTGCTCCCCGTATGATTGAGGATGACGAGGACAAGATTTACCAATTTGTTCAAGGACTAAAGCCGAGTTTGTATATGAAAGTAAAGACTGCTGGGATACATAATGTACCTTATGGTGAAATGACGGCTAAGGCCTTGGAGCTGGAAGAGGCGGAAATGACAGCATACGCACAGCATGAGCAGCCAAGAAAATTCACGAAGGACGCTCAGCCGCCACCACGTCAGAACAAAGGATGGCAGCCGCAACAGAACAGGGGACCACAGCAACAACAACAAGGTATAAAGAGACCCCTCAACCAGAATGATGACCAAGGAAAAGGGAAGAGGCCTCTGGCACCCTTATGCCCCACCTGTCAGAAGAACCACCCCGGCGAATGCAAGTTGCGTTCTGGCCGCTGTTTCAGATGTGATAAGGTTGGACATATAGTCAGAGACTGCCCCATGCCGCCAGATCCGAACCGTGCAAGGGTAGCACCTAGAGTTTATGCAATGATGGAGGATGAGGAAGTCGTGCAGCATACAGTCATAACAGGTACCATTATGATCTGCGGTTTTGCTGCTTACACACTTATAGATACGGGAGCCACACACTCGTTTATATCAACTTTGTTTGTATGCCAACACAACTTAGAACTTTTACCAGCCAAAAGGCTATATGATGTTATGTTACCATCAGGGAAGTCCCTACATTCTGAACAGATTGTTAAAGGTGATGTTGTGTCCTTAGGAAGTAAGAAACTATATGTAGAACTGATTGTAATTGACATGAAAGGATACGAGGTGATATTAGGAATGGAGTGGTTATTTAGGCATTATGCCACAGTAAGTTGTAGATCTGGGATGGTGATTTTTGACCCCCAAATAGTGATCATTATTCCTTCCAAGCTATTCCTAAGATAAGCAAAATACCAATTATATCCTCACTAGAAATTTACCGGTTACTGAAAAATGGTTGTGAGAGTTACTTAGCTAGCATAATGGATGTTCGGGTGAAGAATAAGATAGAGTTACAAGATATCCCCATAGTCAGAGAGTTTCTTGAGGCGTTCTTAGATGATTTGCCAGGATTACCACCGGATAGAGAAATAGAGTTTGTAATAGATACGTACCCTGAGGCCTTACCCGTATCTAAGAATCCTTATCGGATGGCACCTGATGAGCTGAAGGAGTTAAAGGTCCAATTACAGGAATTAGTAGACAAAGGATTTATACGCCCTAGCAGTTCCCCTTGGGGTGCACCTGTCTTATTTGTCAAGAAGAAAGATGGTTCCCTTAGAATGTGCATAGACTATAGGGAGCTAAATAAGTTGACAATCAAGAATAAGTACCCCTTACCTCGGATTGATGATTTGTTTGACCAATTGCAAGGAGCAAAGGTGTTTTTAAAAATAGATTTACGTTCGGGTTATTACCAACTGAAGGTTAAGGAAGGAGATATACCAAAGATAGCCTTCAGGACCCGTTATGGACACTACGAATTCTTGGTCATGTCATTTGGACTGACCAATGCACCTGCAGCCTTTATGGACTTAATGAATCGAGTGTTTCGTGAGTATTTGGACAAATTTGTAATTGTGTTCATAGATGATATCCTGATATACTCCCGGATTGAAGCTGACCATGCAGAGCATTTAAGAGTAGTTTTGACGACATTAAAGGAGCACCAGCTCTATGCCAAATTGTCCAAGTGTGAATTTTGGTTGGACAAGGTTAATTTTCTTGGTCATGTAGTTTCTGCTAATGGCATATCAGTGGACCCGACCAAAATTCAGGCAGTAAAGGATTGGCCACAACCAAAGAATGCCAGTGAAGTCCGCAGTTTCCTTGGATTGGCAGGCTATTACAGAAAGTTCATCAAAGGATTTTCTATGATAGCTAAGCCCCTGACGAATTTGACAAGGAAGGACAACAAGTATTCTTGGACTGAAGCTTGTGAGGATAGCTTCTAGACATTGAAGGTGAAGTTAACAACAGCCCCGGTATTGACCCTTCCAACCGAAGAAGGAAAGTTTAGCGTATTTTGTGATGCATCAAAAGTTGGTTTGGGCTGTGTTTTGATGCAAGAAGGCAAGGTTGTAGCGTATGCCTCTAGACAATTAAAGAGTTATGAACAGAACTATCCCACCCATGATTTAGAATTAGCCGCTGTTGTTTTTGCTTTGAAGATATGGAGACACTACTTATATGGACAGCAGTGTGAAGTGTTTTCTGACCATAAAAGTCTGAAGTACCTCTTTACACAAAAGGAATTGAACATGAGGCAGAGATGTTGGTTGGAATTTGTTAAGGATTACGACTTTGAGATCAGGTATCACCCGGGCAAGGCTAACTCTGTAGCTGACGCATTGAGCAGGATGTCAACAACTATGCAATCCGTCGTGTCAACCATGTCTATACCTTTGAGGATAGAAGTTCAGAAGTTTAAATTGGAGATAGTTCCGGAGTTATCAACCTTACTTGCCGATTTGACCATTCAACCAACGGTTTTGGAAAAGATCAAAGAGGCACAACAGAAGGACTCTGAGGAGAATAACAGTATGGTGAACAAGGTGAAGGACACCACCTCCGAGTTCAGTCTTTCCAAGGATGAGATTCTGAGGTTTAGAAATAGATGGTATGTCCCTAATGATGAAGGATTACGTAAGCTAATCTTGGCTGAGGCGCATTCGTCTCCCTTTTCTGTGCATCCTAGAAGCACCAAGATGTATCGAGACCTGAAGTTACTCTATTGGTGGCCAAACTTAAAGAGAGATGTTGCTAAGTATGTAGAGTCATGTTTGGTTTGCCAACAAGTTAAAGCCGAGCACCAACGTCCAGGAGGTACCCTTCAGCCTCTACCTATCCCCGAGTGGAAGTGGGAACACATAGCTATGGATTTCATTGTAGGATTACCTAAGACAACTAAGGGACATGATAGTATTTGGGTTGTGATTGATAGACTGACGAAATCAGCCCATTTCTTACCAGTAAGGACAACTTACTCGGTGGACCAACTTGCGGATCTTTATGTACGAGAAGTTATTAGGTTGCATGGGATCCCTGCATCTATTGTCTCAGATCGTGACCCTAGATTCACCTCAAGGTTTTGGCAAAGCTTACAAGGCACATTAGGTACAAAGTTGTCTTTCAGCATTGCTTTCCACCCGCAGACAGATAGTCAATCAGAAAGGACTATCCATATACTTGAGGATATGTTGAGGGCTTGTGTGCTAGAGTTCCAGACATCTTGGAGCCGATACCTACCTTTGGTTGAGTTCTCTTACAACAACAGTTATCAGTCCACCATCGGAATGGCACCTTATGAGTCGTTGTATGGTAGGAAATGTAGATCACCTCTGTATTGGGATGAAGTTGGGGAAGCAAAACTCCTAGGTCCCGAGATGTTGCAGCAGATGTCAGACAAGATTGCCACTATTAAAAGGAGAATGATTACTGCACAAAGCCGACAGAAAAGTTATGCAGACCAAAGGAGGAGAGATCTTGAATTTGCTGTTGGTGATGAAGTTTTCTTGAAGGTTTCACCGTTCAAAGGAGTACTAAGATTTGGCAGGAGGGGAAAGCTTAATCCACGATTTATTGGACCATTCCTTGTTTTGGCTAGAATCAGTAGTACAGCCTACAGACTGCAGTTGCCTCCATCATTGGATAAAGTTCATAATGTTTTCCATGTGTCAATGTTAATAAAATGTATACGGGACCCTATACAAGTTGTTAAACCAGTGGATTTTGAGATTGAGCCGACACTAACGTATGAAGAGAAGCCAGTGCAGATATTGGAATCCGCAGTTAAGACTATGAGGAATAAAGAGATTCCGTTGGTCAAAGTCTTATGGAAGAATCATGGCATTGAAGAAGCCACTTGGGAGCGACGACAGGACATGTTAGACAAGTATCCAGAGTTATTTGTTTGATCAATTTTCGGGGATGAAAATTTTGTTTAAGGAGGGGTGGATGTAACACCCGACAACTTCAGCCAGGTGACTTCCTAACTGTATTAACGGTCATAAATATTAAATCTTCACGGTTTAGAGTTTTATACCAAGAATAATTTATTTTATGTGGATTTAAACTAGGTTGAGTGGCAAAGTTGTAATAATGGAGGGTGATGACCATTATATAAAGAAAAAGGAAATGTTTTAAACCTCACTTGAACCACTGTAGCCGACACCTTCCTTTTCGGCGATTTCTTCTCTCCCAAGCTCTTGCTCTCTGCCTTCAGCATACTCTCTTCGACGATCGGTTTCTCTGCCACAACTTGACTACTCTGTGCCCGAGGTATGCAATAGACAACGTAGCTATCTGTTAGTTTGTTAGCCCTGTTTTCTACTCGGCATTGGAGTTTTGGATCTTCCAATGGCCGACTAATAATAAGGACATTTGAAATATGAGAATGGGAATGACTTTAGCTATTAAATCTTAGGATAACTTGAGATTAGAACTATTAGGATTTTGTTTTAACTACTGCAATGTAAATGTTTTAGGTGAAGAAGTTTAAAGAGAAAGGAGCTCAAGTGCTAAGAAGACCAGGTAAGTGAATGTATTAAGATTTCCGGCTAATAGAGCCCTACATCGTGGGAGTACTAGGTTGTTTAGATGTCTAATGTTTACCTTATGATAATGAGCTTGTCTGCACTTGAAGGACTAATAAATGTTGTGAGTTATACTATTTGATGACCTGCTAGTGAATGTGAAGTTGTCTGCTCTGGTATGATCCTTGTCATAGTCTGATGGATTAAAAGTTCTCATGTTCATGCATCATGAATGATTCTCAAGCATAAGAAAATGTTTTAATGCATGTTTTCCATGAACAGAATATGTATGTATATATGTATATATATAAGATTTATGCAACGTGGACTAAGTGAGGGTTGGGGGCGGTTCGGCGTATGTCACAGTCCAAAGAGGGACATATGAATATGACCCGCAGTAGGGAACAAGATCAAACTCACTGTCGAACCCCTTTCACAGGCACAAATCCTCTCTTAATCCACACAACTTATATGAATGATGAATATGATCAATGACTATGAACGATGAATATGATCAATGACTATGAATGAATATGATCAATGACTATGAATGGTGAATATGATCAATGACTATGAATGATGAATATGATCAATGACTATGAATGATGAATATGACCAATGACTATGAATGTTGAATATGATCTATGACTATGAATGATGATTTCAACAAAGATATGAACAAGAAAAAGATTTATGAGCATGTGATTTTCCCAAACTATACATTCATGCATCCATGTTAGTGTTGCATTCCTTACTAAGCATTAGGCTTATAGTTTAAACCTTATGATGTAGGTGACGAGTTTTCAGGTGAGGAACTCAAGGTTAATGAGGATGACTAAGCTTGGTTGCTGGAGGATGCTCAGTGTGACAGTGAAGGCTGGATAGGCGATTAAGCTCCTTGGTTATGCTTATAGTAAGTTAGAAAAGTTTACGATGAACAGATGACTAAATAGAACAGAATTTCTTATAACAATGAGATTTGTATTTGAAAAGCTTGTCTTTAGAGTTCGAATACGATTTTAAGGATTAATGAATGGTTTGTTTTGTTTGAGTCTTCCGCTATGCGTATTTTAGATGAGTTTATGATTTTTACTCTTTGAGGTTTATGGTTACTAAGTTAGGAATCGGGTGAGTTGTGATATGTTCTTTCGAATGAAGATGTTTGATGATTATAGTGTTTTACTGCCGTATGATAGAAGCTAGATGAGGCAATCATCCGGCTGACGTCATCGGCAGATGTAGAGTGTTTAAGCCATCAGATGATGAAAGTGTTATTTTGTCGTCTAGCGATCGGCAGATGTAGAGTGTTTAAGCCATCAGATGATGAAAGTGCTGTTTTGTTGTCTAGCGATCGGCAGATGTAGAGTGTTTAAGCCATCGGACGATGAGAGTGTTATTTTGTCGTCTAGTGATCGGCAGATGTAGTGTAATAAGTCACCGGATGATGAGAATGTTATTTGTCGTTTAGTGACCGGGTCATGTTTTAATTATTCACGTGAGATGCACATGACCACCGGATGATGTACCCTTATTTCATCGGATGATGTAGAGAGCTTCTCCACCGGATGGTATAAACACGGTTTTGTCGTCTAGTGACTGGTAGATGTGGTTCATTCTTCTATCGGTAGATGCAGTCTATAACTTAAAGTTTTCCCTTCACTAGCCGATACACATTGTATTGCCCGCCGGCAGATATGTAATATTTTCCTTTGCCGATTGAGGCTTAGCGAATCGCATATGACATCTTGAGTCAAACTATGTTTCAAAAAAAAAATACACTGCTAATAATGAATCATGTGTGAGTAATAAGGATTAAATGATTAAGAAAGATACGGATTATGTGACGATACTCTCGGGTCGTTACAACAGTTGTCGTTAAAACGAGATTTAAACCGTTAAACGTCCAAATTTAATGAAACCTTAACTAAAGAATTTTCCTAAAAATTCTAACTTAACTCTTTGAGATATTTTATCGAGCAATTCATGCTCGTGAGCTTCTAAACTCCATTGACGGAAATTTCTCAATCCTCAAATATCCGTTTTTCAACCTAAACACCGTATACACTCTAGATTTCATCCAATAACGTTTAATACGTTCAATATACTCACTAATACGACAAACCTATCGATTTTTAACTTTAAACTACGTTTTTCACGAAACCTAAACAAAACCCTAACTATCAAACCTCACAAAAACCAAAATACAACGCCCTAAAACCATAGATTCATACCTAGGATTGCGAGAGGAGGAGAAAACGTGAAGAAAACGAGACGATTGGAGGACGAACGAAGGAGGATCGCCGTTGGAAATAAAGAACGCGAGGGAGAAAGAAAAATCGCCCTGCTGTTCTCGTGAAGAGCAGGGAGAAAGTGAGGGAGAAGGAAAAGTATGTGATTTTTAATAAAAATTTACTTTGGCAAACTACCTTTTTACCCTTCCTTCGATTTTCTATTTAATTCTTCCTTTGTTTCGTTAAATAACTAATGATTCGGCTTCTCCAAATTTCCTTAATTCACCAACAACTATAATTTATTATCAGGGTTCTTTTAAAACTGTCCGTTTGCAAAACGGACCTCGTTTACTATTTTTACTACAACATCTTTTATATTACGAGAAATGTAATTCTCGTAAAATTAGCGTTAAACTCCTAAAATTTCCGAAATTTTCTGAAAATCCTTATTAATTATTATGATCGTCATAACGCTTTCTTTTTATGAAATAGACTTGATTTGATATATTTACAAAAATGCCTTCATATATTAATATACAAAATCCCGTAAAGAACCGGGTGTTACATGGATCGACAGATATACCATCACCAGAGATCACATGACCAAGGAAGTGAACTCTATCCAGCCAAAACTCACATTTGGAAAACTTGGCATAGAGTTGGTGCTGCCTTAGCACCTCCAATACTAAGTTCAAATGTTCTGCATGTTCTTCACTAGAACGTGAATAGATTAAAATATCATCTATAAACACAATAACAAACTTGTCTAAATTCTCGTGAAACACTCTATGCATAAGATCCATGAAGGCTGCCGGTGCATTTGTCAATCCAAATGACATAACTAGAAACTCATAGTGTCCATACCTTGTGCGAAAGGCAGTCTTTGGAATATCTTCGGTTCTGACTTTTAGTTGGTAGTAACCTGACCTCAAATAAATCTTAGAGAAAACTTGTGCACCACGAAGTTGGTCAAATAGCTCATCAATCCTCGGTAATGGATACTTGTTCTTGACAGTTAACTTATTCAATTCCCTATAATCAGTGCACATACGCATCGATCCATCTTTCTTTTTGACAAAGAGAACAGGTGCACCCCACGGTGAAAAGCTAGGGCGTATGAACCCCTTATCCAATAATTTCTCCAACTGTTTCTTTAATTCTTTAAGCTCCGTAGGTTCTAATCTATAGGGATTCTTAGACACAGGCTCAGCGCCGGGATAAACATCTACAACGAATTCAATTTTCATATCTGGCGGTAAACCAGGAAGGTCATCTAGGAATACTTCTGGGAAATCTTGGACAACTAAGACATTTTGGGGAGTTGCTTTTCCTACTAGTTGTGTATCCAAAACACTGGCCAAGAAGCATAAGTACTCTCTGCATGGTGAGGGTCCACAATTTATAGAGGTCATTACAGACATTTCCTTACTTTTCTTTAGAGATTAGAAGGTATGTTTCAAACCACCAGGGGGTTGAAAACTAACTACTCCAGTCCTACAATCGATTGTGGCATAATGCTTAAACAGCCAATCCATTCCTAGGATTACATCAAATCCGGCAGGTAGGTTCATGTTTCCTACAAATATAGCACTATCAAGCATCACTCGATTAGAGTGCATGCGTTCACCCGAGGGTAATGCGACATTAAACACATGTTGAGTAGGGGTAAGCTTTACATCTAACTTATCAGCAAATGCAGATGCTATGAATGAATGTGTTGCACCAGAATCTATCAATGTAAAAGCGGGTAAAGAGTTGACCTGTAACACCCGAGTTTTCGGGTTTCCGCTCCAAGGCTATTTTGGTAAATAAGTAAATTAGGTCCGTTTTGCGAGCGGATAGTTTTATTAGGACCCGAGAAATTTACGGGAATTTGTAGAAGAATAAGTTAAATTTTGGAAACTCAAATCGAGAAGGGTAATGCTAAGGTTCCCGTTTTAGCCTTTTAGTATGTCAATTCGTAAAAATAGCAAAATAAGTCCGTTTTGGAAACGGTGAGTTTTGTTAGAACTCTAAGATTAAATTGGAATATTTGGAGAAATAAGGAAATTGCAAAGAGACCGAATCGATAGACTAATTAAAGAAATAGTTGTAGTTTATTATAATTATAATTATTATTATTATTATAATAAAAAAAAAACAAACAACAGAAACGATTTCTGTTGTTTGTTCGAGCTCGACGCCGAAGGAGAGCGAAGCGCGCAGGGGAGAGCGGCGACGAGCGTCGATCTCCGACCAAAACCGCCGGCGTTTTGACGCCCTCCGGCCAGACGACGGCGACGGCCAGTCTCCGGCCTGACTCCGCGCACGAACCGACCAGGTGAGCTCGGTTTTCTCCTTTTTCGGTTCGGTTTAAGGCAGTGAGTAGTGAGCTCGATTGAGCTTCGATCTCCGGCCAATTTCGGTCACTTCCGGCGTGGGTTTGCCAACCCTAGGGCCGGCTATTGATGCTTGGCCGCGGAATGCCCAATTTGGGCGAAAATACAGTGAGGCCGAATTAGGGCTTAGGGTTTTCTTAATTGAAAACTTCGATTTTAGGTTAGTTTATGTTAATTGGATGTTAGGAGGATAGATTGGTGAAGAAATTGATAGAATTTGATGAAAAATCAAAAAGGGGAATTTTGGGAAAAAGGGGCAGATTCGGGTTTTGCCCAAATTGACCTAGTTCCGGTCATTTGTTTTGAAATTCCTTTTGGCAGATTAAAATAGGTTATTAGAGGAGTACGTGGCCGCTGGAATTGTTCGATTCCGATAACCGACGCAAAAGTTACGCGCGTTTGAAGTTTTAGGTCGGTTTTTACCGAACCCAAAATAGTGGCCCGTTTAGTTAAATTTTAGTTAGATTAAGCTATAAATAGTAGTTTAAGATGTTTTTAAGAAAATAAGAGTTTAGTTATGCCCGAATGAGAAAATGGAAATTTTAGGAAAGAATTTCCTAAATTAGGAGATTAGTTTAAGTTTGAAATTAGTTTAATTAGAATTGATTTTAATGTACCTTATTTATGAAATGCTTTAGGTGGAGGCGACTTTTGGACGGTGCTCGGCTTACTACGGACGCCAGGTAAGTGAGCGTTAGGCTTTCCGGCCACTAAGGCCCTACGTCGTACAATGTTGATAATGTTTTTTATGAGAGTGATTGTAGAGGTTGGTGGAAGATGGGTAGTTAAGGAAAGAGTGATAGTTAAGTAATGCCTTAGTTATGTTGTAGTGCTCATGTGATAGGTTCGTCCTTACGTGTATGTCTCCTCATGTATCATGTTTTCTTAAATGAATGATGAATGTTCTCACGGGAAAATGAATGATGAATGTTCTCACGGGAAAATGAATGATGTATGTTCTCACGGGAAAATGAATGATGTATGTTCTCACGGGAAAATGAATGATGTATGTTCTCACGGGAAAATGAATGATGAATGTTCTCACGGGAAAATGAATGATGTATGTTCTCACGGGAAAATGAATGATGTATGTTCTCACGGGAAAATGAATGATGAATGTTCTCACGGGAAAATGAATGATGTATGTTCTCACGGGAAAATGAATGATGTATGTTCTCACGGGAAAATGAATGATGTATGTTCTCACGGGAAAATGAATGATGTATGTTCTCACGGGAAAATGAATGATGAATGTTCTCACGGGAAAATGAATGATGAATGTTCTCACGGGAAAATGAATGATGAATGTTCTCACGGGAAAATGAATGATGAATGTTCTCACGGGAAAATGAATGATGAATGTTCTCACGGGAAAATGAATGATGAATGTTCTCACGGGAAAATGAATGATGAATGTTCTCACGGGAAAATGAATGATGAATGTTCTCACGGGAAAATGAATGATGAATGTTCTCACGGGAAAATGAATGATGAATGTTCTCACGGGAAAATGAATGATGAATGTTCTCACGGGAAAATGAATGATGTATGTTCTCACGGGAAAATGAATGATGAATGTTCTCACGGGAAAATGAATGATGAATGTTCTCACGGGAAAATGAATGATGTATGTTCTCACGGGAAAATGAATGATGAATGTTCTCACGGGAAAATGAATGATGTATGTTCTCACGGGAAAATGAATGATGAATGTTCTCACGGGAAAATGAATGATGTATGTTCTCACGGGAAAATGAATGATGAATGTTCTCACGGGAAAATGAATGATGAATGTTCTCACGGGAAAATGAATGATGAATGTTCTCACGGGAAAATGAATGATGAATGTTCTCACGGGAAAATGAATGATGTATGTTCTCACGGGAAATACGTGCATACGAACTGTTTATGAGCATGTTTTTACGATGATTGAATGAAAATGATTTAAAGATGATATGTGTTCTCACGGGAAAATGAATGATGAATGTTCTCACGGGAAAATGAATGATGAATGTTCTCACGGGAAAATGAATGATGTATGTTCTCACGGGAAAATGAAAGATGATATGTGTTCTCACGGGACTATGTTTTCACGGGACTATGTTTCTCACGGGACTATGTTTCTCACGGGACTATGTTTTCACGGGACTAAATGAATGTTTTTCACGGAAAAAGAAAGATGTTTTACGAAACGAAACTGTTTTATAAATGTCATGCATATAGGTAATGTTATGTTTAGCACGCTCCTTACTAAGCATTAGGCTTAATGTAGTTATTGTATGATGTAGGTGACAGGTGTGAAGGTGAGAGTTCCTCTTGATGACAAAGAACAGGTGGTCGACGGATGGTGCTCGTGGCGACGGGGTGTGTTTTGGCTTGATGATCCGCTGGCTTGAATGATGTATGTCGTATGGTTGTGAGTTAGCCTTGTTGGTTAGTAGGTCTACGTGTCGGTTTGTTTATAAAAATGTTTAAGTATATGGATTAGAGGTTTTGATAGAAAATTGTATGAAAGTCGAGTGTTGATGTATATGTATGAAAATGTTTAAGTATATGGATTAGATGCTTTGATAGAAAATGTATGAATAGTCGAGTTTTGATGTATATGTAGTGGTAGTAGATTGTTTAGAATGTAGAGTCTTAATTTTAGAAACATACTGGAACTGTTTGGGTTATTTTTTTACAGGTAAGGATACGCTCGATTTTTAGAGCGACCCACGCAGTTCGATTTCTCGAATTTGTCCGAAATTGTAGGTTAGATTAGTGTCATGTTTTGATGATCGAGGAATGAGTGATTTTAAGGGATTTCAACAATCCGAGACTTCAATTTAATGGTTTAGAAGTCGAAACGTTATGAGTGATATAAAAAGAAAAATTTACGTGGTTACGAGAGTTTAAAGTTAAGGTTACGTTAGGGTTAGTTTGTTTAAGGGTTTTGGGTTATGTTTAAAGTAAAAATGAAAAAGTTTATGAGAAAATACGAGGGCTTAGGTAACGATTATGTCACGGCAAGTCCGTGGCGGCCCTGATCGGGTCGGGGTCGTCACATGACCAGTATAGTACCTGACATAAAAGCTGGCTGTTCATCATCGCCCGACTCCATCATGGAGAATATCCTCGGTTTAACCATAGCAGGGCCACTCTTAGGAGCTGGGCAGTCTCTGCTAATATGGCCGATCTTGTTACAATTGTAGCATCTGGTGATTCTAGGCTTCGGGCACTCTTTGATCGTGTATCCAACCTCCTCACAGTTGAAAAACTTCCCAAAGCCCAATCTGCACTTGCCCGGGTGGTACTTCAAGCACTTGGGACACTGGGGAAATTTCTTGACATTTTGTACCTTCCCTCCTGTTCCTTGGCTACTCTGGCCTTCACTAGGCCTTTTCATTCCCCTTTGATGGTGTGGCTGGACCGACTTTTGTGAGACCTCTTTTGGTCCAGCACACTTCCTTTCAGCTTCTTCCACTTCCAGAGCAGTAGACACAACTTCACTGAATGACAAGCCTTTAATACCACAAAATTTAACTCCTCGATAAATTTCTGGCTTCAGTCCATGCACAAATTTGAACACCTTATCCTCGTCCCTGTGAGCAAAATATCCAGCAAACCTGGACAGGGACTCAAACTGCCTACTGTACTCGGACACAGACCCTGTCTGCTTCAAGTTTAGAAATTTCAACTTCTTTGCAGTTTGGACAGTACTGTTGAAATACTTCTCGTAGAAAATGTCTTTGAATTGCGACCAAGGCATCGCCAAGACATAAGTGGTGGTCTTTATTGTTTCCCACCAGAGTTGAGCTTCACCAGCCAAGTGAAATGTTGCCAACGTGACTTTGTCTCCTTCTCCAATGTTGGCGCACCTAAACATACTTTCAATCTTCCTAAGCCACCCTTCAGCAATAACCAGATAAGATGATTGTCCATCAAACGTGGGTGGTCTTAGTCTCCAAAATCTATCTCCAGATTGTTCATTGCTAGAACTCGAGTTGGCACTTCCCTGCACCTCTCAGTTTAACAGCACTCCTAACTGATCGGACTGCTGACGCACTAGGTCTGTTTGCTGACGCACCAATTCTGTCAGCTGCCTAATCACACTAGGCTCCTCCTCACCTCTCAAATTTGGCATTTCCCTTGGCACTCTAGCTCTCCCTGGGAGTCTTGCCAATATACTAAATTCCTGCACAGGGTTAACTACTTTCATAAACATCTAATAACTAAGGTTAACATGAACACTTACAGTTGTTGGAGTACTCCCATGCGACGACTGGCACTGATGAGTAATCTTTTGAACGGTTTAACTGAATGTCTCTGATACCATACTGTAACGCCCCGAGTTTTCTAAACTTAGTTCGTTACTCATAAACCCGAACAAAACTAAGAAATTTTGGACCAAACTTAAAATTTCACTTGAAAGTCAAAACTCGATGTTCACTGAAACCACAACGTTAAAATTCATAGCGGAAAAATCATTTGAAAACAAGCAGAGGTTAAACGGGGTTGTAAATCAATATTTGGAAATATTAATTGAAATAGTAGGAATTGGTTCGACCAAGACTTAAGCGTGGAGATGTGAAAATTGTAAAAGTCAAACGCATCTGCCGCTAGACAAGGTCAACAAAAAAAGAAATAAACTGAAAGCTTCCACCGATGACGTCAGCCGGAAGAATCACTCTTCCAACTTCAGCCGATGACGTCAGCCGGAAGAATCACTCTTCCAATTTCAGCCGATCGCAAAACGACAAGTTTTTGCTACTCGCATCTACCGATGATGTCAGCCAGATGAATCTTCCATCCAGCCTCTGCCGATCACAAAACGACAACTATACTTACTCACATCTTCCGGTAGATAAAATACTCGACATCATCCGGTTACAAAACGACAAAAGACTTTTACCTTCATCATCCGATGGATAAATTACTCGACATCATCCGGTTACAAAATGATAAATTTTCTACTTATATCTTCCGATGACTTCCACTGAAGACATCATCCGATGACTTTACTGAAGATATCATCCGATGGCTTTACTAAAGACATCTTTCGATAGTAAACAGAACAACAACTTTATATAACAGCTCATCGAGCATTTTCTCTCTACACAAAGAAAGCTCTGACTACCTTGAGCATTTTACTAAAAATTGTTCAAAACTATTTAAATCCCTGTATTACTCCAAACTTTAGTAAACACCACTATTAAATCCAACAGAGTATTATTATCAGAAAAGTCTCAAATTGAATTTAAACATCAAAACTACCACTGTCATAGAAACTCGCAACATACTTAAATTGAATCATAATTCACTAAATCTTCTCATCCACTAACACCAGTTAAACTGCCCCATCAGTTGCCAAATTGTTACATAGATGCACTTCTCCAACCAGACTAATCCTTAGCAAACTCAGTGAACACACCTGTTGACACTTGTTCACCTACATCACAAAACTCATCTATTAGCCCAATGCTAAGTAAGTAAAGCAATAATGAAATGTAATGCTGAAACATAAATTCCTAAATATGCAGTTTCTACTTTCTCATCTCAGTTGTATATGGATCGTTTCTGATCTAATCCCCCTGTGAAATTGGGAGTTGAATCACTTCTCCCAAAGTCATACATCCTCTCTCTTGATTAAGAGGCGTATTAGTTCCCTTAACAAACTGATCTGATCCCCCTGTGAAATTGGGGTTTGGATCATTTCCCCCAAAGTCATACATACTCTCTCTTGGTTAAGGGGCGGATTAGTTCCCTTAACAACTGTTACAGTCTGTTCATTCCTTACCATGCCATTTCATGTAAATTCATTTTCGCATAAATTTTCAAAATATGATGCATGACATTCAAAAATTAAAACACACATAATCTTACTGTTTTATGATGTAGGCCTGAAGGCACAAGCAAACTTTACTTACCTGGTCTCCTAGAAATCGCTCGGCTGTAGGCTACCTTAGAAGCTCGCTCACCTAAGTTCATAACAGAACATCAATCAAACCTTCGTTAAACTTTACCAAAACTTAACCAGAAGAACAAGGAAACCAGTTTGGAACTCTACTGCTTGCACATTCCTATTTATTCCCCAAGAACCCGAACCTACTCTCATCAACAGCATCCTTGAAATCCTCACATTGTACTCCCTCGGTTATCTAACTGCTAAAACGCAAGAGAATGAGGAAAACTTACTTAGGTTGAAAGAGAATCCAGCAAGGAAAATCGCCTAGAGAGCTCTACTACTCGAGCTGAAAACCCGAAGAGGAAAAGTATGAAATGGTGGCGGCTACAGTGCATTAAACCCAACCCTCTTTCCTTAAATAGGTTATCCACTTAAAATTTCTAATTACCCCTTATGCCCTCGCCTAGTCATCCATTAATTTAAAAGAATAGAGAATTAGTTTGATAAAACCGGGTGTTACAATACCAATTTTAATTCTATTTATGATATTCACTATCGTGTTTTATTTTAAGCATGCATATTTATTATTTTGAATTGTTAATCAGCTTGTTCATGTTAACTGAGTTTGATAGACCCAAGTGGGGGTTCTTGTTTTAATACACGCATTTGATTGTTGAAAAATATGTTTGTATTGTATGAAATAGAGAAACAATAGAGTACTTAATGACTATTCTTTATCTCTGACTACGAAACCTTAAACTTGAATAGTGTTATCATAGTATACCACGCATCACTTTTTTCTTTACGCCTTTGACATAGTGTGCTCTGAATCCATAAGTGGCTCAATTTGCACTGAGATTTATTTTCGTACAATAGTGGCTTAATTACAACTACTATATAGTTTGATATTTTTGACATAGCTCTATTGATGTTTTCTTCCTAAGTTTATATGAGGTGATTTTATTGAGTATGCTTACTCATATTTTATATCATATTGTCTATAATACTTAATCTCTACCAAGTTCACTCGAGTTTACTAGAGTCACCCCAATGACATTTATTTTTAGGTCTTAGTTAGAGAGACCATAATCAACTGATGCAACATTAAGTTCAACATTTATGTTTCTTTCATTATTCCTTTTATTTAAGAGATCAAGTTGGTTAGTTTTGTAACGCCCCGAACCCGCCCCGGGCCTGGTGCGTCACTTTGCAAACAAATCCCGGAAAACACACAGCTTCCATCACGAACAACTATACTTTTACTCACTATCCATCTCCACGTCAACTCGTAAACCCGGTAACATACATACGAAAATATTTACGAACCCAATTTACCACAACTTAATAAAGTTTCCTAACTTCCACAAAACAACATTTTCACACACCAACAATCCATACCAAAATACTTACAAATTAAACTATCCATGTCAAACATTCACCTGCCACTACCCGAGACACCCAGTGGTCAAAACGCCCCGACAATAGCCTGCACCGGCAGACTCCGTACTCCTCCGACTGCAGCCTAATCCTCAGTAGTCTCGTCTACCTCACCTGTATACAAATCGTCACCTACACCACAGAACACACAAAAAGGTAAGCCTAACGCTTAGCAAGTAGGGAAATAATGCACAACACACACTAAATGTTTGACTCAACCCTAACATGCAGTCTCTGCACACTCTGTTGTTTTCTTTTCGTTTCAATTGCATTTTTATCTTTCACTTCCAGGTGAATCAAGTAGGCACACGCCCCCACACAGTCCAGGACGGCCACGCCTTGACCCACGGAGCTAGACCGGAGGCACACGTCCCAACACAGTCCAAGACGGCCAACCGAATCTCCTCTAATCGATCGTAGAATCCTCATCGCGCACTTCAAGCACGAGTGCACTTCAAGCACGAACCTCATTGTGCGCTTCAAGCACGGGTGCACTTCAAGCACCAACCCCATTGTGCACTTCAAGCATGAACAGGTTGAGGTCGAAAAATTCATACTCACGACTCATTACGTACATTAGAATCCCCCAATCGATCGTAGAATCCTCATCGCGCACTTCAAGCACGAGTGCACTTCAAGCACAAACCCTATTGTGCACTTCAAGCACGAATAGGTCGAGAAATTCATACTCAAGACCACATTGCAAATCTTTTCTTATCTTTCATTTCATTCTACCGCTCAAGGATGCAAAACACGTAATTTCGTAGTTTAGAAAACCATGATGCGTGACACACGATGCATGACACAAAGCAAAACATAGCAACAATCAAACAATCCCTACCGTTCTATGGTGTAGGCCCGAAGGCCACAAACACGCACTCCACTACTTACCTGGCTGCTTCAAAAACGTGCTGTCACTTCGTCCAACCAAAGTACACGTCAATTACCTAACCATTAAGGAAAAGTTACTTAGTAACAAACTAAGAAATTCTAAAAATTCAACTAGCTTAAACTAACCCTAACTTTTTAACCCAAAACGAACCAACACTCAAACACTCTCACACTTAAACACTTAAACCCGATTTTTATACAAGTTTTACCGTCCAACGTTCAAACGGCCATAACTTTCTCGTTTTTCAACGGATTTCGACGTGCCACCCCAACTCGGAAACCTCTACACGTCTACTATCCATTGAATCACTCAAAGTAACCAAACAAAGTAATTGGCCTACTCGAAAATCCAGCAAACAGAATCGGGTATATAGGTGTTCTTCAACCATTTTTGTGGAACACTTCACCAATCTTTAATCTAACCCTCAAATCTGCCTAAACTAAGTCATTCAACAATCAAAACATCAAACTAGGGAAGAAATCTAACATTTAAACCTAATTTTCGCACTTCACATTCTAGGGTTTCCTAACCCTATGCAATCTCTCACTAAACACCCTAAAAACACTCCTAATCTTCATCCAAAGTTACAAAAACCAAAACCCATAAAGTTTTACCTTAAAATGCCTTGAGAAAATTGAAGAGAGGAAGAAGAGAAGTACATCAATGGAGGAAAGAGGGCATCGATGGAGATGAAGGGGAAAAATGAGAGAAATCGACTTTTAACCTAAAGTTTTCTTCCACTTTTTGTTTCCCCCCCACCAAAGTTATAAAATTTGCAAAACAACCCACACTATTCTCTTCTTCTTCTTCCAAGGTGAAGGCCTTTTTATTTCACCTATTTCTTCCATTTATTTCATTAAATGATACATTTCTATTGGTTGAAAAACAAAACACCTTTTGACTTTTCCACTTAGTGGTTTGAATAGTCAAACATCATTTTCTCCTTTTGCTTACCTTAATCCCAAATCCATTTCTCAACACCTATCATTAAACGATCCTAACCGCCTACCCTAAGACGTATGTGCGTTACAGGAAATTCTCGGGTGTTACAAGTTTTAACTATTTTAGGTTTAGATTTCCTTTCAAGTTGACTTCATGTTATTTCACACAATATTATCTTTCTAACTTATATTATTATACTATTTAGATGTCACAGATGAACATCATATTGCCTACATTTTTTTCCCCGACCATCATTTCTTATTTAATTTCTGCTAAATTTTAATTAACTGCCTCAAAACCATCTTTTCTTATTTAATGTCTTCTGCTAAATTTTAATTAACTGCCATAAAGAGTTGGACTATCTGGCTAGTTAGTCATTCTCCATGCAACACTCGAGATTTTCGGTGTTACGATTTTTAATTATTATGCTCAGAAACGGGATTTAAGTTCGTTTTGCGAGCGGGAAGTTTTGTTAAGAACCTTAGAAATTTATTAGGATATTTGGTGGGATAAGGAGATTTCGAAGAAATCAAATCGATGGGGTTATATTGAGTTAAATAGTCGAGAAAAACCAAACTAATGTATAACCAAAACAAAACCACTAGTTAGGAACCAATGAAGGGGCAATTTATGAAGGAATTAAGGTTGGTGGGAGGACGCCAATGGATGGATGCCAAGTGTTTAACTTGTTGAAGAAGCCAAGTTCTTCCTCTCTTCTCTTCCTTCTACGTGAAACACTCCTCATTTCTTTTCTCTGCTACCCTCTCTCTTTCTCTTCCTCCCTTCTACGCGAAACCCTCCCTTCATTTTTATTCTTCTCTCTGTTTTTAGTTTCTTCTCCAGGCGATAGAACTCCTCTCCTCTGTTTCTTCCGTTTTCTTCGATCAAGGTTCGAGGCTCACAGAGGTAACACGACCAAGGCTCGCAAACTCTACGGACGCCAGGTAAGTTCATAAGCATAGGTTAGCTCTTAAGGCCCTACAATACAGAGGTACTAGGTTTTACGTTGTTGAGTTTGTCGGTGGGTAGATAGGCTGTATGTAGTGTACAAAGTTAAGTATGTATGTTTTAAGAAATGTCCTGAGAACCGGTCTGTTATTCTGTGTTTTGATGTCCTGTCTTTACTCTATGCACCGTAAATGTTCATGCATACACGTTTTTCCTGAAAGTCATGTAAATATTTTATGCACGATGTTTGAAGTTAAGAAAGATAAAACCTGTAATGTAATGTACGGTTAAGTGTGGGATGAGAACTGGCATCCTGTTCTTTTTTGTATTTTCTATTCTGTATCTCTATTATGTGCTTGATAGTGAACAGTGCCTGATAGTGCACTCCTGTTGTGCCAGTTCCTCTATAAGCCCCACTTATACCTTCTGTGCACTTGACGTAATGTAAAGTAATGTTCATCTATTTGAAAAGTTCATGCATAGCATATGCATCACTGCATTATATGTTTTTACTGAGCTCTAGGCTCATAGTTGAACTCCCTGTTGTAGGTACGGATCCTTCAGATGAGGACTTTGTGCCTCAGGCCGACGGGTAGATGCAGTTGGCAGGACGAGCTCATGGGGTGGTTGTGGCAGCCAGACATATTTTGAACCTGTGGGGGTGTATCTTTGAGGTGTATGTGTAACACCCGTCATTTTTGCATATGTAATTTCTCCCCGAATCATTATGTGGGATTAATTTGGTATTAATACAATGAACGTTTTGTTGGAAACCAAATCGATGGAAATTATATATATATATACATATAAATATGTATATTTGGATAATGGGATAAAAACCAAACTAATGTAAGAGTGAACAAAACCATTAGTTAGAAGTGCATGGAGGGGTAATTTGGGAAGGAATTAAGATTGGTGGGAGGGAGCCAATGGATGGTTACCAAATGTCCATAACTTGCTGAGAAACCTACCTATTCTCCTCTCTTCTACGTGAACCTTCACACTCATCCCTTCCTCTATGTTTCCTCTCTTCCAGACGAAAATCATCCATCGAAGCACCTTCAAATCTTCCTTGATTTTTCTTCTGTTTCTGCCTAAGGTAAGCATTTGATTATGCTAACGTGTCTGGACAAGTTAAACGACAGTTTTGTTGGAGTTTAGAGTTTGTGATATTTTGGAGAAAACTCACTGCTATTGCATGAAAACATGTTGGTTTGTTTTCTAAAAAAAAAAAACCTGAATGGAGTTAGGAGCATATCCTACAAGTTATTAGTTAGCATTTGCAACTTGTTTATTTTTCTTACGTGTATGTATAGGTTCGTGCATTACCGAGACGGTCAAGATCATCAACTCTACAGCAAATAGGTAAGTTCATATCCGTAGGTTGGCCCTTAAGGCCCTACATCACAGAGATACTAGGTACTGCGTATGTCGGGTGGTTTCGGGTAGAGAAAGTTAGAGATAAGTTCTGAGTTATCTGTGTCACACCTTACATTCTGCTGTAATATTTCTGTTGTCTGTCGTTTTACGTTTAAGCACTGTAAATTCTCATGCATACACGATTTCCCGAAAGACATGCAAAAGTTTTCTGTGTACGGTTTTGAAGTTAAGAAAGATAAAATCTGACTGTAATGTACTAGTTGAGTGCGGGACGGGGACTGGCCTACTGTTCTGTACAGCTCTGTCTGTTCTATTCTATTTCTGTTCTGTAAATCTGTTATGTGCCTGTCATGCACTTCCCAGTTCCCCTATAAGCCCCACTTATACCCCTCTGACAGATAAAAACAATGTTTCTGTAATGTCACTGTATTTTGAAAAGTTCATGCATAGCATATGCATCACTGCATTTATATGTTCTTACTAAGTTTTAGACTCATAGGTGAGCTCTCTGATGTAGGTACTAAAACCGTGGATGAGGGCTTTGTGCCTCAAGACGATGATTTGATGTAGTTGGCGGATCGAGCTCATGGAGGTTGGTTGCTGCAGCAAGACATATTTCTGTCACAAGGTTTAAGTTTCCTTTTTTTGTAAAGTCCATGTTTGTAAACCCTACTGGAACTCTGGTGTTTCTATTTAAAACTCTGTTAAGGTTTTGTGTTTTTGTTTTAAAAACTCTGTTGAAAATTATGTTGGGAATATGTAATGTATAGGTTCTGATGTTCGAGTTTTAAATCTCTGTTTGACAGTCGATAGTTGTCTCCTGAAATATTCTGTTTTTGATGTGTTTAAAACCTCTGTATTTGACAGTTGAATTTATGTTCTGAAGTATTCTAGAATTGTTTGGAATATTTTCTATTTTAGAGTGTGTATGGATTATCTCTGATTTTTGGAGCTATCTATGCAACCTGTTTTCCTTAAATTTCTGTCGTGTTTTCCTGGTATGCCCAAAAATCATGTTTTGAATTGTTTTTCTGAAGTGTGAAGCTTTCACACTTTCTGTTTTTCACGATTTCTGTTTCTGTGTAATCCTGTCAAAAGTTGTCAAATTTTGCCTTTTTTTTAAAACTACATCTTCCGATCACGTCCACCGCTACTTGTAAAATCATATCCACCGCTGCAGCTGCCCGTTTTAAAAATCACGTCCACCGCTACTTGTAAAATCATATCCACCGCTGCCCGCTGCCCGTTTAAAACTGCATCCACCGCTATCTTTACAATTTCATCTTCCATCTGACGGCATCTGTTTTGTCTTATTCACATCCACCGCTGCTTTTAAAATTCATATCCACCGCTGCCTTTGTTTGTTCACATCCACCGCTGTCACTGTATATTTTTGTCGTATTCGCATCCATCGGTGAACAGTACACTTCTGCCTATCTCCACCGTTGCCACTGTTCATTTTTGTCTTATTCACATCCACCGCTGCCTTTAAAATTACATCTTCCGCCTGACGTCATCTATTTTATCTTATTCACATCCACCGCTATCACTGTTCACATTGGTTTAAAATCCACTTCTTCCGCCAGTCTTCTGCCTATGTTTTTCCGCCTTTAATTTCTGTTTAATTCTGTTTATTTACTTCTCCCGCCTTTTTCCACCCGATCCTGTCATTCACTGTAGCCCTACTTCCTGCATGACATCCAATTAACTGTTTCCCGTTTACTTTGAAAATCCAGAGAAAGTTTTCTCTCTTTGAGAAGTTTTAAAGGTTCGATTTATAAAAGTCCTCTGTCTTCTGTTCTTCGATTTGTAATTGTCATCCAGTTTTATACATATGTCATCCAGTCCCATTTCTAGAGAAGGTTTCTTCTCCCTGTAACGTTCTAAAAGTTTTAAAAAAATATAGTTTGTGTTTTTCTGTTATGTCCCGGAGTGATGGCTTGGCTCCCAGATTCCGATCGAAATAGGGTTCCAGGCCGTCACGGTATGTCAAGTTCTGTTCAGCTTTTGAGATTTTAAAACGATGTATAGACTTTGTGTTGATGTTTTGAAAACCTCTTGTTCGTCATCCGTTTTACGTCATCCGTTTTATATCATCCGTTTTATATCATCCGTTTTATATCATCCGTTTTATATCATCCGTTTTATATCATCCGTTTTATGTCTTCCATTTACATCATCTGTTTTATGTCATCCGTTTTATATCATCCGTTTTATATCATCCGTTTTATATCATCCGTTTTATATCATCCGTTTTATGTCTTCCATTTACGTCATCCGTTTTATGTCTTCCATTTACGTCATCCGTTTTATGTCTTCCATTTACGTCATCCGTTTTACGTCATCCGTTTTACGTCATCCGTTTTACGTCATCCGTTTTACGTCATCCGTTTTATATCATCCGTTTTATGTCTTCCATTTACGTCATCCGTTTTACGTCATCCGTTTTATATCATCCGTTTTATGTCTTCCATTTACGTCATCCGTTTTATATCATCCGTTTTATATCATCCGTTTTATATCATCCGTTTTATATCATCCGTTTTATGTCTTCCATTTACGTCATCCGTTTTACGTCATCCGTTTTACGTCATCCGTTTTATATCATCCATTTTATGTCTTCCATTTACGTCATCCGTTTTATGTCATCCGTTTTATGTCTTCCATTTACGTCATCCGTTTTACGTCATCCGTTTTACGTCATCCGTTTTATGTCATCCGTTTTACGTCATCCGTTTTATGTCTTCCATTTACGTCATCCGTTTTATGTCATCCGTTTTATATCATCCGTTTTATGTCTTCCATTTACGTCATCCGTTTTACGTCATCCGTTTTATGTCTTCCATTTACGTCATCCGTTTTACGTCATCCGTTTTATGTCTTCCATTTACGTCATCCGTTTTATGTCTTCCATTTACGTCATCCGTTTTATGTCTTCCATTTACGTCATCCGTTTTACGTCATCCGTTTTATGTCTTCCATTTACGTCATCCGTTTTATATCATCCGTTTTATATCATCCGTTTTATATCATCCGTTTTATATCATCCGTTTTATGTCTTCCATTTACGTCATCCGTTTTACGTCATCCGTTTTATGTCTTCCATTTACGTCATCCGTTTTATGTCTTCCATTTACGTCATCCGTTTTATGTCTTCCATTTACGTCATCCGTTTTATGTCTTCCATTTACGTCATCCGTTTTATATCATCCGTTTTATGTCTTCCATTTACGTCATCCGTTTTACGTCATCCGTTTTACGTCATCCGTTTTACGTCATCCGTTTTATGTCTTCCATTTACGTCATCCGTTTTATATCATCCGTTTTATATCATCCGTTTTATATCATCCGTTTTATATCATCCGTTTTATGTCTTCCATTTACGTCATCCGTTTTATGTCTTCCATTTACGTCATCCGTTTTATATCATCCGTTTTATGTCTTCCATTTACGTCATCCGTTTTATATCATCCGTTTTATATCATCCGTTTTATATCATCCGTTTTATATCATCCGTTTTATATCATCCGTTTTATATCATCCGTTTTATATCATCCGTTTTATATCATCCGTTTTATATCATCCGTTTTATATCATCCGTTTTATATCATCCGTTTTATGTCTTCCATTTACGTCATCCGTTTTATATCATCCGTTTTATGTCTTCCATTTACGTCATCCGTTTTATATCATCCGTTTTATGTCTTCCATTTACGTCATCCGTTTTATGTCTTCCATTTACGTCATCCGTTTTACGTCATCCGTTTTATGTCTTCCATTTACGTCATCCGTTTTATATCATCCGTTTTATGTCTTCCATTTACGTCATCCGTTTTATGTCTTCCATTTACGTCATCCGTTTTATATCATCCGTTTTATATCATCCGTTTTATATCATCCGTTTTATGTCTTCCATTTACGTCATCCGTTTTATATCATCCGTTTTATATCATCCGTTTTATATCATCCGTTTTATATCATCCGTTTTATATCATCCGTTTTATATCATCCGTTTTATGTCTTCCATTTACGTCATCCGTTTTATATCATCCGTTTTATATCATCCGTTTTATATCATCCGTTTTATATCATCCGTTTTATATCATCCGTTTTATATCATCCGTTTTATATCATCCGTTTTATATCATCCGTTTTATGTCTTCCATTTACGTCATCCGTTTTACGTCATCCGTTTTATGTCTTCCATTTACGTCATCCGTTTTATATCATCCGTTTTATATCATCCGTTTTATGTCTTCCATTTACGTCATCCGTTTTATATCATCCATTTTATGCCTTCAACTTTATGTCTTGCAATTTTAAATGTTCAAGAGTTTTAAAAAGTCAAAAAAAAAAAAAAAAAAAAAAAAAAAAAAAAAAAAAAAAAAAAAAAAAAAAAAAAAAAAAAAAAAAAAAAAAAAAAAAAAAAAAAAAAAAAAAAAAAAAAAAAAAAAAAAAAAAAACTCTATTTTATTTATTAGAAAAATATGTGCACTGCACTTGCTTTGTTGGACACATAATTCCAAAAAATCTAGAAGTTAGAAGTTAGAAGTTAGAAGTTAGAAGTTAGAAGTTAGAAGTTAGAAGTTAGAAGTTAGAAGTTAGAAGTTAGAAGTTAGAAGTTAGAAGTTAGAAGTTAGAAGTTAGAAGTTAGAAGTTAGAAGTTAGAAGTTAGAAGTTAGAAGTTAGAAGTTAGAAGTTAGAAGTTAGAAGTTAGAAGTTAGAAGTTAGAAGTTAGAAGTTAGAAGTTAGAAGTTAGAAGTTAGAAGTTAGAAGTTAGAAGTTAGAAGTTAGAAGTTAGAAGTTAGAAGTTAGAAGTTAGAAGTTAGAAGTTAGAAGTTAGAAGTTAGAAGTTAGAAGTTAGAAGTTAGAAGTTAGAAGTTAGAAGTTAGAAGTTAGAAGTTAGAAGTTAGAAGTTAGAAGTTAGAAGTTAGAAGTTAGAAGTTAGAAGTTAGAAGTTAGAAGTTAGAAGTTAGAAGTTAGAAGTTAGAAGTTAGAAGTTAGAAGTTAGAAGTTAGAAGTTAGAAGTTAGAAGTTAGAAGTTAGAAGTTAGAAGTTAGAAGTTAGAAGTTAGAAGTTAGAAGTTAGAAGTTAGAAGTTAGAAGTTAGAAGTTAGAAGTTAGAAGTTAGAAGTTAGAAGTTAGAAGTTAGAAGTTAGAAGTTAGAAGTTAGAAGTTAGAAGTTAGAAGTTAGAAGTTAGAAGTTAGAAGTTAGAAGTTAGAAGTTAGAAGTTAGAAGTTAGAAGTTAGAAGTTAGAAGTTAGAAGTTAGAAGTTAGAAGTTAGAAGTTAGAAGTTAGAAGTTAGAAGTTAGAAGTTAGAAGTTAGAAGTTAGAAGTTAGAAGTTAGAAGTTAGAAGTTAGAAGTTAGAAGTTAGAAGTTAGAAGTTAGAAGTTAGAAGTTAGAAGTTAGAAGTTAGAAGTTAGAAGTTAGAAGTTAGAAGTTAGAAGTTAGAAGTTAGAAGTTAGAAGTTAGAAGTTAGAAGTTAGAAGTTAGAAGTTAGAAGTTAGAAGTTAGAAGTTAGAAGTTAGAAGTTAGAAGTTAGAAGTTAGAAGTTAGAAGTTAGAAGTTAGAAGTTAGAAGTTAGAAGTTAGAAGTTAGAAGTTAGAAGTTAGAAGTTAGAAGTTAGAAGTTAGAAGTTAGAAGTTAGAAGTTAGAAGTTAGAAGTTAGAAGTTAGAAGTTAGAAGTTAGAAGTTAGAAGTTAGAAGTTAGAAGTTAGAAGTTAGAAGTTAGAAGTTAGAAGTTAGAAGTTAGAAGTTAGAAGTTAGAAGTTAGAAGTTAGAAGTTAGAAGTTAGAAGTTAGAAGTTAGAAGTTAGAAGTTAGAAGTTAGAAGTTAGAAGTTAGAAGTTAGAAGTTAGAAGTTAGAAGTTAGAAGTTAGAAGTTAGAAGTTAGAAGTTAGAAGTTAGAAGTTAGAAGTTAGAAGTTAGAAGTTAGAAGTTAGAAGTTAGAAGTTAGAAGTTAGAAGTTAGAAGTTAGAAGTTAGAAGTTAGAAGTTAGAAGTTAGAAGTTAGAAGTTAGAAGTTAGAAGTTAGAAGTTAGAAGTTAGAAGTTAGAAGTTAGAAGTTAGAAGTTAGAAGTTAGAAGTTAGAAGTTAGAAGTTAGAAGTTAGAAGTTAGAAGTTAGAAGTTAGAAGTTAGAAGTTAGAAGTTAGAAGTTAGAAGTTAGAAGTTAGAAGTTAGAAGTTAGAAGTTAGAAGTTAGAAGTTAGAAGTTAGAAGTTAGAAGTTAGAAGTTAGAAGTTAGAAGTTAGAAGTTAGAAGTTAGAAGTTAGAAGTTAGAAGTTAGAAGTTAGAAGTTAGAAGTTAGAAGTTAGAAGTTAGAAGTTAGAAGTTAGAAGTTAGAAGTTAGAAGTTAGAAGTTAGAAGTTAGAAGTTAGAAGTTAGAAGTTAGAAGTTAGAAGTTAGAAGTTAGAAGTTAGAAGTTAGAAGTTAGAAGTTAGAAGTTAGAAGTTAGAAGTTAGAAGTTAGAAGTTAGAAGTTAGAAGTTAGAAGTTAGAAGTTAGAAGTTAGAAGTTAGAAGTTAGAAGTTAGAAGTTAGAAGTTAGAAGTTAGAAGTTAGAAGTTAGAAGTTAGAAGTTAGAAGTTAGAAGTTAGAAGTTAGAAGTTAGAAGTTAGAAGTTAGAAGTTAGAAGTTAGAAGTTAGAAGTTAGAAGTTAGAAGTTAGAAGTTAGAAGTTAGAAGTTAGAAGTTAGAAGTTAGAAGTTAGAAGTTAGAAGTTAGAAGTTAGAAGTTAGAAGTTAGAAGTTAGAAGTTAGAAGTTAGAAGTTAGAAGTTAGAAGTTAGAAGTTAGAAGTTAGAAGTTAGAAGTTAGAAGTTAGAAGTTAGAAGTTAGAAGTTAGAAGTTAGAAGTTAGAAGTTAGAAGTTAGAAGTTAGAAGTTAGAAGTTAGAAGTTAGAAGTTAGAAGTTAGAAGTTAGAAGTTAGAAGTTAGAAGTTAGAAGTTAGAAGTTAGAAGTTAGAAGTTAGAAGTTAGAAGTTAGAAGTTAGAAGTTAGAAGTTAGAAGTTAGAAGTTAGAAGTTAGAAGTTAGAAGTTAGAAGTTAGAAGTTAGAAGTTAGAACAATCTTAAATAGATGAACTGAAAATCTGTAGCTCGACAACTATTTATAATCAACTTTCAAGATGCCTCGAGGGTCACACCAAAAAATATTGTTGTTCGGAGCATCTGGACCTTCAGCGCGGCGTATCATGTCTTCAGTGTTCTTCTTCCACTACAAACAAAACTTCTGTCGAGAGACAACCGATGTAAACTATATAATTGGAGAGAGTGACAATATTATGCAAGTACGTAAACGTGAAAACCTAGTAGATGTGGACAATTTATGAAAGGAGGAAATGGCCAAATATGGTACAGCTCCATGTATTCTAATGTGAGCAATCTCAGAAAGATCATATTAGATATTAGGTTTGGTACGTTACAAAATGTAGTCACATCTAAGAGGACGGGCTCTGCGTAGTACGGATGTTTTGTTAAATTAGAGCACTTTTTAGGGTGGGGTTTGCACGTCTTGTCCAATAATTAAGCAAACGCATTATCAAAGTTAGGATTTAACTTTTTGACAAAAAAAGAGAATTAATTTCATAGTTTGCTGATGTTACAGCTGCTTCCTTTTCCTGCCTAGTCATCTACCATGAAGTTTAAGTGCAATTATGATGGTTTTTGTTATCAATTATTAAGATAAGTTTTATTTTAGATTTCTTGCGTAAATAGAAAGAAGTTTAAATGCATTAAGACTAAGTTTTATGTGTGAGTGAGCCCTTCTTAGGGCAATCTCTCTGCCATTAAAGTATATTAGTTGAAGAGCTATTTATGATATATAACAAATAATATATGCCGATAGTTAATGAATTTGGACAGTTTAACTGAAATCTAGTTGATATTTATTGTACTATATATAGTGTTTGGATTGTATAACAATTTAATTAATAGTGGATCTACATTGTCAATGAAGAAATTCATGAACTCATATTTAACAAGTGATGTTAAAATCTGCAATTATAACAGAGAATTTTAATGACCATTTAATATCTCTAATTATTAATTAACACTGTTTAAATTAATTAATCTTTCATTAAGGATTAATCACCATGATTTATTAAAATTCAGTAAGTTAACTTGACAATGAGCACAGGCGGGAATGATTTCACTATATGGCGAGTCAAGATGAAGACTTTCTTGGTTCATGAAGGGTTGTTTATTGCTATTGATCTCGAGGTGTTCAGGAAGCTTCAATTGTCAGACAGGGATAAGGCTTCTTAGATGGAGTCTAAAGCGCATAGTACTATTTTGCTGAGTTTGAGAGACAAGGTACTGAGGGAGGTAACCGAAGAAGGTTTGGCGATTTTAGTATGGTCCAAGCTTGAAGCTTTTTACATGAAAAAGTTGCTGGCAAACCGTTTGTACTTGAAAAAGAAGTTGTACACAATCATGATGGAGGAATCCAAGAAGATGCAGAAACGTGTTGATAATTTCAACAATATAATCTTGGACTTTAATAGCATCGGCGTCAAGATAGAAGAAGAGGATTAATCTATTATCCTATTGAGTTCTCTACCGAAGCAGTACGAGCATTTCGTCGACACTATACTTTATGAGAAGTAAACCCTAACCATGGAAGAGGTAAATAATGATATGAATCAAGGAAGACCAAAAATAAAAGTTTCAATCAAAGATTTTCCAAACAAGGATAAAGATTCATTGAAGGAAGATGATACATTTGAAAGTGTACAAAATGAGTTTTTGATTAAAAAAACTACAAGTAGAATACAAAAAGATGTTTGGGGAGAGATGCATGAAGATTTACAAAGTTTGGAAAGAGAGGTATACAAATTCACACGAGTTTGAAAGAGATAAAGATTCACACAGATTGGAGAGAGATAAAGATTCACTGAGATTGGAGAGAGATAAAGATTTACGTGAACAAGAGGGATGGAAACACAACAACAAAACATCCATATGCCAAATCCATGCATAATTTCATTTTCTCTATCAAATTTGGCAAGCACTTATTTTCGAATTCTTGAAGAAATGTGGACCACGAATTTAGGAATGAGAGCAACGAAATTCAACAATCAAATTGGTCCAAGTTTCCTTTTATTACGTAGTCAAAGTTTCTTTTTATTAATTTGTTAAGTTTCCTAATCTTTAGATATTTCCTAGTATTTAGATGTTTCCTAATTACTTTCTTATTAAATTAGGATAGTTTGTAGCCTATTTAAAGGCATAAACCTTGCAACATTAAAAAAAGCAATATACACGATTTTGAATTACTCTTTGTGAGAATTTTCTCTTTGGTTCTTTGTGAAGAACTAGATCTTCTTCAAGTCAAAACTTGAAAGATCAACTTGACAGCTTTGGTTCTAACCACAAGTTTGGTTACGGGTTAAGCTCTTTGTTTGATAACTTTGGTTCCGTCAGCAAGATTCGATTAGGGTCAAGTTCCTTATACTTGATTTCAAAGGCGTTCCTGAGTTTTTATTCCGCATTGTTGAAGGGTCTCGGGTTTGATATACCTGTTGTTCTCATCATTTGGTATCAGAGCTTTGGCTTCTTGATTCAAGTGTCTATCTTTATTATTATTTTTTCTTCTTCTTCTAGAGTTTCTTCTTTTGAAAATTCAAAAAAAAAAAATTGAAATTTAAAAAAAAAACCGAAAAATTCCAAAAAAAAAAAAAAACGTTGAATCAACGATTCTTTGCTTATCAAGTTTTCTTCTTTCAAAAAAAAAATCTCAATATTTCGAGTATCAATATCTCGAGTATCAATTTCTTCTTCTTCATTATAAGCATTAGTATTTGCTTTTTGGTGTTGTTATTCAAATCTTTTTCTTTGATTGTCTCAATTATTCCAAGTTGTTTATTTTACTTTCTTAGATATTTCAAATGTCTTGATTAATCGTATTTGCTCTCACAATATTCGAGCATTAATTCATTATTCTGTAAGATATCAAAGTTTTTTTCTTTCCTTTCTTGAAAAGTTTACTTTCATGAAAAGTTTCCTTTTATAAAAAGTTTCTTTTCTTGAAAAATTTATTTTTTGAAAGGTTTCATTTCGTGAAAAGTTTCATTTCATAAAAAGTTTCATTTCTTGAAAAGTTTCTTTTCGTAAAAAGTTTTCTTTCTTGAAATTGTTTCCTTTCTTGAAGTCCTATATCCTATTCTAAATTGTTTGATTCTAACCGATTTTGGAAATTAGAATTTTGAGTTAAAAAGTTTGATCTTACTTGTTTTTGCTTGTTGAATTTTTCTCTTAATTAGGTTTTTATATAAACAGCTTAAAGAGAAAATTGAGAGGTAAAAGGCAAGGGGGTAAGACTATCATATAAAAGCCATTATTTGAGGGAAACACAAGTGGAAAGACATATAATCGAGTGTAAACACGTGAGAGATGAGTGAGTTCTGTTTGCTTACTTTTTTTGTTCACTAATAATTTTTATTTTTCTTTCTTGAAATTATGAGTAATGAGGAAAGACGTGCTAACTTTGATCCAGAGATGTACATGAAAGCTATACAAGATCAAATTAAGACTTTAGATATGAGGTATGAAAGAATAAAGTCATCTTCTAATAGCCGTGCACAAAAGTGAAAATCATCAATAGAGCATTACTACGAGGAATCTGATTATAAAGATGGCAACTACAAAAGAGAGAGATTTCACAAAGCCTCTCACACGCAATACATAAGCCACATGGAGGCCAAGGGAGAATACTACTAGCAAAAGCAAATTCGGGAGGTAAAAACTCCGTTGAGAAAACTCGCACAACTCCGCAATAATAGTTTATGGGAATACTACAAAGAGTTGATGGAACAAAAGACAAAGAAACAAATGTTGAAGGAACAAGTGGTTAAACAAAAAGCCAAAGACCACCAACCAAAGTGCAACAAATCGAAGAGCCACCAACCGAAGAACCACCTACTAAAGAGCACAAAAAAGAGGAGGTTAGTTTTCTTCAAAAAGATTCAATTTTTATGGAATTGAAACAAAGGGAAGATAATTGTTTAATGGAGGAAATTTTCCAAAAAATCCATGAGGCTCATGAAGAAAAACTGATATTCAACCATGAGCCAAAAGAGTATGAAGTTGGGGTACAAAAGGTGAAAAAAATTGATGAAGAAAGTGAGAAAAATAGTTTGATGTCACCAAGGGAGCAAGCAATTTTTACTTATTCTAAAGAGTTGTTATTTGCTAACAATCTTAATCCTTTTTCTTGTGTGAATTTCTTTGTGTATAATCCAGGAGATTCGAGGACAAATCTCATCGAAGGGAAAGGGAATGATATGAACCAAGGAACAAACATGGATAAAGATTCATTGAAGGAAGATGATGCATTTGAAAGTGTACAAAATGAGTTTTTGATTAAAAAACTACAAATAGAATACAAATAAGATGTTTGGAGATAGATGGCATGAAGATTTACAACGGAAGAGAGAGGTCTAAAGATTCACAGCGTTTCAAGAGATAAAGATTCATGCAAAATTGAGAGAGATAAAATCGCAGATTGGAGAGAGCTAAGATTTACGTGAACAATAAGGAGAGAGATAAAGATTCACGCAGATTGGAGAGAGATAAAGATTCACGCAGATTGGAGAGAGATAAAGATTCACGCAGATTGGAGAGAGATAAAGATTCACGCAGATTGGAGAGAGATAAAGATTCACGCAGATTGGAGAGAGATAAAGATTCACGCAGATTGGAGAGAGATAAAGATTCACGCAGATTGGAGAGAGATAAAGATTCACGCAGATTGGAGAGAGATAAAGATTCACGCAGATTGGAGAGAGATAAAGATTCACGCAGATTGGAGAGAGATAAAGATTCACGCAGATTGGAGAGAGATAAAGATTCACGCAGATTGGAGAGAGATAAAGATTCACGCAGATTGGAGAGAGATAAAGATTCACGCAGATTGGAGAGAGATAAAGATTCACGCAGATTGGAGAGAGATAAAGATTCACGCAGATTGGAGAGAGATAAAGATTCACGCAGATTGGAGAGAGATAAAGATTCACGCAGATTGGAGAGAGATAAAGATTCACGCAGATTGGAGAGAGATAAAGATTCACGCAGATTGGAGAGAGATAAAGATTCACGCAGATTGGAGAGAGATAAAGATTCACGCAGATTGGAGAGAGATAAAGATTCACGCAGATTGGAGAGAGATAAAGATTCACGCAGATTGGAGAGAGATAAAGATTCACGCAGATTGGAGAGAGATAAAGATTCACGCAGATTGGAGAGAGATAAAGATTCACGCAGATTGGAGAGAGATAAAGATTCATTGAAGGAAGATGATGCATTTGAAAGTGTACAAAATGAGTTTTTGATT